>SSNU01000042.1:0-152700 GCA_012064415.1 Gyrodactylus bullatarudis
CCCAGTAATTGCAGCTTGAGTCGTTGTTGCCTCAGTAATTGCAGCTTGAGTCGTTGTTGCCTCCGTGGTTGCAGCTTGAGTCATTGTTGCCTCAGTAGCTGCAGCTTGAGTCGTTGTTACCCCAGTAGTTGCAGCTTGAGTCGTTGTTGCCTCAGTAATTGCAGCTAGAATCGTTGTTGCCTCGAAAGTTGCAGCTTGAGTCGTTGTTGCAGCTTGAGTCGTTGTTACCCCAGTAATTGCAGCTTGAGTCGTTGTTGCCTCAGTAATTGCAGCTTGAGTCGTTGTTGCCTCCGTGGTTGCAGCTTGAGTCATTGTTGCCTCAGTAGCTGCAGCTTGAGTCGTTGTTGCCTCAAAAGTTGCAGCTTGTGTCGTTGTTGCCTTCGTAGTTGCGGCTTGAATCGTTGTTGCCTTCGTAGTTGCAGCTTGAGTCGTTGTTGCCTTCGTAGTTGTGGCTTGAGTCGTTGTTGCCTCCGTGGTTGCAGCTTGTAGCGTTGTTGCCTCCGTGGTTGCAGCTCGAGTCGTTGTTGCGTCCGTAGTTGCAGCTCGTGACATTGTTGCCTCCGTTGTTGCAACATGAGTCGTTGTTGCCTTCGTGGTTGTGGCTTGAGTCGTTGTTGCCTCCGCAGTTGCAGGTTGAGTCGTCAAAAACTATAACTTATCATCCTTTATAATTTTCTTTTATTAGCCTTTACACTGTTTTAACAAATCAGAAAGTCCTACACATATTAATACATGTCTCATTCAACTACGACCTCTTCCCTTATTTCTACAATCACATGAATAACAAAAGAAATACAATTTAGTTTAGTCTACATTTTTAATGAATAGACTCCAAATCATAATTATTTTTATCCATGTTTTATTGATCCACGTTTCAAGTCTCAATCAATTTAGAGAAGATCTACCTACTGAAATATTGCTTAATAACTGACAACATTTCTTACAGCAGTTCATCCGTTTTTATCAGATGATAATATGTCAACAATTTCTATCTTTTTTGCTGGCTTGTCACAAGCTATTTTTAAACCATTATCTCAGTACCATTCAAGGAAACAATAAACGCCACATTTTCTAAATTTCTCCAAGATTTCTTAAAATTAGAACGGTAATATTGCCCAACTTCGATTCTAGACTCAAGGGGAAGGTTTGAGAACAAGCAAATAATAAGTGATAAACTTTTTACTTGGCCGGGTCTCATCAGACTTAATCCCGGACTAGATTTATATAGTTACATTGCATCGGTTACATTTCTGCCCTTCCATTGGTTCAAATTTTCGCTGCTCAGGGAGGGGGATGAGTTGAAAATCCTGTTTCTAGGCGGCTTTACTTCCGTTTCTTCTCCTGGCTTCCTCTTTGCACTTTAGGAATCCATCCATTAGTAACTGCCCACTATGCCTTTTCCGTTTGCGTCTAATTGCTTGGTTCATTTTCCTCACTTCATTTGCAATAATTGTAGGTTGGCTTGATATTAGACTGGGTCCCTCCTGATTTCGAAGAAAAGTCAAATTCACTTTCACACTAAATGGAATACGTAAATTAAGAAAACTCGGTAACAGTTCAAAAGAAGTTCAGCGAAAATTTTTATTTTAGGGGGGATGACTGCGATGGCCAATCAGAGTTGAATAAATCACTTTTACGTCTTAAACCCTAGCATAACTAAAGGGGGATCGGTAGGTTATTAGAATATACCAAGAATACAGCGAATTCTCCATATTCACCTGTATGACAATACTTCAAACTTTACTTCTTGAGAAAAATTACATTATAATATCATGCGTTATAATAAGCGGAGAAGAATTGTTCAAAAATACAAAAATAAATCTTTATTACTCTGTATTAATCTAAATATTAAAAAGACTATCATCTAAATCAACATTGTCATAAGGATCGATTATATTTGGTCTTTGGGCTCCTAATTCAACATTCTTATAGTGAAAAATTAACTCTAATAACTTGTAGAAATTTGATTGGCACCAAAAATTGAATGATTGTGAAGATATTGAAATATCTCAACTCTTTCTCCAATTCTTCCCATCGAAATTCCTTTAGGAATTTTTTCTTTCAGTGACCGCCAAAATCTCTCAATCGTGTTGGTATGGATCGAATTATCTCTGGGGTTGACGTAGTATAAACTGTGATTTATTGTTATATGCCGTTAACCACCAGTCGCCCATTGGGAATATCCTCTCCATTCGTCTGTTATTATAGTTGAGCCAGTTAGAATATTTTTATCAAGAAATTGGCTTATTGTTAATTGGTCTCGGTGAGTTACAATGGCCATCCTGACCTTGCGAGTCTCCCTATCGAAAGCTCCTATGATCCAGTCATCTCTAACCAGCCGACCTCTGTTGTATTTTCTTTTAGATATTTTAGTTTCGTCTATCTCTACAACATGACCATTTCCTCCTATTTTTTCGTCATTCAATGCAGCACGTAGGAAAAATCCTCGAAAAATATCAAAATATCTTACAATTGTGGCTGGTGCTATGTTGACTTTTTGTAATATCTGAGAATGGGGAATACCTGATGCAAAGTAGAACGAAAGTTGCATCACCATGTCAATTCCAATGAACTTTTGTGATAAAAAGGTTCCTGAAGTTAAAAAATTTTAAGGTTCATACCTCTATAAATAGAAACTCCGCGACCACATTTTGAACATCTTTTGAAGTTTGGACGATTGTTGCAAATTTTTCTAATTCCACTATATCCTGGATGTATGCAAGGGCTCAGGGAAACATCCATAAAATTATTCCTTACGAAGAATTCCTTTGCTAGAGGTTCTGAGTTACAGAGAGTCCATATTTCATTATCATTCATGGTGGATATAATTTTGACAAGTAAGCAAGTGTCAATCATCGTAAAAGCTTAAATGATCGAGTGAACCAATGAAAACCAAGAGTTAAGATTTGATTAGATTAAAATCTTATTCTTAATCGACATTTAACATTGCTTAGTAATAATTATAAGTAGATTTAATACGAAAAATAAGAAAATGAATTTCAAAATCAAATTGTAATCTAATTAAGCAAAATAAAGACTTTTACTGAACCTCTTTTGAAGTATTGTCATACAGGTGAATATGGAGAATTCGCTGTATTCTTGGTATATTCTAATAACCTACTGATCCCCTTTAGTTATGCTAGGGTTTAAGACGTAAAAGTGATTTATTCAACTCTGATTGGCCATCGCAGTCATCCCCCCTAAAATAAAAATTTTCGCTGAACTTCTTTTGAACTGTTACCGAAAACTCGATTGTTTTTTTCCAGCATGGTTTCTGTAGCTTTTGAGAGTTTTAAGGTATTTATTACATGATGTTACTCATGAATAGGATAAATTGGGAAACTCCCTATGCATATTATAAACTCTGAATGAAATTATGCCGTTTAACAACAAAATCTGAAGAAAAGCATTCTAATTTGTTTGATTTTGGGAAATTTTGAAATTATCCAATGAATTTCAAAATATTTGTATATAAAATGTGTATTTTTTCAGATTAATAGCTTAAACACTATGAAAAATGCCCGCCAAATCCTGCCTATTTATTTAATGATCGTAAAATAAATTAAAATTATTGATCATCTCGATAATCATTTAGTGAAATATATGAAGTTATAAGTTTAAAATGAGATAAATTTTGTCATCTTCATAATCAAAATTTAAATTAATCTTTAAGAAAAAATCTCCTGAATAACTTTCAAAAAAACACATGCAGAGCAGGATAGCGTAAAGTTAAAATATGAATTTGATTTTTTAATTTTCCCCGTTTAAAAAAATAGGGACCCTGTCTACTTGATGTTGCATTATTTCTCACCTCTTCTTTCACACTAATTATGGATTGGCTCATAATTTGATTATCAACTACATTTGACTTCTTTGATTGTTGACTCTGCTCTTGTGAATTTGGCATTTCACAAGCTATTTTTAAACCATCATTTCAGTAGCATTCAAGGAAACAATTAACGTCACATTTTGTAAATTTCTCAATCACTGAATTTTAATCTCTTAAATTCATGAAAATTATAATGAACAGACTCAAATCCAGAAAAGTTTTTCGAAAAAACGGTTACATAAGCAAACTTAGAAAAAATATGAGTCAAGTTTTTTCATTAACAAGGACAGAACTTTCCTCAATGGCAATGTTCCCAACGAACCTTTAGAGACTAAACTACTAATATATTGAAGAACAGAAAATTTTGATCTGAATCAGTAGAGATTTTCATTTCTTAGAGGATTTGAAAGACGGCTGAATATTGTGTAATAAAGCTTATATTTCACCGGTTTTGGTCTTTTAGGCAATCATAAAACCTATGAGTCATTTTTGTTTTGTCCTTTTTAAGGCTTTAGATTGGTCATAGTTCACTGAAAATTTTCAGCTAATGCAAACTATAAAAAACTATCGTTTCGATAATACAATTCAATCAAGTGTAAATTATAATGTTTCTACTTTAAAGTAGTTTTCATTATTAATAAAATAATCTCTTTTATGAAAATAAAATGTTCATGTTAGATCAAATCGTTCATTCACGTTCATTTCAACAACAGCAACATGTACAACAAGCACAACATCCATCTCGATTGCCATGCTTGAATTTATTTTTAACCTCGAGAGCCTTTAACAGGTTTTTGCTCATGTAATACGGCTTCTCTTCAGTACCATCGTTCCTCTCCAAATCTTCCATAACACATATGAACAGGGTGTCAACAGCAAAATCAAACACTGAAAAGAAGAGACAACAAATGGCAAATGTCCCAACAATCACTACTATCAGTGGGACATAAAAGTATGAGAATGAATGGTTTATTGTATCCTTTTGTCCGGGGAGTTGATTTGTAAAGAAAAAGTAAGTAAAAGTTCCAACAGCACCTGTAATCAAGATCTTCCCCACAAACAAGACAAAGCCAGTGACATTATCCACAACGAGTAGGCGAAGGCAATTCCTCAAGACCAAAAAGAAGGCATTTGTCGCAGCCGGTATGAAGGATTTGCCCAAAATGGCTGTTACAATGTAAGCATTCTTGCTGATAAATCTCATAATCTTTTCAAGGCACAAGAAGCAACAGTTGCATAGACACAGGCAAAACTTTGCAAGACAGTTTTTCTTGTTTTTAAACTTTCGTTCCAAGTACATGATAATGGCTCGTATCATCATGATTATAGCAATGATCAGGGAACCAAATGCAACAGTACCAATGTGATATCTTAGTGTACGCCATAAAGAGGCTAGCACAGGGAAGGCCGGTATATCCTTGGGCTTGTGCCAAGCCCAGTACCAGGAGGAAAAAGCTCCGGCCAAGACAATTTGGCATATTCCCGACATGAATGTAAACATCCAGAAGGCCATGAACAAGTTGTAAGCGTGAAGAGCATAAGACCATTGGTTTCCCCCGTAAAAGGTGAATGTACAGCCAATTGTCATTGGATTCGTAATGTCTGTACCACAGGCTTTTATTGATGCATTAACAGGCAACTTGGCGTTTTGTTGAATTGTTTCGATGGACTGATAAATTTGATTGGTAGATGGCAGCAAAACCTGGTTGAAGTATTGTTTTCCAGTTGCAGCCAAGTAGAGTGTTATAGCTATCCACCAGGCTATAACGGCCAATTCAAGGACAAAGGGTAAAATTGGATAGAATAGAGTGCTCATGATGGCACCAACAGCCTTACTTGCCTCTCCGATAATTGCAATAGCGAGGCGTATTCGATTCCTCAAGAATATGATTATAACGAGAATTATAAAGGCAAGACAATAGCCAACTATTGTAAGGCCCAGCCAGAACTCTTTAAGGTTGAGAATTTCATTGGGGTTTGAGTAGATGACAAATTGGCCATTTGTTGAAGATTTTGCTGTCAGATATCTGTAGAGACAATATGTTGCAGATCCAGTGAAAACAAGAAGAAACCCGATGAGGGTGAACACGACCATGACTACAGCTGCATACTTCATCAGTAGACAGTAGATGAAGGCCAAAATTGCTGACATCAATAGTATGAGGACGATCCAGCCCCAACTTTGCCTGAGGTCGCCGAGAACTTTTTCGGCAACATTGGCCGCTTGTAGGAATACGACCATTGCAGTATTACCATTGCTCAAATTCGCTCCAGTAACATTTTTTCCGTTTTGATCCTTGATCGCGTTTCCAGCTTCATCGATGAACGCTCCAATAATGGATATACCCTTGGCTATAAAATTGGGCAGGCATCGGTTGAAAACTGCTGTCGAATTCATGTAGTAGGCAGCGCAATCTTCCTTTGATATATAATTTGAAATTGAACGATTGGAATCTGCCTTATTCACTTTATAATTGCAGATCATTTCAGATTCACGAGCAGCAAAGTCAGGGGAACCCCTACTGGCCTCTTTGGCCTGTAGCGTAATAAAGGTCCAATCAGCTTTTGGACATTTCTTAACACAAATTTGCGGCGTTGGACACCCGAGAATTGCTACAGCGGGACCTGCTCTGGCACATTGGATCATGTCGAAAAAGAATAAATAGGGTTTATCTTCGAAGCCCTTACCGCCGCATACATTTCCCTGGCTATCGGTCGCCTTAATCAATATCTCAGGATTTCCAAGGCTAAAGGCAAAATAGGCAATAACAGCTTCGCCTAAAATGAAAATTATGAATATTATCAGACAGATAATATCTGTGCAAGAACGATTTTTCACGGGCCCCTTAAAGTCTGGCTCGTATTCGCGCTTTTTATTCTCCGGATGATCGTCATCCTTTGACGTCTTTGTAATTGGATAGTCGTCATCTTCAGGGTCACTGTAGTGAATGCTATCATTAGAGCTTTTCCGATTCCGAGGCATTTTAACAATTTATTATAATCCACAATAATTTGATCTCATCAGAAGCATTAAATACGCACAATTTTAGTTTTTATCTATTTCATCAACCTTGACGATAAAATGCTTCTCAGGGCTGGCTTTACAGAAGATGAAATTCAATGTACAGAATATCTTTCAATTTTATCTATTGTAAACCCATAGAAATATTAATTAACAATAAAAGTAGTATTCTAAAATAAAGTGTTGAAAAATAAAAGTGGTGTAGTCATTTAAAGTTATGATCGAGCCAATCAGAAATGTATTTAACTTGTGTGTAAGGCTATACATATCGCTTGGTTACAAAGCAACTAGCAACAATGAGTGAAAAAAACTATGGTTACAACAATCTTTTATGAAAAAAAATGATTCCTTGAAAATTATTATATCTCCTACTCGGCTAGAAAAATCGATAGGCACTGCTATTTTTTTGAGTCAGAAAAAAATAATTTTACGTAGATTTTATGAAAAATTAATTTAATCAAAAATATACAACATGGAGAAAAGTCTTTGGCAAAGTGTAACATGTGTTTTCTTATATAAAGCTAGTTGACATGAAGATGAGAATTTACCTTTCTTACAAAAAACTCGATATTTTTCTCCGGATTCAGAGGAGAAAATAATTTTTTTAATTCTGAAACGGAATGAGCTAATAAGTTGTCGATGCTCAAAAAAATTCTGAAAAAAATTCAATCTGACCAAAATTAGGCCAATTTTTGAATTTCGAAAACGCACCAAATTTCCACTTTTTCAACTTTTGATCCCAAAATTTTCATCGATTTCGATGATTCGGAGCAGTCTAGTACTGTTATTTGGGATCAAAATTAGACGAAGAATTCGAATTTGGCCGTAGAGATCGCGAAGATTTTACTGTTTCCGAGAAAAAGTTAAATTTCCAGATTTTGGATGATTTGCCTTCGGGATAATCGAAAAATTTAATCCCACAGTAATGACGAATTTCAGTGAACTTCAGCAGGTGAATTTGAATACTGCGTTTAATGTTGATTCCAAATATCAGTACATAACTGTTTTGAATCATCGAAATCGATGAAAATTTTGCCTTTTTTTTCGAAATTCCAAATATTAGCCCAACTAATCGGCTCATATCAGATAGGTTTATCAATATCTCTTGCTAATCTTTAACACAAAATCCCACAGACATAATGAACCAACGAAATTCATCATGAAGGTCTTCTTGAAGATTTTTATTGTTAGGCAAATTTATTTATTGATAAAATGAAATCTGTTCATAAATGTTAGTATACATTTAAAATAATACTAATCAAGTCTCTAAGAAATTTGTTGATCATCTGGCTTTTGAAGATGAGAATAAAGAAAAGATATGGAATAGTCTAATTTAAATTCGTAAGGTTCTCACAATCACCTAATTCGAATTTTGAGTAAATAGTTTTGAAAGTAGACAATTCGCTTCCAATTTTTCCTTATGAAAATGATAGCTACCTTGTACTGTGGCGTAAGATTCTGTAAATATTTTAACTACAAATGCATATCTGCGTATCCAGAGTGGTTGAAGCCCTGAGACAGAGATAAGTGCATGATAAGAGTCTAGATGAGGGTAAATAGAAAATGTAAACATCTATATTGGATCCTTTCAATTTCCAAACATTGAGAATTGTTAATTTTAGGCAAGACTGGAAAGATATAATCAAAGAGAGGAAGTGATTTATAAGCTTTTAATCTTACATTTGACGAAAAACAGAATTTTTTCATTGTGCAAATTTGGTACTTAATTCTAGGCAAACTAGAAACTTGTTCAATTTAAATTTCATTAAATGGCCAAGATATTCCAGATTTTAGTGATTGCGTAATAAAAGTTAATTGAAAATTTAGTGGCGATTTGAAAAATCTTGGATTTTCAAAACTGAATCATAAATCGGTGAAGCATTTTCGACACATTCTTCAATACAAAATATAATACTTGGAATTTATAGTTCTATCAGAATCAGTTGGTCCTTATATGAGGTTATAGACCATCAGAATCGTACGATTTTTCCAAAGTTTTTGGTTGAACGGGGCTCACAGCCATACTCCTTTTCGATAAAATTAACATTCAAATCTATAGTCTCAATTCAATACACTCTTTATTTCACAATCGATATCTTTTTGCAAGCCTAAGGATCAATACAAATTCTGTTGAAAGTTTCAAGAAAATTACACCAAATCTGAGATTTTTCATTTGTCGGTTGAGAAATTTTGTAAAGGGAAACCGATTCTTCACATTGAATAACTAATAAATTATTCGAAGTAATATTTTTTTATTCTTATTTTTCCATATCTATTCAAAAGTAACTAGATATAAATGTAATTTATTTTTGGATTTTCACAATAGGTGATTTTATTAAAAGTTATTTATTGATTTTGTGATAGAACATGATACATATCTTTGATTGGTACAATGAACTCTGGTTGTGCTATCATTATCATTAGGAAATTCCGTCAAGATGTGACTGTAAGATAAATCATAAACACTTTGCATATCTTTTGAGAGTAAATTTTGGTATTTAATGCTTAAGGTTATCATATTTATTGCATTTGAGATGAAAAACATGTAGAGTAGGACTACCTCAAGACACGGAACTTTCCAGATTCTCTTTTCTGAACCTTTCCCTCTGTCAAGGAATAATCGCATATTTTTTTGATTTCTTTCTAAAAAGAAAATACATGCACTCACCCTAAAGATAGCTGTAAAAGTCATGCTTCAGTTGAAATTAAAGTCTATTGGTAAGTTAAACAAGCGAGGCAAACTTTATTGATATTTCAATTTCTTTTCTGTAATTGTGAAAGAATCTAAGCCCAGACTGTTTTATGCTTTAGACTTGTAAGGCTAGCTGACATAAAGATGTTACTCTTTTTACTCGAAAAAACTCAATACTTTCCCCAGGATAGTCACTGATAGACTTGGATGAAATTTCGTAAGACTAATGAAACCACCTGTAATTTTTTCAAAGTAATCTTTGAGCTATTTCGTAATCATTCCACCATGACAGATTAAGCTTCGTCAAATTCCTAATTTTAATTGTTCTCTAGATGAATTCTTA
Organism: Gyrodactylus bullatarudis; assembly: GCA_012064415.1. Classification (NCBI taxonomy): domain Eukaryota; kingdom Metazoa; phylum Platyhelminthes; class Monogenea; order Gyrodactylidea; family Gyrodactylidae; genus Gyrodactylus; species Gyrodactylus bullatarudis. Next base: position 9,887 of record SSNU01000042.1, read on the forward strand.
CAGATTCCAAAGACTTGAAGCATATATAAACAAATTATCTATTATCAAAAGTATAAACACTTGTGTTTAAAAATTCATTATTTCTGCACATTTGTAGAAAATGATGACGAATTTCTGTTAGTTTCTTTGGCCCTATACGAAGTTTCTGTTTATGTTCCTGACTATCCGGATAAGAAATATTGATTATTTTATAGAAATAGTAAATTCTCGTCTTCATGTCAGCTAGCTTTATTAACACTCGAATGAGAGCTTTAATGCAAATGGAAGTGAATTCATTTGGTATAAAAATTTAATCAAATATCAAAATTACTTATAAAAACAAAAATCAATCACAGTTATTGAATTTAGAAATTCGCATTAGGCTATTGATTAAAGAATCGAAAGAAATAAATTTCTTTCCACCTTTTCTAGGCAAAGCTGACTTGAGTTAACTAATGAAGAGAATTTTCAAATATTGTGACATTGTCAGAGATGTAATTGAGAATTAAAATTGAGTAAATTTTAGATTTACAACACATTCTACGTCCAAGAGTTGTGGAACAACCTTAGATTTCTACAAAGGGAACATATTCGATACATGAAAATTATCTATTTCGTAAGTGGCCATCCGATTTATATGTTTTTTTATGTAGAATTTTGTCAATGACTCAAGTAACCTGCCGGATGTTTCCATCAACTTTGTCTTTGATATATGGCTAGATATTCTCTTGTTTCACGAGTACAGCTGATAAAATTTGACTTTTTTATGTAGATCAATATATCGAGAATCACCAATCGACTATAAAATCGACTACCTTCTCAAATGGGTGCAGGAATTTGTGAGTTGTTTTTATTCATATACCTACAATTTGATATGATTCGAATGATATGTTTAAGATTTTCTGGAATCCAGATGCCTTCTTTGAAGAGAAGTTTAATTAAATCACAAAACAACAATTTTTTGAATTTTGAGCAGAAAAATGAATCAGAATTAGACAAGAAAGCCAAATGTTCAAATGAGTAAAATAAGTTTATATTAGCTAGCCAATTTCATTGGTTAATGGTTTTAGCTAGCTAATATGACTCAAAGATAATATCGTAATCATATTAGCTAGCTAGTACATTTTAGCTAGCTAATATCAATACTAGCTGATTTGACATATTAGCTGCAACACATATATACTTTCATGATTTCATACCTATCACAGTTTCGTCCAATCAGATGAGAGAATAGAATAATACAAGAGACTGACCTATGGTAATAAAGTATTAATAATCAGAAAAGAAAAAGGGGATATAATTTCTCATCAGATTTAATTTAACTTCCTTCTTTTGCCAAAAAGCTGAATCCAACACTTCACCAACATTTCCATTAAAAGTATCGTTATTGCCAATTTCAAGAGCTTCATGAATTAACCTCTTTCTAAAGTTTTTTTTGTACACTAAATTAATTCACTAAGTTAATTAATAATGTTAAGTGAATTAATTTAGTGTACAAAAAAAACTTTAGAAAGAGGTTAATTCATGAAGCTCTTGAAATCGGCAATAATGATACTTTTAATGGATACTTTTAAGGGATAATTACAAAAGGCAAACAATTTTTTTATTTTTATCAAAATGCAAACAATAGATCTTACAAAAGGCAAATAATGTATACGTGTTTTTTCAAAACCCAAACAAGATCTATGCGAATATTATCATAAGGCAAAGGTTAACATTATTTTTTTAACTAAACACAAACTTTTTTACCAAACACAAACATATATTTCTGCATAGTTCACAAAACACAAACATATATTTCTGCATAGTTCACAAAATACAAACATATATTTCTGCAGAGGTTTAAACTATAAATGTTTGCTTTTATCACAAAATTATAATTACACCTATATGTCAGAAGTAAAGCACAAAAAATACAGTGACACAAGAGAAATTCGAAAAACTCTACAAAACTATTGTGCCAGTATTAACAAACCTCTCAAGATTGTTAATTCAACATCAACCTATTATCAGGCCAAATGTACAGACAATGGTTGCTCATTTATTTGTCGTTTTGGGAAAAGAAAAGATGGTTTCTTTCATTCTACCTTATTTAAAGAGCATACATGTCAAAAAGTAAGCAGCTTGCCTAAAAATTATTTGTTAATTTTAGAATCTATACAAACCAAGGAGAGATGATGTAAAATCAAGCATTATTCACATACAAGAGCACGTTGAAAAATTAACTCCTAAAGATTGTATAAATTTGGTGAAATCAATCGATGGAAAAGACATTCCTTATCAAACTGCATACAGATGCCTCAAAGATCTATCTAAAGAGAAAGAATCCGGAATTTTAAATTCTTATACAAAATTCAAAAGTTACTTTGAATGGAATAACATCCATAATCCAGGAACTCATTCGGATATTTTGATTAAAAATTCTAAACTCGTAGCTTCTTTTTTGTGCTTGAATTTTTGTGCCAATGCATACTGTAATAGCCTGCCAGTCATAGCTTTGGATGGCTGTCATATGAAAAATGGGTCAAATTATACTCTTCTCACAGCGACTGGAATCGATGCAAATAATGAAATATTTCCTATAGCTGTGGCCTTTGTTCAAACAGAGTGTGAAAAAACATGGACTTACTTCTTAAGAAATCTGAACGAGGCTTTAAGACTAGTGAACGATGAAAGACTTGTAATTATATCAGACAGAGAAAAAGGTTTAGCCAACAGCGTAAAAAACGTCCTCCCTGAATCAGCTCATTGTTTTTGCTTATTTCACATTGGCAAAAATATAAAAGTTAAGTTCAAGTTCGATTGCAATCGTGAGATTTTCAGGGCTGCTAGATCAACCAATGAAGAAGATTTTTCCACTCACATGAATCAATTAAAAGAGAAGCACGAAGAAGTTTATGAATACATGTCAGGAATTCCAGCAAAGAATTGAGTCGATTTCGCTATAGGAAGGTGTCGTTACGGTCAGTTAACCTCCAATATTGCTGAGTCAACAAGTGCTTCGATGCAATATTTACGTAAACTTCATCCATTTGATTTCCATTACCGATATATCGATGAATTGTACGATAAATTCAAAGAGAGATATTCAATTCACAAGAAAGAGACAAGTTTATATTCAAAACAATTCACTATGAAGCTTGATCCAATTTTTCAAGAAGCCAGTAAACTCAAAGTAAAAAAATTGATAAAACTGGAGTATTTCGTGTTGGAAAAAATTCATCTAATATCATATACAAAATTGTTGACTATGAAAAATTTTCATGCAGCTGTAATTTTTACTTGTATAATGGGTACCCTTGCTCTCATCTTATAGCATGTATACTTTGGAAAAAGCAAGATGTTTACAATTTTATCGATGATTTTTACAAGAGATCAACAATGATAAAAGCATACGAAACTGATTTTAATTTTTGCGATATAGACGACTTGAAAGAGGAGAATTTAGAGACAATTTCCATTTCGAAGAAAAGAGGAAGACCAAAAGTAAAAAGGATTCGATCCAAAGCTGAAAATTTGAGATAAAATTTATGAATAATAAAAAATAATATTGACCTAAGTTTTAATAAATTTTATTATAAAACTAATTTTAGATCATTTTTTACTGATTCGGAAATAAAGTAGACCTTGTTCTTTTTTTTGAAAAAAAACCGTCAACCCTAAAAATCACTCTCTCGCTTTTAAATCAACTCAAACTTCAAAAAAAGGGAATTCGGCGCCATCGCTAGACTTTAGATAGAATTCTCTATTGATTTTTAATTTAACAAGGTGTAAGTATGAAACAATTTGACCTTAAATAGACAATTTGTAACTGAAATGTAATGCATAATTAGTAAGAAACTTTAGCTCAACTTGAAAATTAGGGGAGAGGGTGACGCATTAATTTTTCATCAAAATTTCGAAGTTTATTTTCAATAGTTTTCATACTTAATGAATGAATTTGATAGGGTTGAGTGGTACTGATCGAATCATGAGAAAATTCTCTACAAGTTGAGACCAAAAACTAGAAAAGTGACAAAATTTGCTTAAAATATAAAAATTTAAATATATTTGTCCTACTTCTTAGTAGATTTCAAATACGAAATCTTATTTTTAGTTGAAAAATCGGGGTGTGCACATTCCCACACACCAAAACTGGTGCACAAATGTATTCGAAAATGAAAATCATCCAAGATTTTAAATAAAATGATTCCTACATTTCTACAATATTTTGGAAGAGTTTACGGTAAAGTAATCATTTTTTAAGATACTATTTGTAATTTTTCAGTACTTTTATGACATGGGTTAATTTTACTTTTTCAAATTCTAGTCGGAGATTATGAAAAGCTCGTATATGACATTGGCCGAGTCCATCTACATGATAATTGGAGTCTGCCAGGTGATTGAGAACGATGTATCATACAAGATGAGAGTCAGAGCTAAACTGGAAGTATTGAGAGAGGAATTTCAAGTCTCCAGCTTCAACATGGAAGATTTGTTCCGCCAGGTGATGGACTATCCGGTCCTATTCTCGTCTGTTCTGAAAACCCTGATTGACTGGATTTGCTTGTGAGTAGTAGGGTTGAATCCAGTCCGTTGTTCCATCTCTTATTTGGTTAGGGTTTGCACTTTCTCGAGTGAAAAAGTCAGAGTTAAAATTTTAACAAAAATTTCTTGAGTGATAGTTTGGACTGAAAGATACTTTTCTCACCTGTGTACTGAGAATTCATGGAACGCTCAATGAATCAAGAGAGATATTAAATCCGCATAAATACAGAATTGAAAATATAACTGCAAAAAGGGGATTTTTTGAAAAAGTTTTAAAAAATTCTAAATGAAACTCATACGTAGCTAATTTTGAGAAAAAAATTTCTGAAATGGGGCTAGTTTTGGAATAAAACGATAGCTTTTTCTAAATTTGATTTGGCGCCAGAATCCCATTTTTTGGAACTTTGAACTGAAAATTTCTATTGATTAAAATGTGGAAAAATGGGAGCTGAATTTCGATTTTTTAATCATTTTCCCTACTTGATAAATCGAAATCTCTCGAAAATGGTGAAACTGTTGGAAATTCGACGGTAATATTCAGCTTGTCTGATTGATCAATTTTTGATCACTCTCCCACATTTGAATCAGTATAAGTTATCAGATCAAAATTCGAAAAAATTTTCGGCGCCAAATCAAATTTCGAAAAATGACCATATATTTCATAAAAATTACTATTCTTACAAAATTTTTTCTTGCAAAATTACAAGTGGCCAACATGAGTAGGATTCCAAAAAATCTATATCAAATTCGACTTCTTTATCGAGATTTCCCAACTTTATTTGGTGTCCAAGGGATTATGTAGTAAAAAAATTCATTGAATCTTGGGTTGCTAATCGAAAATTATAAACTTGATGACAAAATTCGTTTTCGAATGACCGAAAATAACAACACAGATGGTTGGGGAGTTGCGATAAATTTTTGCTACAATTATTGTGTAAAATTGTACGAAGATTCCGAATCTGATTCCAAAAATTTTGCTCAGTTTTTGCGCAGTTCGCGAAAAACCGAAATAGCACAATTTCCATGAACGGGACTTGAATAAACCAATTTTTCGACTTGATCCGTAGAAATTTCAGAGTAAAATTTGATATAAGATGCTTATAAGTTCAAACGTGCCTTTGGAATGGATCATCCTCAAAATTGGTCTTAAAGTTGAAAAATTAGTGAAAAACGCCATGCACTTTTTTGTTTTAACCCTTCAACAGGCTATCTTATTTTGATAAAATCTCAAATTTTAATAAAGGAAAGAATGCAAAATTTATTCCTCTATCCAATGGTACCTCGCATGACTATTTATCTTTTCTGGTTCAGAAGTTATTCAAGGTTTTTTCATTAGTGATTTCACTCAATTTTTCTTGATTTATTTTTCTCGATTCTGATTGGTTTATTTTGATTAGCACAGTAATCATAATTATTGTACTTTCAATTTTGAAAATTCTTCTCTCCAGGGAGGAGTATCAGAAAGTAAACTTTCAATATCAGGACTTTGAAAAGATCACATATCAATACAAGAAAGTTGCGTAAGCCATGTTTTTATTTAATTTCAAATAATAATGCTAGGACAACATGCATGGTGAGCTAAACATGAATCGATTGTAGAATAAGCAATCACATACTAAGCATTAGTGTAATAATACTACATTTATCCCTACGCGATTAAAACACGGATCAAACTCCTATCATGAATTTATTGACCTTTTCTTGTTTTTCGTCAATTATAGGACTAAGAATAACTTAATCGATAGCTCAATTGCCTTTAACAACCCAAAAAACGTTAGCAAAAAATTCAAATTAATTTAAACAAATCTCAAAAATTTGCTATTTGAAAGAATAAATTTTTTCTGATTCTAACGGTGCTCTTTAAATGAATCAACTCTCTCTAAGAACAAAGTTAGTAATTTTAGGTAATAATTGAAGACCGCGAAGCATTAGATTAAGGACCAAAGTCGAACTAGAAGAAGAAGCTTATGTCTACTGCATGATGGAGTATCCCTTGATCAGAATAAAGAAGAGTCAATTCTAGATAGTTTTGATTGTAAATTTTACGGCATCATTTTAACCAATAATGATTTTGTGTTTATTCCAGATAACTCGTTCATGCAAAAGTGATCCGACAAGCAACAAGTACCGAACTTACATAAGATCCCTGATCAATTCAGAGGTAAAGTATGTCAACTTCTTGCGTGAAGTCTACACTGTAAGGGATAAAAGAACAATGTCAAGTGTCTGATTTTTTAAATTAATTCTTTTTCTTCAGTTTTACTTCAAGAATAAGAATCTCAAATGGAACAGTTTTATGCCCTACTGGTTCAGATTGTACAAGGGACATAAAAAGTTGGTGTAATAATCTAACAGTATATTGACAATATAAAGCCAAATTTGGCTTCAAAATATCTTTCTATTTCTACCAGTCAAGTTGCAAAATCTTGTTTAAATTGTTTTTTGACTTAAAAATAAATTTCTTTTTACTTTTCACGAATATTACAACTCTGATTGGTTAAAAACGTTTTTTGTTTTAGTTTTATTTATCACATAAAATGTATAGAAAGATAATTTTGGGCGAAATTTAGTGACATGAAAATACTGTATATTTTATCAATAAAAAGAAGTTTTACCAGAAAATGAAATTTAAACTATAGACTGTATTAGAAGTATAAATCATTGAAAAATTCATTTTGATTTTGTATGATATTTTTGACTTTGAATCAATAGGGTTTTCTCTCATAATTAAAAAGATTAGATATTTTCGTCTCTGATTGTAGACTACCCTAATGAATGTTTTCTCTTCTAGCATAATATTGCCCTCCTTATATCACATTGCCTCTTCACCAATGGGTTTGAAGTTTGTGATTAAAAAATTTGTAAGTACAACACTGCATGCCGCCCTGTAATTGTACAACTAATTTAAAAACTAGATTTTCTTCATAGTTGAATTTAATCAATATCAATACGGTTGTATTCTTTTTTCTGATTGGTTAGCCAATGAAAAACGTGAATTTTCTAATCCGTAGAATTTTCATTAAATTCTTAAAAAATTTCTATAGAAAGAAGATATCTATCCAGATTACCTCAACTACTTTCAAAGGTTAGTGAAGAAGAAGGGTATTGAGGAGATTGACAAACTTGAACTTCACTTGATATGCCAAGGTTTCACAGATTTCAGGCCCAATGAATCGGTACTTCATCTTCCCAAGTACCGGCCAAGCTTTTACGCTAATACTGTGAAAAAGATTGCTTTTATAGAACAAATGTCTCCGTATGTTGATGAGACTAATTTTCTTGTTTCAGGATAAACTTTAGGATCCTGAAGGAAGCCTATAATGAGCTTACTTCGGACAAATCAAATAGGAATGAGGACAATGATTAACACGGGAGGGAAAGACTTGTATTGTCTATTCTAAATGTCATTCAATAAATTTAATTTTCCCAAGAGAGAATAACTTTTATTTATTAAAAGTCTACTTTTCACATTCGATTATAATATGAGTGGGTAAGAACAAACCGATTTTATTAGAATTGCATCCTCCGGAGAGAGATCTGGAATGGCTAAATTCTGACAAGCTTGAGACAATGGGGAAAAGAAAAAGTTAATTGAACGGCTGTTGGCAACAGAAATCCTCATGACACCTAAATCTACATAAATCTAAAGAGAAATGTGGTAAATTAGGATTATTTTCTTTACATCGGAGTCATCGACGAAATGACCTGAGAGCTTGAATCTAAAATTTTGGGTTAGGTCAAGTTAAAGTTAATTTAAAGGTGAAAACATTACACATTGCCATGTGATTGGTTGATGAATCAACTGATCAAGCACAAAGCAACAGAGTGAACAGCTATGTACTGATGAGATGCAGATGGTCTTACATTTGGCTCATCATTTATCAAACTTTATGTGTGTCTTTGCATTCACTATGTGTATTTTCTAGCAACAAAGAGAGAATATGTATATGGACACAGAGACCAGAGTGAGAGACGCTAGAAAGGGAAAAAACAAAAGAGAGAATAATAATAATAATTAGCAATAAAATAATATATATAAATATAGATAAACACTATTTTTAATGCATAAATGAATAGTATAAAAGAATGGAGGAGAAATAGTAGATTTGTAGTAGTAATCAGTTGAATGAATGAATGAATATTGTTCTATTCATCTTTGAATGGATGTGTGTACTTTTGGAGAGAACCATTATTACTATTGAATTTTGTGTGAATGAATTTGACTGTTATAGGCTTCTTCTAAACCCTATTTCTTTCCAAAGCTACACCATTTTAATTAATACATAATGAAAGAGATGATTAAAGATATAAAAAATTCTTCTTCTTAGAGACCAGGAGGTGGTGGAGGCGGCGGTGGATAATAGGCAGAAGAGACAGGTTGTTGGCCAAACGGGGGATAACCAGGGACACCGTAGCCAGCACCGTTAGAGCTTGCATAGCCAGGATAGGCAATTGGCGGATTCACTCCGGGCGGTGGAGGAGGTGGCGCAACAGCTGGTGGTGGGGCAACACCTCCTCCAAATGTGTTCCAATACATGTTGGGATCGGCAAAACCTCCGCCAGGAGGTGGCTGCATAGCTAAAATGAAAATGATATCATCATTAAGAGCAGAGTCATTGAGCCAATGAGAGATATTAGGATGTGCTCTCTCAGAATTATTTCTCTATCACCCTCCCCTTCAAAATACTTGGGTAGTTTTTGGTTTTGAATAGTGTTGTTTTTCATGTTAGACAGTCAAACTTACGGTTATTATCTTGCAATGGGAAATTTGGATAATATTCTTTCGTATTAGTTACCAATTTTTATTAATCAACAATGTAATGAAAGGTGATTTATGATAGCTGGGACTTACCATAGGCATATCTGACATTTTGTTGAGCTGGTGAAGGTTTTGGTTGATACGTAGATGAATCAATAGCTTTCGGAGGAGCTTTCAGTGTATCTCCCCCTTCAGATGGGTAGGAGGGAGGAGCTTCTTCCTTTTCAACGCCAGGAGGCAAAGGTTGAGCAGAGTTGTCTTGCCATTCCAAGGCTCCGCCGAATGGAACTGGTCCTGTTGTGCCAACCGAAGATGTAGTGCCTGGAGGAGGAGGTTCAAACGTCAATCTATTGGTGGGTATCTTGGCTCCTTTCACGCCCAGCTCATTCATTAAGGCTGTGTACTCTGAGTCCATTTTTGCTCGTTCATTTGGATTAATAACCTCACCAAAGGCTTGATTGTTGTACCAAGAGGCACCGCTATTGATTTTACAATCTGAGGCAATATGACCGGCAGCTCCGCAAAATGAGCAGATAATATTATTTGTGGCAATGCTCTGGGTTTCAGCAAGAGCTCTGATTCTGGCTAAGCCATCAGTTTCTCTTAGCGTGCCGTTCAAGAGAGCAAGTTCACGGAGTTGTGCTTTGCGCAAGTCATTTTCCCCTTCGGGTACACTTATCCCTTCCTCAATGATACTGTTGATCTTCTCAACAGCCTTTTGGACAGCATCTGGAGTAGGAGCTTGAACATATGCATGCAACGGTTCATCTTCACCTGGCATTGGTTGACCGTCTGTTCTGCCTACTTTACCATCTTTAACAGAGCCTTTGCCACGAATAATGATTTTTGCACCGGTCTGTTTGGATTATTTTCAAGCATCATGGATAGGAATGATTAGATAGAAAATGAAAAAAATCAAAATTAATAACTCTGAGTTAAATCATCTCTTAACAACAAAACTTTCTGCATTGTTATTTGAGGAATGTTTAAAGTTATACGATTTGCAACATGAAAAAATGGTCTTACCTCTTTCTCTAGGGCCTTGAGGGTGTTGCCACGTGGTCCTATTAGTAAACCGACAAAGTTTATGTGTGGGTGATCCTCTTGAGGTATAAAGACCTTGTCTGTCATTCTACCTCCAGCTACTTGAAGTGCAGCCGGAGGTTTGTAATCAGGGTTCATATCCATCAGCTGCTTGAGAAGAGCTTGACGGTCTTCTTCCAATTTCTTTCTAGTACGATATTCTCGTGTGTTTAGACGTTTTCCATCAGTACTATAGATGGGCTCTGGAGATGGGGAACGATCTTCTGGCTTTGGAGGAATGCCAAGGTCACCTGTTTTGAGACGTCTGGTTAAATCTTCGATTTGTAGCTGAACTGTTAAGTGAGAGAATATTAATTAAGGTGATTTTGAAAAAGAAAATAGCTCAAATTTAATTATGAATCATAATTTATGATATAATAAATGAAGAAATACCCAAAATATAAAATTTGCAATAAGAAAATTAAATTTATAAACTTACTAATATACATCTTTTCCTGCTCCTTCGTCAAATTGGCAGGAATTAAAGTAGGCATTCCAGGAATGAATGCTTTGTCAGTAGCTGCCCATCTAGACTTCTTCTTGCGCTTGCTAGTAAGACTAAGATCAGTAGAACTGTTGTTGTGTTCTTGTGAATTATTTCCATTCGTTGATGATACAAGAGGAAGAGTTGGTTCGCCTGACTTGAGTGGGTAATCAATGGCTTTCATTCCATGGGGACTTGAATCGCGATCTTTATTACTGTGTCGGTGTCGATGCCTATCCCGACTACGGTCACGACTCCGGTCTCTACTACGACCTTTGTCTCTATGACGATAGCGGTCTTTACTTTTATCACGACTTCTACGTCGTTCCTTTGGAGATCTGCGACTCATCCAGTGACTCTTTGACGAGAACTTGAAACAATCACTTGGCTTAAACAACGATGACAATATTTATCGATATTTTACTGAAAGACTAAAAACTTTTGGCGTAATTTCAACAATCGGATTAAACAAAATATATTTTCAGGCGCACTAAAGAGTTTTCAGTTTTAGCCTTATGTTGAATGGGGAACTTTTGCAATAAAGGATATGATAATAAGAAAAACTTGAAGAAAAAGAGTAAATCAAAGCCAAAATATCCTTCAAAGAGTGAATCAAATATTTTCATAATATATCTTTAGCTTCGAAACATTCCCATACAACTCAAGAGTTTATCAATCATGATTACAGTTTTCAAGGATCCAACATAAACCATAAAATCATTCCAGACAGTGATATCAACAATTATTTAATCGATTCTCCTCTCCTAGAGGTCACCAAGAGGCATGATAATAAATCTTTCGATTACGAATTGGCCCTTCCAGCCATCGACACAATCTGTAAGCTTTAATCTATCTATTTCTATTTTATTGGAGACTAGTATTAATCTTTATTCCAATAGAGTATTCATTTATTTGTACTTTACATTACTTTATTGTTAATTTCCTCAAAATACAAAATTTGTCCGCTATTGATTATACCTGATATCAGTCCTTTAAAATGAACATGAAGAAAAATCTATTCTCTAACAGAATAAATACTACGATCGCTCGAGTATATAGACAATTTACTTTCTCTGGACAATACTGCAAGAGTTTTATACAATGTGTAAAAGATTTCTTTTGGAATTATCACATGAAAAGTTTTACTTTTTGTGATAATTTTCTTTTATTTAAAGAGAGAAAAGATTCTCTAAGATTGTATTACTGATACTTAGTCTCTCTTCTCAGAATAAACAGAAATTAACTGTTGAATCATATACAATTTCTTTATTTCAGGAGTTTGCTAGATACAGTATCTAGTCTCTTAATACATTTAGTTGACTAAACTTGATTATTTTATTATTGTATTATTGTCCCGGGAGAATTTTTACGCTTTACTCATGTGACATTTCATTTTAACTGACAGCAAGCATAGACTTGAATTTGTTTTTGTATACCTTTTGTATAAAAAAAAAGATTTCAGTTGAAAAAAATACGTCGCAAGAAGATTTCGCGGATTAAAGTGTCTTTGTAGTAAAATGAATGAAATTAATTTTTATTTATTCTAATCGAATGAACCAATAGGATTGCAGTGTTCAACACTCTCTCTATTCATTAACTTTTAGTCATGATTCATTAGTCTTCTATACTCTCTAATGGGGTCATGTTAACTTTCCAACTCGTTTTTCAAATGTATGCAGTGCAGAGTGTATAATATACATATATAACTAGTGACTAGAATAATGATAACGTTGATCAATAAGTATAATTTATGGTTCATTGGCATTATTATATATTGTCGATACAGTTTGTTTGTTATCAAGCACACTTATTTGAGAACCTACATTCTGTTACTCGAGATGAATGATTTATTCAAAAGTTTTAAGTCTACCTTTTCCCGAAGGGACTCTCTCAATCGATTCTTTTCAGCCTCTGACGGTAATGGAAACCATGAAAGTCCCCTAATGGATAATACTTCTGTATACGTGGATCATAGTGGACCAAAGTATTTACCTCGACAAGCAAGAAGCATTTCAGGCCAAAGTATATCTCGGCATAACAACAGCAACATCACTTCGATGAGGAAGCCTTTTGTGCAAAAGCAACACTCGCAACAGTTACAATCTGACAGTGAATACGAGTTTAGGGCAGCAAATTTGGATGAAATTCAATCTTCCCTTGTCCAAAAGTCCTCAGATCCGAATATACCTGGAGATACATTTTGTCAGATATCCCTCAGTGACCATCGTAATATAATTCACTCCCTCAAGAATATGAAGACGATTGGGCGCCAGTTGAAGAGAATGCTTCTTGAGGAATCTGTGAGTAAACTCATTCATGTTTTACACTAACCCCCGAAACCTTTTAATTAACTAAGATAATGAGGGTCGAAAATAAGAGATCAAACAATATCTAGTGGGTACACCAAAATATAAGAAAAGTTAGGTCTTGTCTTTAGAATTGTGAGGCATAAATTCATTCAGTAATAATTGAATGAAATTTATAAAATAATATTTACGCCAGTACAATTTTAGCATACTACTTTTCATTGATTTGTAGTAAAATACAATTCCGCTTCGTTCAAAAACCCCCTTTTGACATCAGATCTATTCTTGAAAATATCTTTAGGTTTTTAGAAGGGATTTAAAAACAAACTTTTTTTCAAATAGCTTTGGAATTAAACGCCAAGGTGTAAGAACATAATAAGATTATTTAACGGTTAAATTTTAACCCAAAAAATAAACAGACTAATCTTACCAGTGAGATAAAAAATACCCCATCAAATAAAATAATTATTTTATAAAAATGATATAAAATTAGTATAGCACTTGTTACATGTTTCTATTGTTTTTCTATTTAGGGGCTGTTGATTTGCCAATTTTCTGGCGCTTTTTTCTATAGCTCTTTGAAATGTCAAGAAAATAATAAAAAATTTGACAACTAAAACTGTATTATAGAGACGCCATTTTGTTTAAATGGTGATTCATTTCAGGCTTGTTATTTATTGTGTTTCCTTGGGTTGCCGTGTCTTGAGCGCATTCATTTCATTTATTAAACACCTGAGAAGTATTTCAGAACCCTCATTAGAACTGTCCTTTTAATCCCTTTCAGGTCCCAGAGAATATATATAAATACTTTTTCAGAAACATCATTCATTAAATATTATATTACATGTTGTAAATCCTTTAATTACACATAAGATACTTATGTTTTTTGATCCAAAATGTCACGCTTATTCCAAATCTGATGTTAAAATTAGTTAATTGGGCTTAATTTAGAGGATATTGTCGCTTATAATCCTGCTCATTAAGATAATTAATTCAATGTCGCGCCTATTCAGAACTAAAAAAAATTTTGAATAAGAACCTCAAAGGGTGGAAAAAATCATCAAAACAATCCGCTAAAATTTACATTTGTAACAAACTAACGGCTTTCAAAAGAAGAAATTCCTTAGTTTTTCTTTGACGATTCTAGCAAAAGGTTGAAACCTTTTGGGAGAGGAATCAAACGTTATTTTCTCAGGATCGCCAATAGACAAAGAAAAAAACGTCGTTGAGATTTCGTAGAAAATATTCCAAAGTCTACTTCCTATATTTTTTGACCATTTTTACGGCTTCTTCAACAGTTGAATAGTAATAATGGGGTTCTTCGTGTATTGTATTATCCTGAAAAGTGACGATTGATTCCTCTCAAACCTTGAAATGAAAAATCATTTTCAGTCAATTATTTGCCCTTATATTATTACATCTTTATTTGACTATAACGTTGTTCGCTTGCTACCTGACTATGTTGTCTTCTGGCTTGCATTGGTCTATCTGTAGAAAAAGAAAGGAGGGAGAAAGGTGTAGTATTTCTTAAAGAATAAGGATTATAAAAATTATAGTGATTGTTATAGTTATCAGAATTATTAGAGTAATAGCTCTGATAATTTGTAATTCATCACTTGAAAGAAAATTAAAATTAAGATTAGAATAAAAATTATTTAGATTTATAATCTCAATCTCAAACATCTCCAATCCATGCCGAACAGCTCCCTGAAGAACTACTTGGTTCAAAATTATGATTACATCTTTAGTTAATTCAGAATATTTTAAATTGTTTTATAATCAGAATTGAATTCGTATCAAATGAAATTATTTCCAGTTAATGTATTAGCACGCTTTTTATAGTTGTTATTAGTATTTGGTTGATGTTTGGGGGCTCTCAACTCAGGGGTTGCAGAGTCATTGTGGTTGGACATTGAAGTCCATGTACTAAAAGGATTGTTGTGCCCTTGCTTGAGCTAAGTTGCGAGCGGGCCTTGCATTTTGTAGTTTTACCGTTCCTGAGGACGGCTGCAACTATGGACTCATCATCAGAAGAGAATGACGTTTCGCCAGCGCTTGTGGAGGCTGAGAACTCAAGTTGATGTCTAGGGTTATCGAATTCAGACATGTAGAAGATGAATATTTGACGTAATAAAATTTGTATTACTATTCATATGTAATAAAGTTAAACAAATAAGATTACAATTATAAATTAATTATTTGTTTGTTTGAAGTTTTGTGGAAAATTTAAGGATATTTCACTGCATGTATAATTTATTTAGGAATCAAAATGGGCTGAAAGGTTCATTATATCCGGGGAAGTGGTAATAAAATATTCTCTTTCATATTTCCAGAATGATTTCACACCACAGACGCCAATGTCAGCGCGTAGACAAATGAGCAATTTCCTCTCCTCACCTGGGACCGGTTTCAAGGCTAGTTTTTTCGCCCAAGACATCTTACACCTGGACGAATTGACGCCGGAGGAGCTTCGAGAAAAGATTGAAAATCTCTCATATATCGGATTGAGCTTGATGCGTGACCTAGAAGCAAAGGATGAAAGAATTGCTCAACTAGAGACAGAACTCGCTACCTTACAAACCCAAAACAAATAACTTTATGTTAAGATGTACAAATTTCCTTACTATTATATATCTCTATGAATGAAAAAAGCGTAAAAACCTTGTTTTTCATCTCTTAGAGTCGGAGAGAGTATCTTTGTCTTTCACATTATGACTATATAAACAATTGTGTGTAGTAAACGTCTTTACTTTATACACAAAAAGATTTTGTTTTATGAATAAAAAAAATCAACTTAAACTTTTTACTACTATATTTCCAATCCTTTTTAGTATAGGTGTATAAAGCTACACAATAAAAAAATAGTAAAATAAAGTGTTGAATGAAATTAGTTTACTAAAATGTATCAGTTTCATTGAAAAATACAATATTTATATTGGCCAATGAGATTCTTTGAATTTTAGGGCTACTTAACACGGTGATTTGAAAAGAAAATCTGGCTTCTCATTGGTTGAAACAAGATTTACTGAATAAACCAATCAGGAGCCAATAAATAGCCACATATCGAAAAATATCTCGCCTGAGAAAGATAGTATAAAATCTATTATTGAAATTTTTGAATCTTTATTGAATACCAAAAGTTGAGGGGGGGGGGTATCTTTCGAAATTTCAGTGTAATTAATTAATAAAAAAATTTTATAAAGTCTAACAATAAAATATCAACTGTGCTCATCTATTTATTAACTGGGCGTCTGGCCATGCGACGCATTAAAGCATGGTCAATTCCATTTCTCTGTTTCCTTTCATCCTCGTCTGGACTGTAAATTTGAATGCTCGAACTGATTTCCAGTTTTTTACTCCTGAATAGTTTTCTGGGACTCTTTTTGAACTCTTCGGGGGATTTTTGGTTTTTCTTCAATGGCTTCGGCATCTTTTTTCGCAAACTCCTCATGGGAAGATCACCGCCGGGACCTAGTTTTACATGCAAGTTTCTTGTATGTTTCCTGTAATAATTTTCCCAATCATCGAGATTAACGTTCAATGAGTGATCCGAGAGAGTTGGATTACGTGAAATACGCCTGATTTGGCCCTGAAGGGCCCAACGACGAGCAAGCTTCATTGGATTTTTCACCAACAGCATAAAACAATTGCGTGACTCTGCATTCTTTTCGAGATGAACACTCCTTGGACTTGGCTCTTGGCCTAGGACCAGGTCTTTTAGTATCTCCTCGTCTACAGGATCATAGTCCGGAGGTAAATCGAGAGGTTTTTTAAGCACTCTAAGCCTCAACTCTCCAAGACTTATGGGAAAATGGGCATGTTTAATCCAGAACATGTAACATTCCCAACAGGTCTTAATGTCCCAGAGGTTTCCAGCTACTTTCACAGGGCCCTTATCGCAAAATAGGCATGCCTTGGTAGTAGAATCAAATCCTTCTTTCGTCTCTTCTCTATGGATATAGATGACATTTTCCAGACTGATGCCTTCCCTTTGTCGCCGCTTTAGAGCCTGATGCTCAACATAGACTGAATTCGTTTTCCAAAAGTAGTAAAAGGAGACCAGCTCTTTCATAGATTTCGTGGGAAATGTAGCCAATTGCATTACTGAAAAGTTTTTTGAATATTTTATCAGGGATTCTTCAAAAATTTCCGCTTCCTCGAAACTCCATTTTTCATATTCATCAAGGATTTTTTCCGTGTTTAGTAAGTTGGAAAAGGCTACTACTGCCTCGTCAATGTTGTAATCTGAAGAATGCAAGAGGTCATGGGCAATCTCAATCGTTACATCACGAAGGCCGGCCGAGGTTAACAGATCAATATCATATTCTGCATATTTCTCGTTTAATCGACGCGATAAAATGGCCAGAGATAATATGCTATCCATGTAATTATTATAGTTTTCATCATGTTCTGGTGTCCATACAAGCCTTTCTCTGGGACTCTCGGTAACATCACCAATATGACATGGAATTCCACAAACACTTGCCTGATATTGATCTCCAATACGAACAAAAGAACGGACGTTTTGAAGCTTTTTCGTCGAAGTATTGTAAATTAGAGTATAGAAAAAAGTATCTGCCTCTTTGATGATTCGATTAGTGTCTTTTGATTCTTGATAATTGATTACATTGCATTTGCCGCGTAGTTTAACCAAGGGATACGACTGTTCACTATGAGAAATGAATAACTCTTTTGACATGATCTTCCATTTCAACTCGGGATTCTTATCCAGAAAGAAAACATCACAGAGACTTTTATTGGCGATAAATATTTGGTGATCAGGAAGATCTTTGCGGCGATAAAAAGTTATAGCTTTAATGTACGTCTCATTACTCTGGTCCTGATAAATGCTCTTGATTTTCTTAATAGAGTAATTGGGAGAATTTTCCTCTTGGAAAAAGACATAGTCTTGATTGATTAGCTAATAAAAATTACCTCCTACGTGATAAGTGATTTCCATAGTTGAAAATTGAACTATTCATAGATCATAGCCCTGGGGACACAGTCAAAATATTCAATTTGAATTATTTTAAATAATTTATTTAAAGTTGTCAAATTTTCATAACAGTCAAAGAAAATCAAAATAAAGATATCATTTTGTTTTAATGTTAACAGCAATACGATTTTTATTGCCTTTACAATCCTAAATAAAATATAATGTCAGAAGTTTACGTTTACCTGTATGACTTAAGCATGGGATTAGCTGAACAAGTTTCTGAGTCAATAATTGGCAAAAAACTCAAGGGAATTTGGCATACTGGTGTCGTTATTTTCGGAAAAGAAATATTCTTCGGTAGTGGCGGTATTGAATATTGCCCTCCTGTAAGTCTAATTAGCATTATTTCATGCAGGGAGGTACAACTTTGCGTCAACCACTGGAAAAAATTTACATGGGCACTACAGAGATGAACGAAAAACGTTTTATGGAACATGTCTTGTCTCTTTCGCGGACAACTTTTCGGGGTTGTGACTATAAACTCTTTAGTCACAATTGTAACAATTTCAGTAATACAATCTGCGATTATCTATTCGGTAAAGGAATTCCAGAGTACATCCTGCGTCTACCTGACGAAGTATCAAACACTCCGATGGGTTTCATCTTGAAACCTTTCATTGAAAATATGGCCAATAAAATTCATGTGGACCAAGATCCTGAGAATGGAAAGCACAAATTCGCCAAACCAATCGAAGAGTCTGAGTTCAAGGATGCTTTTCTCACATTTGAAGATATCTCAAAATTTATCTATTCTGAATCTTTCGAGGTAAGTTACCATTTATAGAATCAAAATCAAGTTTATATTCACCACTTCATGGTCCATTTGAGTTGAATTTGTTTCATTTTTTTGAGTAACTAAAGGTTCCCTTCTGACCTGGATGAATTTTAATTTTGATCCTAACAAGATTCTATTACTATTTTCATTGAAAAAACCCCTGAAGCCTTATGAGCAAAAAAGATGAGTAAAAATTCATTGAAAATCTAGTCTGATCTGTTGAACTAGAATATTATCACGGAAAAGCATTTTGATACTTGATCTTGTATAAAATAATACTAAGAAGTCATAGTATTATCATTTGAGTAGGTGTTTAAAATAGGTTGAAAAATTTGTTACATCTCTAATATTCATACAGTTTCTGATCGCCTGCCTTTCAAAAATATCAATACGAAAAAATATGATTTTCTCTTTTCATTGATGTAAAAAGTATCATGTTACACATTAGAATGACTTTAGAAAATTACGTGTATAAAAAAGGTATATACTCAACTCTGATTGGTCCATAGTGATTGATCAATGAAATTACACTAGTCTTCTCCTCCAAAAATCCTACATAATAAGCCAACTAATTCCCGATTAATGTATCAATTTGCTTTACTCTCCGGCAGTTTTACCTGTTACTCTGAAATAATCTTTATCTATAGAGTAGGCCGAATTTTTACACTTTCCCAGCCTTGATCACATTTTGAAAATGATCGAAAACTAAGCATTATCCTATGAAACCATAGGTTTTTCGAGATTATTCTGATATACTAAATCTCAATTGAAAAAGACAATTTTTGAACACGCGCCAAGATATTTTCAATGAATTTTACCACGAGAAAGGAAAAAATTAAGATTTTTGAATAGTTTTTGCAAATTTTCGAATAAAAACTTTTTTGGCAAGTTGGCAGAATTCTAATGATTTTCATAAATGTGCTTCTCTTGGTTTCAAAACATCACTATTTAATTAGAGCATAGGTAATATTGTTGGGAGGGGGGATATAAAATTTTTTATTGCCCTAACATAAATATTAAAAATTTTATATTGATATTTATTTGATTAATCTCCAGAGTATTTCCATGATTGAAGAATCCTTCAAGAAAGCCATCAAAAATAGTACGAACACTGAGTTGTTTATGCAAATAAAAACTGCAGTCACTGACAGTATGAATGGAAATTACGTCAAAATGGAAACTCTGAGCCTAAGCCATTACAACTTGTTGAATTTGAATGAAAATTGTAAAACCTATGAGGAAGCTTTCTTTGTCTGTTACACTTTCATGTCAGCCTTTCTCAGTTACCCTGACATAGTACCCTTGATGTTTGTATTGTACGAAAATCAACCAGGTTTATTTTGTCTAAAAACTCTTGCTGCCAAATCTAATTCTCTAGAGGTAAGGTTTCCATTTAATATTTGCTATATAGTCTGCTGAGGGAGATTGTGGCCAACTATCGTGTCAATTGGACTCTCTTAGGGCCCAACTAATTTGTAATCTGCTGGATTTATTTCGCAAGAACGAGAAGAATTTCAGCCTCCTCCAGTATCGTCAGGCATTTGACTTTGTCATGATCAAATCCCTTATAGAACGATTACTCACTGCTACTGCTGCTAATAAACAGGTCAATGATACAATGAAGCCATCACCCTTTCAATCTGGCATCTCCCTTGCCTTGAATGCTGCTCTCTGTAGAGAGGTGAGTATGCACCTACTTTATCCGCCAATCAGAGGTGATTCTAACACTTGTTTATCTACAGTTTTCTAGTGATTACGGTCTCGAGTATGGATGTTATTTGATTGAATTTCTCGACAAACTCGATGAAAATCATGGTTATAGTCCTGATGAATGTAAGTTGTATCTTCCTATCACTCAAAATATTATCCTTACATACTTTTATCACTGATTAAGACTGATCAATATTAAAATTTTCTCGTTTATCAAAAGGTCATCAGAGAAGAAAGAATAATTATTTTCAGTAAAGTTTTAAACATTGGGTGTTTTGCTCCAACACGTAAATGTGGGTCTCAAAATAGATGGCCTTGATCAAATTATCAGTTAGTTCAAATTCGGATCCGTCTGAATAAAAATCCAAAAACAGTAACGAAAATAAAATTATTAAAAAAAGGATCAATTTTCGATAATCTTGTGAAATATTTTGTTTGTGTTGAAAAAAATTAAGTTACAAAATTCAAGAGTTTACAACATGACTTAAAGATATCTTCTTCTTCAACTTTTGTTAATACAGATTGATTAATGAATGTATTTTATCTACAGTCAAGTTCTATACCCTAACCCTAAGTAAACATCAAAGAGCTTTAATATTTCGTACAAAAAAGTAAAATTGAAATTCAAGATGGGAATTTATGATTTTTACAAAATTCTCAATTTTTCCATCAAGAAATCGAATTTGATCAATATTTTTCGGAATCACGATCATGAGACCTTCATTCACCGTTTGAAGGAAAAAATTCCAAGCTCCATTTTTTGATTTTTTGATCATTTTTACTGCTAGAGAATCAGTGAGATTTTGAACAAATTATCAAAATTTTCAGGGTAATAATCAGTTTCCTTGTCTAATCGTGATCCTAAAAATCAACTTTTGATCAATCTTAGTTTGACGCTAACTCCTGATTTGGAATACTTGCTATAATTTTCATAAAATTTAATCACGTCAAATGGTGAAGGTTTGGCCCTAATGTTCTAAAGATTCCAATGATCAAATTCGATTTGTTGATGGAAAAATAGGTAATTTAGTTTACAAAATTTTCCCTTTCCCCCCTAGTATTGTTACTCATCAAGGCAATTTATACCCTGTGCGTTCGGTACAAGGAGGTCAAAGATCTGGCTCAAATCATGGACGTATTGAGTAAGGTGAAAGATATCCCGTTCTCTCCACACATGGCCGATATGAAGGATCTTTTGATAAAGTTCCTTGAATGAATATTTTCAAAATTTCCAATCGTGCTCCGGTGTATTTTCTCGGCATTACACACTCACTCGAATTCAAGATATTTTTGCAAAAAATTATGAGATTTTTAATATAAGCTATGATTAAATTTATTAAAGTGTATTTATTTGTACACATATACTCTCATATCATTTTAGCTGCTCATGATCAATCATCCGAGCCCCGAGAAAATATAATTGGCTTTCCACCTATTCAATAGGCAATAGGTCGTTTATTCAAAGTAAAAATCATTTTTTTAAGTGAGAGAGACCAAAATAGTGGGTAAAATCCTAAATGAAAAATGATTGGTTGATTCAAGGGGGGTCCGAGTAACTTTTATTAGCATGTATTTCTTGTACAATTTTAGGACTTGAAAGAAATTAAGTGGAAGAAGATCGGATATCATTGAATATTCAATCAATAAAAGTGACATTCTAAAGTCTGATTTCAACATGAGAATCCTGGAGGTTGTTGCAGAACACTCAATAAGAGTACTATCTCCAAGTACAATTGCTCAATGTACACTTCACGTAGAAAATAAAATATTGCCCTATTATCATGAACAGATAGGATCTGATTGAACAGAATGTTCTCAGTTTGAAAAAACATGCTCTTGCTTTGATTTTTAATCACTGCATGCACCAATTTTCCGGCACACCATTAATTATAGATCTGCATAACATCTGTATAACACCATGTTCTTGTACATAAATATTTACTCTTTCTTTGACTACTACTATAGTTGAGGAAAATAGATCTGCTGAAAGTTTGAATCCATTTTCATCAATGAATGTACAGCCATTTTGTTCGAAATGTGAACCGATGAAAAATCTTTGTTTTTGGAAAGGAAAACAAAAAAATTTATTCAAAACACATTAATGAAGGTAATGTTAGGTTGAAATATAGTCTTCTTCAATGAATTTGTCATCTCCTGTTATGACGAACAGGTTTAAGGTGCTGCTGTCGTAGTTGTCTCGCCCTTGAGTTTATCAAGAAGCTCTTGAATCTTTTCCATTAGATCACTACAAGCTTGTCCTGTCGTCATGAGAATGGCCACAAAGGCGATCAAAATGAAAAGGTTTGCTCTAGTCGAAACGAGTTCCATCGGGCAGTTGAAATTTTAATTTAAAAATTTAATCCTTTTTATACATCTTGTATTATACAGATGCCAGATGTGTGCAAGTTTGGGTTTTGCTTAGTAGCACTACTATTTTCTATAAAATGCACCCTTTCCAAAAGAATGCAATATTCACACACTGGGTTTCCTTGTACTAAAATAAAACTCAGAAAGCATGTGATGAGAAATTTCTTGCTCACACGAACAAGAACAACAGGTGAGAAGTTGAGTATATTTTCCTGAAGAAAGAAAAAGGAATGAAAATTTCTATTTTTACCAAAAAGAGTCATTTTAAAAGAAAAATTCATTAACACACCCTGTTAAACACCTATCAGAAAAGGACAAATAGAAGTTTACTATCCCAGGAGGAAAAATAGGATTTATTGTATAATACACCATTTATATTCTTCCTTTATTTATAAATGTATTTGAACATTACTCATGAGTAACGAGATAGATAAAAAAAGTTTTACGACTGAGATGTCTGTTTTTCACAAATAGAAATTTCTATTTCGAGAATCATAATAAAAGCCATTTTATAGATACAGGTACAACAGATTGAAAGAGATCACCCATCCAGTTTTATTCCACTGATTATTCTTGGCTAAAAACCAATTTTACAACAAACCTTAAAAAGGAAATATAATTCCTGTTATGGACTATGATACGGTTATTGGGTAGAGTAGAAAGAGTAGACCTTTTGGTCTGGGACATAGTTTCCAGTTGAACGAACCATGATACCTTATTCATGGGTAACAAGATAAAAATCAGATTAATAATAAAAACCATAGAGTTCTTCACAGGATATACTTGACACATATTTGGGATTAACCCTAGAACTAATGTAAGAATACTATTACGTATGATTGATAGTTTGTTTTCGGGGTAAAGGTCAAGCCTTCAGCGTGGGAAGCAGAAATCAAACTGAAGAATAAGAATTTAAATAAAACTGATGCAACGTTAAATTGAAATCTCATGATGTAGTAGATAGTTATGAAGAAATAAAAACCAAAATAATACAGATTTTCAATAAAAATATGATCTGGATTTCACGATCAAGTCACTTGTCATCTAATGGTGTTAGAAGACAATCTCTGTCAAGTTAGATTTCATATGGACCCTGTAAATACCAGTGACCAGACTTTGCTACTGAGTTGATTAGTTTAAAAATTGGTTGTAAAATTTTAGAGTTGGTTGCTTAAAAAAAGTCGATATTTGTTTATGATTCAATTATAGAAAACAAGGTTAATTTATAGGACATTTGTCCCCTCTTGTTTTCCGAATTACAAAGAGACTAAGGGCTTTTTAACATTGATAATAAAAAGACCAACACGATTCAGAGTCAACTTGGAGAGAAATCAGAGGGGGGGGACTGTTCTCTAATTTAACCGAAAACAAAACAAAAAAACTAGGTGTACTCAAATGAAATCCTAGGTCATTCAAAGTTATCTTGATTATCATCTATGTACCGAGGATAAAAAGGCTGTCATAAAAAAAACCATTGTATAAACTTCTATAATTACTCTGAGATATCACGTGCCTGTACTATTACTATCATAGAGAGTAAGAGATATTCTCTATATTGTCTTGCAGATCAATATGATAAAAATTCAGGTATTCAGCGTCTTCTTTCAATATCAATCTATCTATTGCATTTGCAGTTATTCACTCTCTCTCTACACACTGCCTAGCCTTCCTCATACGTATGAGTGGTGTGTGTGTAGTCCTGTTGAGTAGGTTGAAGACTACTGTATGAATAATAATGATGGTTTATTTTTATTTCTAAATGGATTATGTCATATCTTTTTTGATTCTCTCCATCTCTTGATTCACTTGAAATATATTTTGATTGAAGAGTACTGAAAAAGTTCTTTTCATGTTTATGTATTCGAGGGAGTTCTAAATATTCATATTTACTAATAATGTTAGTTTTGAATGCTTAGTATGTGATTACTAGGACAATGACATTCTTTCTTCTCGAATTTGTCGAGAGAATTTTTATGATTTTGAAACTAATGGAATGATGAGTCTAGATTAAGAAACAACTTTTTATAGTTTTGAGTTTGTCTTAGGAGGGCCGAGGCTAGGAGAAAAACATGAACAAAGTTCAAATTCATCATAGAATTAATATAAAGTTAGTACTTAAACACTGAAAGATTGAGGAGAAAATAATCAGGGGCATAGATAACGTTGTAGTTTAGGTTTTTGGAATTTCAGGATGATATGAGTCAATATGAATTTTGAAGATGCTCCACTATTTTAACTTTCGAAGCCAAAATTTTTCCCGATTTCAGGGAGATTTGACTGAGTTAAATGTTGATATTTTAGATCAACGTTAGACGCAGAGTTCAAACTCCCATAAAGAGATTCACTAAAGTTCGTCTCTATACTAGCGACTTGGACTATTTGGACTTGTTGAATATCGAGAAGAGAAGAACTTATCATAATCATTTAGAGGCTAAACTTTTTTCTTGGAACCAGTAAGTTTTTCTCAATCGCCATAGGCTAATTTTTATCCCAAATATCAGCTTTTAACTCTTTCTGAAATCGATGAAACATTTGACCTTGAACAAATTGAGTTTTTTTTAATTTCAGAAAAATGGCCTTATTTTGGCCGGAGAAAGATACTGAGGTCATCTAGCTTTATTAAGTTGGTCTCTAGACCCCCAACTAGTTAGTTAGATAATCTAGAAAACCTGGTAATTATTGCTATCATTTTAACAGCCCATCCTTCATTTAGGGCTCGTTCATTCCTCTTTCGATTGGAAATCACCTAGAATAGTCAAAGATTTCAGTTCTTTTCAAAACATTAATTTTTGATTAAAACGTTTCATAAATGAAGGTGTGTATGATAACTGAAATAGTTGCAGTAAACAAACTTTGAATTAATTCGTAATAAAAAAAGCATGATTTTGCTAATATATCCCAGAACGAAACTCCTCTGAGACTCTTTTTATAGCTTCGAAATATGGTTCGGATTCATCATTGACTAACTGTAAATATTTATTTTCACGTCAGGTTGAATTTCTCACAGAATTTTCTCGATATATTGACACAGAAAAAAACTTTTGAATCTAAATAAAGATTTTTTTTCCACAAGTTGATTTTCAATTGATGTTGCCACCAAATTCCACAATATGTTTTCATTGCTATGCCTCTAATTGATACGTGTAACATCTGTCAACGTTCATCAGAATCCCAAATAAGTGAATTTTATTTTTAGATTTAACATCTATAAATCATTACCTTTGTAATCCATAATAAAACTAGTTTTATGATCTCATTTGGTCTCTTTCAGGTGGTAATGAATAAATTATTTAATAAAAAGTTCAACTTTCAACAACCAAGTTGGCCAGTTCGAGCTTTTGCTATTTATTACAAAGAGTTTTTCGTGCGCTTTGAAATTTAAGTGTGATTTTAAATACAGTGTATATCTTCCTTCATATTTCATTTTGGGAAAAATGCGAATATATCCGTATTCGTTCAAGATTTCTTGGATTGCAATTGGTTTTCATAATCATACGTATCTTCAACAAATAACTGTGTGTTCAATGCCAAATTCTATGGCTAAAACTCGACAAAAACTCTGCCATCTCGAACGTATTCAATACATTTATCTCAGAACATGCTTCGGCCCACTACCTTATTATGATTTACTTGAGCGGGCTAAATTATTTCCTCTCTGGCTTAGACGCATCTCAGCCTCTGCGTTCCTGTACTCTAAGTATGCTACTCAACCAAATAGCCATTACAACCTGCGCTCAGCAAAGGGATACTCTATACTACTTAATGTACTCCTCCCCCTTCGCACAAGATTTCAAATTAACTTTTCTCAGTTTAAAGATAAAAACATTGCCAACATTTGTTCATATTTAATATCATTTGTACCAGATAATCACGATATGCTTAATAATTATTTCAAATAAAAATCTAGTATATATATCTCAACAAAAGTTAACTCGTATCAGGTTAGATTGAAGGAAATGTTGAAAAAAAACTTTCTTGAGACTTGCTTTTCAATTTGTTTCCGACCCAAGAAACTTAAGCTTTATTTTTTCACAACTTGAACGGAATAATTCCGCGGGCTGATCCATTTAGAAATTGGAACTTTTGGCTCTGAAACTCCTTATAGTTCATCAGGGATATCGGCCCGATGATTAAATATTTGTTTTACGAAATAAAGCGTATATAACTTTAGCAAATAGGTTTTCGAAAAGTATATTTGACACAGTTTCAAAAAAAAAACCATTTTCAAGAAACTTTTAGATATCTTTATAATTTATACATTATCTTGTAGCTTAATAAATTTCCTTTCTAAGGAGGGGTAGAAAAGCATCTTTCAATACAAATTATTTCTCAAGAAAATGTTGAAAAAATGGAACATGAACGGTTTTGAATGAAAAGTAAAAGGTTGAATTCGACGATAAGTTTTATATCTGATTAGAAATTTATTCAAAGAAAAAATTCCTTAAGGAGCGGCAGTAGTTGTGGTGGTCTTGGATGAGTTGATGAGCTCCTCAATCTTGGCGATGAGATCAGCACATCCCTCGGTCTGGTAGACGGCAACAACTGAGAGGAGAGCCATAATCATGAAGATGTTATTCATTGAGAACATGTTGGTTGATTTTTCTTGAGATTGCTGTTGGCGTTAATTACGATAGTCAAATCTTTTATATTTTCACTCAACCAATCGGCAATGTACCTATTGCGACATATTCTCTGACTTTTCAATCTATCAACGGAGATTGTGTTGTTTTGAATTTTTGAAAAATGACATTCATCTTTTAGTATTTGTGTGTGTTTGTGTATGAAAACGCTTGACTTTTATTCACGTCAGAGTTTTCAAGACATTCCAAAGGCAAGGGAACTGAACCATTCTGATCTCTCTTTGAAGGGATACTTTCACAACCTCTTATTTTGGATTACTCTGATCTGAAATTTATGTTTATTGGGCAAAATACACTGAAATTGTTCCAATTTTTCGAATAATGCCACAAATAGCTTTAATATACTTTTAAAAAACGTTTTAAATTTGAAAAATTTTCACAATTTTGTTTATCTTATTCCAAAAGCATGGAAAGGTATTTTGAACCCAAATTCGCTGGGATAATACAATAAAAAACTTGAAGATTGAATTCATCATATCGATGGGCGAGTTTAGTAAATTTGGAAAGAGTCTATTACACCTCAGTTTTACGAAAATTTTATCAAGATTTTTTACTACTGTACTGATGATTTGAAGAAAAAGTTTTGAAAAAATCAATTATCACCTTATCGTGATCCTGAAAATCAACTTTTGATCAATCCCTCACTCTGAAATCAATATAATTTTCAACTCAAAGTTCAAAAGAGTGGAAATTTGGCACCAATTTATGTTTGTATATGGGTAAAAGATGGTTAAAGTGAGGATTTGTTATAATTATAATCAGTCAAGTTTCAGATACTCACAATTTTCATCAAGTTACGACCCTTTGATTCGCTAGTGTTATTTTTCAATAGACTGAACTTTATGACTCTGTATTGATTCAATTGATGTAATCAATCTATTTTTCTCTAGGCCCTTGAGAGAGGTGTTCTTAGTTTGAATTATGGTTCTGACTTTATTGAAAGATGAATATAAATTTGAACTGGTTCATTTGGAATAGTGAACCCCTTTTTAAGACGATAAGGAAATCAATCAATTAATGTAAAACAATTCTAAATCAGATTCAATTTTCTATTGAATTTCCCATTTAACAATAAGTAAGAAGATAAAAACTAAATTTTACAAATACTAAATCTCTTTGAGAATTTTTTGGCCTTTTGTTTAGCGTAAATTATTATTGAGAACTGCGGAATAACTGAGAATTTTTGACTTTGAATGATCGCCCTACATAACGGTGAATCTCACGAATATGAATTTGGCCAAAAAATAAAGAATAAGTAAATAAGTAGTATTTTTAACACATATTTTTTCAGCTATTTGCTCATTCGATGGAGAAGTAAATTTTGAGAAAAATCCTCTTGAATTAAATAGTTTAAATATACAGTAGTTCTGATATACAATTTGAAAATTACAATTTTTAAATTTTGAATTAATTTTACTACGAGTATTTATAAAATTCACGCTTATGACTTTTCGGATGGGAATTATTCTAATAGTTTTTTTAAAACCCTTTTTTATGCGTTTAAAAGAATTTTTCGGAAATGGGATTTATGGCCATCAGAACGATAAAATTTTTAATTTAGTTTATAAAAAGTGGTTCGGGAAAAAATTATTTTCTGTATAACCCTAGTAAATAGGTTTCCGAGTTTTCAAAATAATCTTGTTCAACTCAAGTGTTTCACGAATATCAGGGCATGGTATACGTTCAGATGTGTCCTCATGCTTTTCTTTTGTTGTATAAGCCCTGATCTTTGATTACTTTATCGCTAAAAATGGGAAATACTCTGGGTCTTTAAGGATTAATTAAACTCTTTCGGTGCCGATGGACATATATGTCCATTTTCCAATTTTTTTGAAGCTTTTATAACTCTACCAGTTTGATAGGTTTTTGGATCAATTAAAGTTTAAATTGAATTTTGGCCAAATAACTTGGTATCTTCATTGCTAAATTTTGGTTTTTATAAAAACTATGAATGGTCACATTCTGAAATTTTCCCGGTTGAGCTTATTTTGTTCTCTGGATGGGCGTCAAGCATAGAATGTCGAATTACAGTCCAACATTAGGCTTGAATATATACTTGCTATTGGTCAAAATTTCTCCAACTTTCAAGCACTAAAAATGATCAAAAGTCAGAATTATAGGAATATTCTTCCAAGCTCATCTTCCAGACTCTCAATCAGGAAAAGCCCCTGATATAAATTACGGTATATTCTTAGTAAAGATGATTAAAACACGAGATGCACCCAATGAATATATAATTCAGTTATTGTGGTTATTACAGTCGGAACCGAAACTCAATGGCCACCCTTTTGATCTATTGATATATCATGATATAATGTAACATGTAAAGGTAGGAGAATTCAGGATTATGGGTTCATGCAAATGAAGATACAGATAATTTTAAAGAGAGCTATGAGAACTATTAAATAAAACATTTAATAAAACCAAGATTTGAACCTTATTTCGTACGCTCAAGATTTTTACTTGATAGGTCTGAAATTCAAAGGCTAATTTCATGGATCTAAAAATTATGATCTGGAATCTGGCATATAAGGAGAGTATGGTCTCAAACAGAATAGAAAACCATTCCCCTTGTCTAAGATTGGATCCTAATTGAGGAATGGAAGGTCGTTTACTGGAAAGGGATGCTAAAAGAGCCATTATAGAGCATAGATATTTGTCTTATCTTCAGGAGTAAGAGTGAGGGCCAAGACAAGACCTACATGTTGTCTAAGGAATTGGGTCCTGAAACATAGTGTCAACAGTAGTGTGGAAAAATTATTATGAAAACTTAAAAAAATACAGAAAGGGTTCATGTTTTGAAATAAAGGATTTATTATTTCTGATTATTTTTAAGGAGCGGCAGTAGTGGTGGTCTTCTTGGTTGAGTTGATGAGCTCCTCAATCTTGGCAATGAGATCAGCACATCCCTCGGTCTGGTAGACGGCAACAACTGAGAGGAGAGCCATAATCATGAAGATATTATTCATTGAGAACATTTTGGTTGATTTTTGATTAAATTCCTCAGTAGCCTACGAGTTTTATACTGGCCTCAATCCAATCAAATCATACGGGTAGAACTCATAAATCTTTAACTGCTCACAAAATTATTGATTTAATATTCTCATTAGATAGGGTTTTTGAATAATTTTTTGATTAATGCTCTTTAATTTAAAAAAATAGAACTATTTATAACAGAGTAGTACTGTTGAGTGATACATTGTATCGATTAGTATTGTAAAATTTTCATGGTCTCATTACTATAGTCACTTGCGTAATAACAATGCAAGACAATGGAAACAAGGATTCAAACTTTATTCCCAAATGCTTAAATGAACTCAAAGTATCTTATGTTTTACAAATGATGTTAATAAAAATAAATCAAGTCATTTTTAATGAAAACTTGATTGGAACTACTTTAAAGTAGGTTATATATTTAATGAATTTAATTTGAAGCAAATTTTAAATTTAGAAATTGAATATGAATTTATTTTTTTTGTGATAAGATAAACAAATTATCATTATGATTTTAGCATTTTGTCATCAGCCAAGTAACTTTTTCAAAATCTTTAAAATGGATGCTAACAAGGATGAGGCTATGAAATGTCTGTCCCTTGCCAAGGCGCTTCTCAACTCTGGAAATAAAGCTGAAGCCTTGAAATTTGTTAAAAAAGCCAAGAAAATATATCCCCTCATAGATGATTCTTGTACGTGAAATTATAATATATTTTCTTTTTTATCAAGACTTTACCAAAATCTTTAGTGAAACTAATACAGGCAACGATGGATATAAAAAGTCTTCATCTCCATCTAGACAAAAGGAGACCCAGAATTTCACTTCTCGGCGTAGAAGTAACTCGAATTCTCGCGTCAATACTGATGCCAAGAATTATACAAAAGAACAGCTGCAGGCCGTCAAAAAAGTCATGGACCAAAAGGATCTCTACGATGTTCTTGGGGTAGAGAAAACTTGCTCTGAATCAGACCTCAAAAAGGCTTATCGTTCCCTAGCCCTGAAATTTCATCCGGACAAAAACCAAGCACCTAGAGCTTCGGAAGCGTTCAAAAAAATTGGAAAAGCATTCGACACGTTGTCAGACAAGGAAAAACGTAGGAGATACGATGAGACTGGTACTACAGAGGAAACTGTTTCCACCACTAGCTATCACAGAAATTCATCAGCACACTTTCAGGACTTTCAAGGTTTCGACTCGGATGTTTTCAACATTTTCTTCAACTCTGGCTTTCCGTTTAGTCAATTCGGCTCTGGCGTCCACCAACACAACACAAGGACCCATCATACACGAACGCATCGCACTCACACTGAGAATAGGGACTCCGATCGTTCTAACAACTACTTTGTGTACATTCAACTGTTGCCGTTACTCATTTTGTTCGCTCTCTCCTTCTTCAGCAGTGTCATGGTGAAGGATCCAGTCTACAACTTTCAAAAGACTAGCAAATTCAATGTGGAACGATTCACCTCTCCTCATAGGATCCCCTACTACGTAAAGCCTTCGTTTAAATCGGATTACGGATCAAACATTCCGTATATTGATGCTCAAATTGAGGAAGAGTTCCAGACTAACCTTCGCTATCGTTGCTACAGGGAAAAGGAGTACAAGGAGAATATTCTCTATCGAGCTCGTTACTACGGCAGTGACGAAGATTACAACAAGGCATTGCGAATATCTGTGCCTAGCTGTGATCGCCTACTCGAAGTGTTTGGCTAAGCGGCTACTCTTTTTAGACATCATTTAGACGAGAAAAGAATTGACTACATAGAATTCATCATTCCCAGTCCCCCTTAATCATCATTAAAAATGTTACGATTCGTAACTTACCAAGTACACAATTTCTCTTTATGGTACCTTTACCTTGAGTCCTTTTTTGTACCATACTCTTTTCTAAACAATTTACAACTTGTGATTAATGGTATCATCAATGGCTCAAAGAATGTTACTACGAGTCATTCATTACTCCCTATGAAAGACGATTACTACTAATTATTTTAGCGAATTTACAACTCCATTTTTGAACAAATTGCTTGGTTTTTTTGAGAAAGAGTGTCAAGAAATGTGAAAATTATTATTAATTTTAATGAAAAGAATAAATTATTACATAAGCCTCAGTGGCGTATGCCTTCCTTGTACTTGAATGATTGCTTTATTGCTTGTTTTTGAATTTTTAATTAGATTCATGATAAACTGAGTTACATTTCATTATGCAAATTACAGAAATTGCTAAGATCTCTCCTCTACCTGCCTGGTAACAAGGAGGCCAAAATGGTTTCGTTGGCATCAAAAATACACGCAAATCTAACCAAGGCTAGTGAAGATGTCGAGTATTCTGTCCCAGATCTCATAATGCTCGATATTGAAGACGGCGTTGGCCTTGAGGAAAAGGATAAAGCACGAGAGAACATTTCCAGACATTTGAGGGAGGGTGGTGTCTTTGAAGAGTATCGCAGAGTCCTGGGAAAAAATATTGGTGTCCGAATTAATCGTTATGCCGACAGAAATTTTTATAATCAGGCTGATGTGGACCTAATTCGAGGACTCAAGGGCCAAATCGACTTCATTTGCCTGCCCAAGCTGGAGAATGAAAAGTGCTTACTAGAGGTAAATCAGAAATTAAAATCATTCTCTCTAGTTCATGGACAACCAAGTGAAAGATGACGTAAAACTAATCGGAATGACAGAATCCCCAATGGGACTACTGAATATGAAGAGAGTGTTAGAGGTGGCGGCAGAGCGCAATTTCCAACTAGACGGAATGATTTTTGGCTCCGATGACTATTGCGCCGAATTGGGTGAGTTGTCAATTTTTAACATTAACTAAAAAGGAATCGTACGGTCAAGAGAGAACACGGAGATTGAATTTGCCAGACAACTCTTCCTTACGACCTGTAAGGCATTCGGTAAGCTCGCAATAGACATGGTCGAGATCAATATCAATGACACTGAAAAAGTCCTCAGTGACAGTCGAAAGAGTAGCATGCAAGGCTTTGATGGCCGTCAATGTATTCATCCATTCCAAATTTCATCAATCAACCAAGGCTACAGTCCAACCAGAGAGCAATTGGACTACGCCAGATTGGTTCATTCAGCTTGCGCAGATCGTTTGAAGCAGAGCCTGCACGTCAAGAGTGAAGTGGACCTGGATGCTTTCAAGGTGGACGACCTGATGATTGATAAGCCAACCATACTACAGTCGCGAAGGATTCTTGAGAGAAATCAGTTGATCGAGAGGGCTGGACACCCAACTACCCATGGAGGGGGGTAACATGAAATGGTGAAATGTAGAAAAATATATTTATTTAAATAGATCTAAGTACATGTACTTCTGTTCAAGTTGGTCTTTAGAGAGTTTATCTTTTGGTTGAGGTGATCCTTTCGTCTTTCCGTCTTGAGTTGGATATCGGCTTCGACATTTTTCTTGAGCTCATCACTCTTTGCACTAAGTTTGGACTTTTGAATTTCAGCAATTGACTTGACGAGAGAAACGTGAATTTCACTCTTACTTTTCACCTCCTGAAATGAAACATGAGAATATCATTAGAATCGAGATATTACACTCAAAACATCAGAACGACGTTTAGCGGCCATCTCCAGCTTGTCCTGTATGGCATCAAGAGTCAAGTTCAACTTTCTCTCTGGTGTACAGGGAAAGCGAAGGTCTTTTTGATGCTCAGAGAAAGAAACATCGAACGAGATTGCTGACTTGTTCATGATTGCGATCTAATTTGAATCTCGAATTTTGGGATACAATAAAACAATTTATTCAAGAAACTGAATGACAATTTGTTTCAATATATAGTTTTTTCTAATGAATGAGGTAAGGTCGATAGTTGTCCCCCAAAACCGACGTAGTCCACTCAAAAATGTTTGGAAATCAATGGTTGAAATTCTCACGAAACAATTGAAGCTAATGGTTTGTCTCAACACCAAAGATAAGGTGTGGAAGGTTATGTTGAAAAATTCTAATGAACTAAACGACATGAATATTCTACAAAAAGGACAGGATTTCATCACAAGTTTTCTATATGGATTTAAATTTGAAGACGCTCTCGCCATAGTTCGCATAGATGGAATGTACTTGGAAACTTTTCACGTCTCTGACGTAAGACAGACCCTCCAGGGAAATCACATGAATCGAGCTGTCGGACGTATTTGCGGCTTCAACGGAAGAATCAGAAAGGCTATTGAAAATGCTACCAGAACTAGGATCGTTGTAGCTGATCAAACCATTCATCTTATGGGTAGCAATGAGAGAATTAAGGTTGCTAGAAGAGCCATTTGTGATTTGATCCTGGGGTCACCACCAAATAAAATCTTCGGTAAAGTACGAATGCACTCGAATCGTCTGGACTCTTCTATATGACACAAATCAGAAATATTTGTTTAATAAATAATTAACCAATTCCCTATTTTGAAAGTCTTTGTGTGAATAAAATATGTATATTATTATTTAGTGAAATCTTAGAAATAATGATACAGCTATGTAAAAGTGAAATGGCTCCTAGGAATAATCGAAGCCAGCTTTAGAGTTGAGAGCATATTTGAGTTTATCTCGGAGTGTGTTGTAGTCTTTGTAATCTGGAATCTTGAGCATGTTCACACAGGTCGAAGCGGTCGGAAGTCGGTCCAATTCTGGTACAATGTGAATAGTAAATGGGGGATGGAGGTTCTCAAATCCAAACATTGGCGGACTTGAGCATCCAGTGACAAATCTGAGTAGGGACCGAAGTTCATCCTGAGTAAATGATTCAATAAGCTCCCAAAAATGTAGCACTGTCTCTGACTCTGCCAAGGCTCCTAAAAAATAAAAAAAGACCGGGAATTAATCTTGATTTGGGACACTTTTGAAAAAGTTTACACGAATGACTCACTCTGGTAATATTCAGTGTGTTTCTTTAGATCATTAATATCAATGCTGGATTGTGAACCGGAGATGAGAGTTTGCAGCTCGAAGCAGTCATATATTCTAAGCCAGTCGATGCAGAGAACATCGGCGAGTCCTTTGATGAATTCATCTGTTTGTTCTTTTATCTAAGGATTGAATTGAAATTTTTATCTCTAATCTGAGTCTTTTTACTACAGTTGAAGAATACTATGTTCTGAGACCCCCTCAGAGCCCACTTTCAGGTAAACTTGACCATTTTAAAGATATAAAAAATTTTATCTCAGATTTGTACTTATCTTTATAAATTTATACCAGAAAACCATAACTACATTTTTGTATCTAAAGATTGATAGAGGTTACTCACCATCAAGTTTAATTTGTAATTGGTAACTTTTATGATGTACTCGAGACGATTCTCATTAGTCACACGAATGGAAGACCCATTTGGGACCAAATCAATGGTCTTGACTGAGAACATGTTTTCATTTAGTGTAAAGTCTAAGCCAAGATCTACAACGTTTCCCTCATAGTTTTTGAGAAATTTCAAGTTTCTGAAAAAGTTTTAAAAAGATAAAAAACTGAAAGATTTCAAGCTTCTTGAGAACTTACTTGTAAAGGTCCTGATCGAGAGTCTTTAGATAGGCAAAGTCAATAATGCTACGACTCGATTTGCTAACAATTTTGGCTAAGAAGAAGACAGCAAAACGAATCTCTAACAACATGCCCATAGATAAGGCTTTGCCTAGAATCCGACCCAAGAAAAAGTAATGTTCCTTGTAGTTGGGTATGATCTCTGATACAGCTGGATTTGGATAGAGGGCTGGGAAATCTTTCGAATCTGTCAAGAGGAAAAGGCCACGAATAGGGTCGAAAGCGGTTGAAATGAGATCGGTGAGAAATTCTCGAGAGAGACCGCCGCCGTCATAACCAATCTCTTCGACTCGATGTTCGTTAATGAATGTAACCTTGAACTGTGGACGAAGGGAGGGGGCATTTAACTTTGACAACGACTCAAAGGCATCTTCGTAAATGTGGGTCCTCCTTATTCGAATTGACAGGTGGTCATTCACGACAACTGAGAAGGGATCAAAGGAGATGCGAGAGTCGGCCTTGTTCAGAACCAATGCTCGAAGGATTTGATTGCGGACACTGAATTTGACAATAAAGGGCAATTGTAAGAGGACAATGATTTGGCGTATAAGACGAATCATTTCCAAGGATAGTCCTTGATTGATGACTCCATCTACAGTGTTGTAAGCACTGAAATATCCGAATGGTGATTTGGCCAATAGGGCCAAAGGGCTACTTTCCAGAGTATAATCAGTGTCGGAGGCTTTGGCTGATATCCAGGATATTATCAGGTCTGGTTGGGCTACAATCAAATCGACAATGTTATCCCTGGTCCATAGGGAATCTTTGGTCTTGTCATCAGCTTTGGTGACTTTACGGGTTAAGAGTTGTTCCTTCCTTTGGTGCCAGAGATAGATTTGGTTGATAACCTTTTGCATAGTGAGGAAACATTCACGGTATCTGTGCAATGTGTAGAGGTGATGAGATATTTGATCACGGCCATCTGGACTTTTTTCGCCTTCTTCATGATCATCATCAACATCCATAAAATCTGCCTGATTCTCACTTGAATGGGTCTCGTCTATTTTCTGCATGATCCGTTTAAAGATGCTGTCGTCAAGGCGTTGATTATGACTCAACATTATCCCGTTCAGATTCTGATCACCGCTGATGCAGCTGACGTTGAAGGAGTCCAAATTGACCATTTCAAAGATTCTGTCCAGATAAATCCCCCGATAAGAGTACAAATTTTCCTTTGGTATCGTCAACCTGTTTAGGTTGTCATTCTCAACACTCTTTAGGGGATGTGAGAGGTTGATAAGGCCCAGAATTATGTCCAAGAGAAAGTTGTTCATTGTCAAGAGGTTGTGCGATTGGAATCGGGTATCGATTTCTTCGTCAGACATCCGAAGAAGATAGTGACGAAGGGTTGCACAAAATGTGGTACAAACAGCAAAGAAGCTAGACAAGAAAAATTTCATTAGATTCTTTGAAAAGTCTGATATTAGACTTCTTATTTTATTCAAAATCAAGTATCAAAATGCTTTTCTGTGATAATATTCAAGTTTTAAATCATTTCTGTTAAATTTTGTTATACAAATATGCCTACAAGAGAATTTAGGGAAAATGGGCAATGCATGGGATTGCAAACGAATTTTCATTTATTTTAGATCTCACTCATCATTGTTATCAAAATTATATGTGCAAATTTCACGGAAAACTTTGATTTAATAAAAGGTAAAAATTTGTTACATCTCTAATACTCAAATTAGGAATGAGGAAAAATTTTTTTAGACTCATTGAAAGTTGAGACAAACTCATCAATTTCTGAGGCTTTAGTTCCATGAGGAAAGCCATTCTCCTTGATTACGGTGACAAATTTCATGGGCAATGAATCGGTGACAGTGACAGTGAGAGTCTGAAGACACTCGTAGAACTTGAGGATAATTTCCAATGATGACGAAAGGCAAGCATTCAAATTGAGGACTTGGTCAAATGTCAAACTCCTATAGACATAGGTGAGGAGGTAATAGACGCAACAGATTGATTTGATGTTAGCAACGGTGAGGTTATTGCCCTGGAGTTGGACATAGGCCTTGAGGCGTTCTCTCAAAAGGCCAAAAATTGTTTTCCAGTTGAACTACAAAAACAAGGAATTAGATAAACTCAGAATACGAGGGGGGAGGGGTGTTAACTCACAGAATAACCAAGTAAATCATTAGCTTCAGAGTATTCTTCACGGAGGAAGCTGTTTTCATTATTATCAATGTGATGATTCCCCGGGCGTAGGGAGTTACTCTCCAACTTGCAAAACGGTATTAAATGGCCGGCACCCAGGTGGACACAAAAGCCTTTGGCAAAGTCAACTCGAATATTCTGGAGATGGATTAATTGGCGAACAAGACGTTCTGTTATATTGATAAAGTCAATGGTTTCCATAGAAGCCTTGATAAGCCAAGCATAAACCAAGTCTGTTGAAATAAGGAGAAATAAAAAATTGATATAGATAGAGGAAAGTAAAGCTAACTCGGTTTGACTTTAATCTCTTCACAAAGTAGAGCAGTTCTGAGCGTCTCAGAGCTATGAAAATGCTCGATGATCCGACATATCAAGAAATAGTTTACATTGCAATTTTTATATTCATTCATAGTGATTGAATTAAGATAGGCGAGGAGAATCTGGCTGGCTTCCTTCACCGGTGCTAACTTCACATGATCCAAGAGAATGTCGATCGGCCTTATGGCGGACATTAATCGTTCCAGTGAGTATTTATTCATATTTTGATTATTTTCCTTGATTGAATCGAGATGATTTTGATTTCGAATGAAACTGCATATATTCTCAAATATATTTCTATTGAATAGGCGAGAAAAAGCATTATTTTGGCTGTTTATTTCTTGCATTCTAATGACGATAAGCTGAAAGACAAGTGAGAATGATTTTGACTCGGCCTTAGCGGGAAGATTTCCCAGATATTTGGCAAGTACAGAAATAAGAGAAATGTTTTTCTCATTATCAACAATGGGAGAGCTGTCAAGGAGAATTCTGACAAATTTAAGAGTGGAAGCGTCTTGAATTTGACCATGTCTGCTGATGAATAGGAAGAGGTTTATCAAATGGGAAAGATCTGTAGAAGTTTGGTTAAGGACACTTTCGAATTCCAATCTTGCTGCTGCAATTACTCTAATACGGCATCTATATCCTCTATAGACACGCTGGATTAAAAGACAGCTTTCCTCTTCGCGTCTTTGATGCTAAAGATAAAATTTGAGAAGAGTACCTGTCGTTCTTTTCTAAGTTCCCTCGATGCAAAAATGACGTCAGAAGATGTTATCTAAAAATTGAAGAAAATTCACATACAGTTTTTGCATAACTTTTCTCTTTTCTTTTTGTCTTGTACTTTCCCTCAAATGAGAGCATTATATATTGAAAAAATAAATAATTCAGAAAAAAATTTGAAATAGATATTAGAAAAAACAAACTAGACAATTATGATTGTTTTAGGTTTGAACGAAAAAAGCGTTTGTCGTTAATTTGAAATGTAAATGAGCAAAAGTATGTTTTCGAAGAGAAATACCGAGTTTTCCTTTGAAAAGTCCCTAAAAAAGTTTTATGGCGAAAAGGAACTAACCAAGAGGCTCAAGCACCTCCATTTAATTCTTGGTACGTCGTTTTATTTTATTTAAAATCAAGGTAAAAGAACGGAACTTGAAAACGCTGAATTTATTTCAAAAAATTTATCCGCTGTATTCTTCAACTTTTATGAGTCTTATTCATCTCTTGAGTCAGAATTTAGAAGCAAACTCACAATCTCTCAGTGGAAAGAGTCCGAGTCGCATTTTCAACTCTTAGAAGTAGATATTTTAACTCCTTAATTGCCTTTTAGAAAATCCTCCTCTATGTTCCTGATCAAATTCATGATGGGTATCAAAACAATTGTATATGTAAGTCTTTTTTATCTTCCATATCAATAAAAATCTATAAATGATATTTTTTCTATAGTTCGAATTATTGAAAACTTGCTTCAAATCGGAAATTCTTCAAGAGCGAGAATTTGGGGCCTTCGTCTTTTCATTATTTGGTATCAAATAATTGGCGAAAAAGCTCACAAGTTTGCCAACAATCTATACAGTGACCTTTTGAAAGAGTTCACACACGACGATAGTCCAGACAGACTCTACAAGTCCCTTGATTCTCGTAGAGATACAATAATTCCCAATAGACCTCCAAATGATCCGACAATTCAATTTAATGTGATACCTCTAGATGCTAGTGCCAATTATCCACCTGATAATCACGAAGTAAGCTGAATGAAATTCTTTACTCTGATAATAATATTAATTTTTCAACTGTACTCTCATGTATGCTTTATTGTAATATATTTCAAATCGATAAAAAACGTTTCTCTCACTCTGTGTGCTTCTACCTATTATGTGAAAACTGACGGAAAAGTCAACCATTTGATTATACAGAAATTTTATACTCATTTTGAATTATTTTAGCCTGTAGATTTCGAGAAATATTTGAATTTCTGTTTTACCGAATTTAAGGTATTTTTTGTTCTAGAAAGTTTATTAAAGCTCACATTACCTCTTCTCTTTTAGAATCTCTTTTAGAAGCTGTTAGGCATGGTGTAGGAGATTTTTTCTTCCACGTGTGAAATTTATGAATCTTCATTGAAAATTAGGAGATACCTCTTTTGGTTTTAATCAATATATTCACTGAGTATATAGTAAAAAAGTTTTTTATGATTTTTCCACTCAACTTCCTATTCCAGACAGAGGACAACATAACCCTGGAACTATTCAAGAGATTCCTCCGTTTCACTGTTACCGAGAGTCCCCGGATCAAATGGCAAGATCGTAGCAACATCAAAAGGAACTGGCAAAGTTGTTTCAATTTCCTCATTGAAAAGATGAAAGCCATCTTCCTACCGAGAAT
This sequence comes from Gyrodactylus bullatarudis, assembly GCA_012064415.1. Lineage (NCBI taxonomy): Eukaryota > Metazoa > Platyhelminthes > Monogenea > Gyrodactylidea > Gyrodactylidae > Gyrodactylus > Gyrodactylus bullatarudis. Next base: position 50,908 of record SSNU01000042.1, read on the forward strand.
CTTTCCATGTCTCTCCTTCAAGTACAACATTTTCAGGATTGGAGAGAATTCCACTTGTACACTATCGACAAGGAAGACTCTTTGTTGTGAGCCTTGCAACTGTCAACTATTCAATAATAAAATCTCTACTACCAACAATAATAATCTAACAAATAATGATACTTCTTTGAGTATGGAGAAAGTTAGTCCTCAGGACATTTTACTTCGCGAGGAAGTAATCAGATGGATTTGTGAGCTATTATACGCCCAGACAATGCATGCTGGATCTAACAAACGAATGTAAGTAGCATTAGAGTAACAGCCAATAGAAACTGAGTTTCTTTATCCTTGTTGTGCTTTAATAAGAATGTAAATTAAATTTAAATCATTAAAATACATTGATATTTTTCATTCTATTCAATTGTGACAAGGCATTAAGAAAACCTATTTGTTTACAGGGAAAATCGTCGAAGTGAAATAGACCCAACTGCTTTCACCTGTTCCTCCTACGATGCAAACTCTTCAGACCATGAAAGATCGTCAATTATTGAGAACAGTTCCTTGACCCCGATCAACTCACCCACACATCAGCCCTCATTCCTATCCAGATCCTCGATAAAGTCCAGCTCAAAGATTGACCCAATCAAGTACATCAATTGTATAGGGCCTTCATCTGCCAAGGAGGTTATCCTTCACACCCATCTCAGGACCAATGAATCAGACCAGCCTGTCGAAATAAAGTACCGCGAACCCATTTTCTTCATTGGGGAGAATCCAGATTATACTGAGGCGTCGATCAACTTGATCGACTTTTGTCTCTTATCAACGAGGGAGAATGTCAACTTGATACATGAGCTGATCCATTTCACTTTTCATCTACCCTTTACCTCGTACAAGGCATTCTACGCCGTGATTACCATCTACAAAATATGGATGACCAGGCCGGACTCTAGACATTATTTCAATCCCTCCTCCGGGGTGGAAGAGGAATTCCTAAGTCAACTAAAGCGCAACTGCTTCAAGACAATGCTTCACAATGTTGCTACCCTCTTCAAGATTGCTGTCCCGGAAAAGAGTCGCAAGGACATTATCGCCATCTCACATTTAATGCCTACAAATCCAAGTCAGCCGAACCAACAATTTAGCGCACAGAGTTCCACTGCTATATCACCTCAACAGAACAATGTCACCTTTACCTCTAACCTGGCCAATTCATCGTATCAGTCTGTAAGGAATCCTTCGGGTGTCTCGCTTAACCGTATTCGCAAGGAATCTGTTCAAGTTCAAATCGATTATTCTGCCCTACAGGTTGACCTGTGTAGTCAGATAATCTCGGAAATATTCCGTGATTCGTACAACAACACTTTTGTCGACAAGGAATACCTTCTCAATATTATTATTCATATTGTGGATGAAAATTTGCCAACTCGCCAGGTGCCAACAGACAAGAGCAGATGGTACTTTAACGAGATACTAGTTGGATCTCTCTTTCAAACTCTCAATGCAATGCTCTGTTGGAATACAACATATGTTGAAGACTCTGATATCCTGTGGGACAAATGTATCTCTGTATACACCAAATTTCATCATATCAAGGAACTCATTCAAGAATGGAAGGTATGAAATCGATTTTTAGTATATTTAACTTCCCCGAGACCTACTTTTTAGGCTATAATAAAGCTAGTTGATAAATAAGATTTAAAGCAATTAAATGCTAGTAATTTTGATCAACATTAGATGAAGAATTCGTATTTTACAAAAGTTAAACCTCTACATTTTGGTTCATTCCAAATTGGAAATTGCTTAAGTAACATTTGTGTACCCCAGGTTCGTCTGATTTGGTAATGAATTAGTCCTTGTCACTGAATGTTACAGCTTACATATGACTAGTACGAATGAAAATCTCAGAGCATCCACGTGTACATCTTTTTTATTGACATATACGCACTAAGTATGCCACAACCTGGTATTTGATCCTAGGATCTCCAAATAAGACGAACCTGGGGGACTAGAATTATTTAAGCACCTAGGATGAAATAATTTTGTCTAACGATGGCATCAAATAGACAGTTCAAGTGTCTTTCCCCACTACAACATGATTCAGTCTAGTGTGCATTTGTAAATATTTCTAATTTTAGAAAATCTTAATCTTATGCACAAATAATCTCTGCAAATCTTTGTATCATGTCAACTTGAACGGGGAGGAGAGGATAGGCCATAAGAAGCCTCGTAAACGATCTCCAGGTCGTCTATCTGCTGTTATTGATCGACAGTCGACACTGCAGAATAAACCAAATCAACGATGTAGTCAAGACATTTCTGCCAAATTGTCAAGAGGTCTCTCACAATTGGAGATTTTCTCCGATAGCTCAATCCTCAATATTAAAGACAGTGAGTATTTCATGTCTGTGTTAGTATAACATGGCTTTATTCGCTTCCCTTCTTCACAGAATACGATGCCGAAGAGGAAGACGAACAGGAAAGCCTCAGTGCTATCAAGAAGGGCAGTAAAAATCTTTCAATTAAACGGTCCAAAAATAAAAAGTATGAAATGCGCAAATACTCTGTTTCCAATCAAGAATTCGACGTTCATCGAATATCCAATCAGAATAGAGCTGCTCGATCATCAAGTGAAACAAACTTGGCCAGATCTGTAAGGTTTTCTTCCTTCATTGAATAGAAAATTTACCAATCAAATCATTGAGAGATATAAAAATGTTCTTTCAATTCTAGCTGAATGACAGTGGCATTTTGGTCATGAATATGAGCCGTTCAAATCATTACCTCAACTCGCTGGCAAATGAAGAACTGATGAAAACCAACATTGACTGTCCCAATTTTGATTTGTCCGATGACAAGAATACTGACAAAAGTCTAACAGTAGATATTTCTCAGCAACCGGAAAATTTTGCCTCTGTAAGTTTCCAAAATCAACCTGTTCAATTGGGGGTAATCTTAAATCTAAATTTGATAAAAACCCAATGATAATTTAGCAGAAACCGGGTGAGAACCAAATTATTATAGGCCCTTCACATTATCGTAAGGGCATTCAAATTGTTCAGAGGAAAAAGCGAAGCCCATCAACCTTTCATATGAAACGATCCAAAAGTCTCACAAAAATATCTCAAGGTACTACCCAGCATTCATCTGAATCGCTGCTCGTTATGGGACTTCGCTATTCCTGTGGTGATGTTCTACCCACACTAGCGAAAAGTCTCATTATTGAAACAAACTCTCTGTTATCTCTGGTTGAAGATAAACTGCCGCCAAGTGTTGACGAGACCCAAATCAATCGTGTCAAGCCTACAGTGAGACATGTACACAACCTCATTCCTTTCTTCAATCAATCAATCATCCAGATGATTAACTTTGAGACATTTTCAACTTGCATTCGACTAATTTATATCTCTCCCCTTTTGCATAATAACTTTCCCGAGTTAATGTAGCTTGACAAGACCTGTATTTTATGTGTTGAGGGTCAAAATTTCTAATCTAAATTATTTCTGAAAATGCATTTTGATTATTATTGATTGGCACGCATTATATTTCTAATTGGGAGAAAGCATAAAAATCATACAGTACAATTATACAAGCATGAAATTGATTGATACACATCTTTCAGATTGATTGAGAAATTTAAACATTTTCTATTTTACTTTTTAGTCCCTATCAGATCAATCTGTCCTCTTGTCAACTGGGAAGTCCATACTTAATCAAAATGAAGGTTAGTCTTTGAAATTAACCAATAAGAACTGTGGAAAAAGTTTCATTGAGAAAAATTGTACAACTTTTTGAATGAATGAAAGCTACTAGCATTTTCATTGGTTGATTTAAATCAGAAATTTTATTGAAATATTCATTCTCTCTCCTAGATGAAGGAACCAGTAGTATTTTTGAAGAGTCCATCTATTGTGAAAAGAAACATTCCTCCTTTACCTCGGGTATGTTGCCAACGAATCAATGAAAGGGGGTGAAAAAATATAAAAAACTTGTCACTTATTTTAAGGTATCGGAGAGGGGATGAGGACAAGTCCGAATATCTCAAGCCCCGGGGAAGATTTGAGTCTGGCCAAGAGTATCTCCATCGACTCACATTATCGTGGTAATGAGCGTCGTATTCAACAAAGCATCTATATTTCCCTATGGCAGAGAGTCATCGGCCTTCTCGGTCCCGTAAACAATATAAACCAACAAAAAACTCTCACCTACGTCTACGAGGTATTATTGGAGGTGATTGACATGTTGTGCAAGGCTAGACAATTGCAGCCTCTGGAATTGGTCATACCGACCAAAACAAACATTTCCACTACTCTCTATACACCTCCCATTAACTACATTCTGCCCACAGCCTTTCAAGTGAGTTTAAATACTGGTGAAAAACAAATCTAATCCAGTACTAATATATTAACACTCTGAAATAGAGTAGGTTGAAATAATAATTTCATTTGTATTTATGCTATTCCTACAATGTTGACTGATCCTATTCACTGAAAATCTCTTTCTTCAGCTTGTCCTAACTCTGGAAATTGATGATTCCATGACATCAGCCAAATATCTAGCTATGCAGTGTATCCTTAGATGCCTTCTACGTCAGTATATTTATGGTGAAAGACCAAAGGATGATGAACTAGCCTTATTCTACTATGTTATACGACTGGCTTTGAATTCTCGCAATACTGTAAGTCATTTAGGTTAACTGAATTTCTTCGAGTAAAACACCAACTAGGTATCTCTTTATATTACAGAAATTCTCTGAACTAATTATCAATGAATCATCCACAAATCTAATTAGGAACCAACTTCCTGGTTCCACGTCCATCTACCCAGATTACCTGACTGCTATCGAAAGAATCATCAACCAAAAGAATACAGACACCGAGAGTATGGCCAAAGCAAATTCCATCATCCTCGTCTCACAATTGGTCACAATATTCCTTGACGAAGATCCCGACAAGAAGAACTACTCACTCTTTGTGAGTCTTCTTTCTCGTCTTCTCATGACTTTATTTTGATTTTTCCATCTTTTTCGTTCAGGATCAAGGTATGAAACTGCTAATTGACTCTCTCCGCTCAACAAGTTGCCAACTGACCAGATGTAAGACGTTGTCTGCCTTCTCACTTGGTCTCCTCTTCACATCTGGCGGAATGCATCAGTCTCTTTTGATTAACCTTGAAGAGGGACTCATCTTCCTCCTGGCCAATCTAACCAGTTGCAGTGAAGAGGTTGTCGTTATGACTACGAATTGCCTCAACGTCTTCAAGACTAGGCTAGACGTCCAGAGTAAGACCACTGGGAAGATACTCAAGAGATTGATTATCCAAGCACATTGCTATGCCATACTCTACTTTTGGCTTGGCATCCTCTCGAAGCCAACCCTTTCACGAGAAGCTAAACGGGTTTGTTTATGATAATTTTTCATATCTATAGTGACCAAAATTACTTTTCAGCTCATGATACAACTACTCAAGAGTCTCCTGGACTGGTCTCTAACGCTAGAGTTGAACATGTTCCTTGAAAAAGAGGACCACGATTGGCTAGAATTCATTGGGTCCCCCTCAAAATGTAACACTGCATGTCTTTTGGAGAACATCATGCATACCCTAAACATTGTGGTGCACCTGTCATCGAAAGAGAAAGCGCCCAACACACTAACCGAGACCATTTATGATATTGACAACCCCTTGGTAGCTTATTCCCGGTCGAAGAGATCCCCCTTCTTCGATCAATGGCCCAAGGTCAAGGAAATGCGCCAAGTTGATACTGACGATATGAAATCATCGTATGATAATATGAATGATTTCTCAGAGGGATCTCCATTCGGCATTATCCGACCCAATGTTACCGGAAGTGTCAGACTCGCTGCAAGATATGTCATGTGTCATCTGATCAATAAACTTGGCAAAAGTTCCCTACCAGCCACTTCAGTTAAAGAATATCACGATCAAGACTACACTGAGGATAAGGAAGACTTGAAATGGAAAGAATCCCTTGACAAGCCCTCCTTCCAGATGCTCGCCATTAATGACTCAATTCTTGTTAGTCTCATAACCATGACACAAAAGGAGGACATCTCATCAACAGAATGCAAGCACTTTGAGTCATTACGTAAGTGTGATACATGCCATATAAATACAGTTTTTAGAAATTTATAAGGAACCTTATTGGCCCGTTTTATTACTAATGGTAAAATTGGTTCCTTCCTGTTGCCAGGTTAGAAAATAGTGTTAGATATTATTTCATACGTATCTAATACGTTGCTTTAATAGAAAAGGGGAACAATTAATTATTGGGTTGAGGAGAAGAATTGAGTGATTTGTTTCCAACTCTTCTCGTTTTCTTTTTCTGGGAGGGGGTTGGAAGACCATTTGGTTTCTTTCTCTTGGTTTCGGCAGGTTCTTTGGCTTCACATGATTCTTTTGGACGCAAAGGTTGGGTTTTTGTTGGTTGATTAGGTAGGCTTCAGCTGCTTTTAAGATGTAAATTTCTGAAAATTTCCGCACAAAAATTCGGTTTTCTCTAAAACAAAAAATTAATGATTTCTGGCTGTTAATGCTTTTTGGCTTGTCTTTCCAGTCTGAAGAAATTTTAAAGACTCTCCCCTAATTTTCTGCTTTAATCAGTGAATCCTGTTTATCTTGAAACCAGAATTTATGGAGGTTTTTTTCTAATTTTCGATAAATTCGGTTTTTGCCAAACATCTCAGCTCATAGGTAGCCGAGTTTTTTGTAAATACCAGATTCCTGATCAGCGTAAAATTTTAAAACTAGAAGAAAACATCTCCACCCCACTCCCCACTTATTATTGTTTAAATTGAAATTTTTCTTGTTATTTTCAGATACTGACAAATTCATTCGGGTTATTGTTCGGGACTTTTCCGGTAAATATTGCTGGGACCTTGTCGATCTCTTCCAACACAAAGACCTCAAACAATCTAGGAGCAATAGCTGCTTCTCAAGTAAATCATTTTGTCCAGCAGATGACTCGAAAGGGGATCAGGACCTCAGGAGTTCAATTCGTTAGTTTATTGGATTGACAATTCGAAATTAGCAATAGTGACAATAATATATCAAATTATAGAGAAAATAACACAACTTGTATCAATTTTGATTAAAATTTTTTAAAGTTAAAATTCACTAATTTGCTTCAGACCTGACAAATTTTACAAATTTCTTGTACTTTTTCTGCCAATGTCTGTTAATGGCTAGTCTATGGAAAATTTGCCCCTCTTATTTTTCTGAGTTTTAAAAAGACTGAGGGCTCTCCACCATCAAATTATTCAAATTCACCACAAAGGTTTCGTTTTTAATAAAGAGACCAACGGGTTTCCAGAAAAATACTTTGTTTATCGGGTAAAATATTTTTGTCAAATGAAATTTGAATTAGAGTTTATGGAAAAATGATGCATAATCTAGAGTCAAAACAATTTTTGATATGCAAATTGACAAATTATTGTGTATATTGATAAAAGATGTGTTATTTTCTGAAAAATTTACCAATTTATACTACTATTTTTACAATAATTAGCAATGTTATCATCTATACCTTTAAAAGACCAACAAGAGAGAAAAGAAAATCAAAAGGATAAATAACTACTCCAATAACAAAGAAATTAAATTCATTAACACTGCCTGTTTTACAACTTCCATTCTTCTTATCAGTCATTCTGAATGAAAGTTTTGCTTTTGAATTTCCATTACTTGACTTTTGATTTTATTTATTTTCCTACAGAATGGAAGTTGTAAAACAGGCAGTGTTAATGAATTTAATTTCTTTGTTATTGGAGTAGTTATTTATCCTTTTGATTTTCTTTTCTCTCTTGTTGGTCTTTTAAAGGTATAGAGTCTCTCCACCTAAACTAACATAAATTTAAAATTTTTTTTCATTTTTTATAGAAGATAATTCGAACCCTGTCATTGATAAGAGAGTTTCCGGTTCAAATGTCATCTCGCATCCCCTTGAAGAGGTAGGTTATCGCTTTGATCAAATTTAACCCACCCATTAGTAACCAGAAAAGCTAAATTCTAGTTTTTAAATCCAAGAGTTCAATTTTTAAGGTTGAAAATAAAACAATCTAAGGAATGTTTCTGAATTCTCTATTGATATCTCAAAACTTGTTGATAATGGAGAAAAACACTAATTTCATTGTTTTAACCTTTTAAAAGTCTCACAGTCATAGTTCTATCACACGTCATTTTAGAAAACTCATTATTATTCATTCAAGCCTCAGAAAATACTTTGTTTATCATCCATTCGATAGGAAATTTAATCATCTCCTGGAATACGCAAAGATCTTGGCTTTATCATTCGTCAAACTCGCGCTATACTAATTCAAAGAGAGCTGATTTTTTTCAAAAAATTATTTTTTTAAAACGTTTTTTTGAAAACCTACTTCCCAAGGTCATAGGTAAAAAGTACGATAACTTTTATCGAGTAATCATACCTGCAAAATTCAAATGTACAATCGCCCGAACTCGATCTGCTAAAGCTAAAAGGATAGTCTGTTTTTGGATCAAAATAATTTTTTGATCGATAACTTTTGAACCAAAAATAATTGCTTTAAAACAACTATAGATTTGTAACCAGCGTATTCAAAAACCAAGTTTGAATGCAAATCATGAAAAAAAATTCTCTGGGACTTGGAGGGTTAAAGATCAATCTGATGGTCAGCAGAGTAGAAACTTTCTCTCAAGACTACACTTTTCCTCACCACCATGTGTGGCTTTTTAATTGTTTTTTTGTTTGGTTCTCATGAGGAAGGTTATATTATATTTCGCCGTGTCTCTTCAGACTCTACATTTATAAACTAGTATTACAATAAACCTATTTTGAGGCCTTCCATTGGTTCTTTTTTCTTGAATATTTATACTTTATTGATTTTGGTCTTTTATACTTTTTTCTTCACCAATCTAGATAATTCGCAAACTAATTGACAACCAGGACCAGGTCAAGAGTAGGGAGAGTCTCCGACACAAGCCTCATGCCTTCTACAATGAAGAGGAATTGAAGATTGTCGAAAATAGAATTAGAGAACAGGTGGTGATTGAGACTAGCTACTTCAATGCTATCAAGTAAGCTTTGTCCATTGTTTCCCTGACGAATTTCTTTTGGCCTGTCTAGTCTAAACGAATTTTTATCTTTAAAAAATAAAAGCCAAACTGGTCCAGGTCTCAAGAAGTTAGTGAGACCTTCGGAATTGATTCCGAGTGATGATGTCAATAACAACGAAGATATGACATTTGAGGCGGCCCGAAGTCTTCTTAGCCATCTCGGCTTCTTCTCCAGTGAACATATTAACAATTTCTCCCTCATTCAGGATCTCGACTCCAAAGGTACTGGTCGTGTACCCGATCTTAAACTCATGGACAAGATTCAGTGAGTTAATAACCAAACCCCCTCCCCTCGAATTGAGCAAATTCGATTCATTCCAAAAAGAAGATCCTCACTATTCGCAATTTGTTTCAACTTTTCCGGTCATTTGCTTATGCGAGAATAGAGAATTTAATCATCTTGAATCATATATACACTTTGTTTTGATATAAAAGTATTTTTTAATCTACGCCAACAAATTTGAATGAATTTTACTACAATAATTGATTGATAATATTGATAGCGTCAAAAAATGAGCAAATGACCCAGAATATTGTTTGGGAAAAAAAAATCTTCTATTTCTCTACCATGCATGAAATTAATTAATATGAAATTCATTTCTCTCTAATCTCAAGGTTCAAAACAGACTTTCGTCTGGATCTCATACAAAATGAGAAAAATGTCAAGAACGAACTCAAGGCTATCGATAAGTCTCCCTTGTATGATTATTTTGCTATTCTTCATTATTCTGCTTGTTTGTCTCTGTCTAAAATGTGTGTGGATGTACTTTTTATTGCTAGTTATTTTTTGTTTAATGTTGAGAAGAATAGAGTCAACATCAGCTACTACTTCTTCTTCTTGGCAAACTCACCTAGATTGTCCCTACAAAACTTGAAATTTTTACTCAATCGAAGAGTATCGATCTGCAATGAATGACTTACATATGGAGTGAAGATGATCAGAGTTTACTATTTTCTGTCAGAATTATTATTACTCACAAGTAGATGGTCAAATTGTTTTTTTCAACATATTCATGAACAATAACTACAGTATCTGATTAAAATGCTGGAAAGCATACTATTGGGTCTAGATAGTTCAGATTCGGATCCGTCTGAAAGAAAAATCTGAAAATAAAATTGATTTTCAAGTCTATAAGGGATTTGATATAGACTTTTTCTTCTACGCAAGAACCATGTCTAAAGGTATCTAGCATCAATGAGTGTCTAAACTTATTTTATATAGTCTAGATTCCTTAAATATCTTATCACTAGAGTTGCGAATCCGTTCAAAATTTTGTGTTACGGTTTTGCTAGGAATGAAGAAAACTTTCGATTTAACTCGGATACTATTGGAAAATAATTGATTTTCATCTGTATTTTATTTGATCTGAGGGTTTCTTCGTATGATCAGGTGCATTGTCTTCAGAATGCTATTTTGAAAATTTTCGGTCACTTAAAATCAGATTGAGTAACTCTTAGATCTACAATTTCAATCAGAATGTTTTACGAATATTTAGAGACTGTCTTGATAAATTATTACTCATAGCAATTCACTATTGTCAATTTTATGTGAAAATTTTTGTTCCTTGTGATTATTTCTCGTTGAATGTTCCCGCATGTTACGCTACATGTTTCAATCTATATATTCCACTTCTTTCTTCTAATTTCCTCTTTTAATTGTATATAGCCGGGAAACTCATAAAATTGCCTTGATTTATATACGCGAGGGACAAAGTGATCGTAGGAAATACCTGCTCAACTCTTGCGGTAGCTATCAATATCAAAAGTTTGTCGATAACCTCGGTGAAAAGGTTCTCTTGCAGACACATGAAGGCTTCACCGGCGGTCTGGACACCTCAGACAAGGAGAGAAACGGTTCTCATTCCATTTACTACTCTACTCATACCATGGAAGTCATGTTTCACGTGGCCACAATGATGTCGTCAAATGGGGAAAATGATAAAGTCAAACATGTCGGCAACGATGAAGTTATGATCTTTTGGGTTGAACGTGCTCGTTCCTTTGACGAATCAGACTTCAAGACCAGTTTCGGTGATGTCATGATCGTAATTAATCCATACCGAGCTAACCTCTACTACGTTCAAATCTTGAAAAAGAACAAACAAATTTCCGAATTCGGTCCCCTCCACGATGGCAGTATTGTTCCGGAATGCCTGTTAGCTGATCTTGTCCGAGAGACGGCCATCAATGCCAGTCAGTCGGTACGCAAATGTCGTCAAGACTTTAGGGAACACTTTGAAGACAGAGCTTCGTATCTCGTCAATTTCATTCAAAAGTATAAACAAAAGTCAAATTTTTGTGATCTGATCAAACAAATATTCATTCCAAATGCAAAGGGACCTAGCTACAATGTCAGCTCTACTCAGGCTGGTGAGTTATTCTAGTATAGTTGAGAATCTATGATTTTTACAAAAACCTCGATTTTTTCCATAAGAAAATCAAACATGTTAAAGATACATTGCGGAATCCTATTCATGTTGCCCACTTTGACGATTTGAAGAAAAGATATCTTTATGAAAAATATGGTCATTTTTCAAATTTAGATTTGGCGCCAAAATCCCATTTTCTCGAACTTTGAACTGAAAATTTTTATTGATTTCAAAGTGAGAGAGTGATTTTCTGGATCTAAGAGACCCATAATTTTCGAGGGATTTCGATTTTTCAAAATTCCTTTATTTTCAAGTGGTGAAAATGATTAAAAAAAATCAAAATCCCAAAGAATGATAAAGTTATGCATTAGAACAGATCCAGTATATTTGGCTTTTTTGTTCGAAAAAATGGGATTTTGGCGCCAATTCGAAATTTGAAAAATGACCATAGTTTTAATAAAAATAATTTTTTTACAGAATGATTTTGTTCAAATCGTAAAATTGGGACAATATGAATAAGATTCTAAAACATCTTTAACACAGATTCCCTTGATATCGATTAGCTCTAATTGCTAAGCTTTTTTAGCCCTTTGTGTCCCAAATTATTATTTTTCATCGCTGATTCCGAATTCAAATTTTTTTTGAAAGCCAATTCATCTACTAAACTATGACAGAGATATCGGGCAGGCTACTTGAAATCTACGTTCAAAATAAACTTTGGTTAGAACCAGTGAATATATTCTTGTAGCCAATTAAATTTCTTTTGCTAGAATAAGAGGTGAAAAAAAGTATTTTAATCATTTCTCAGTTCAGTAAATATCGCTCGATAAATTGTTCCACTGGTGCGAAAATGGGACATGAAGGGTGAAATTTCATTTTTTTAATGATTAATGAAATAATGTTTAATTTTGAGAAAAATTCTTCAATATTTCAAAGTAAGCTTGGGAAAATTCCTGGTTTTGTAGAATAAAGCTTAAATGATCTCAAAAGATTGAGTAACTTTACCTTAAATGATTGATCCCTTATTAGAAAGGAACAACTTTTTCAGATACTAGCATTAATTACGGGCTGAGAATTGATTTGATTACTAACTTCAGTTAGCTTCTCCTGGTTTGCACTTCCATTCTCACTTGTAATTGTTGCTGGGGCAGAGACATCGGGTTGATTGCATTGAGACGTAGTTTCAACTACTTGCTCGTTTGATTCACTAATTGGTTTTGCATCAACTTTTTGGCTCTCTAATTTTTTACAGGAACTTTCCGAAGCTTATTTTGAAGCCCAACTCCCAAAATTATATATATTCCTATTCATTTCTATTATTGTAACAGACCATAGTACACCTGTGAGTTTTTATCCTTATCAGTTCAGCAGTAGACTCTAACTAATGAAATAGGTGGTTTGTTCCCAGTTGTAGAATCCCATTTTTCTCAAGGGATAATTTGATTATTGCTTACCCCCCCCCCTCTTATTAGTAGTATACGGTTAAAGATGTCTATAGAATTCAAATATATTATAGTCCCTTGTCTGATTAATCGTCTAGGATTGGAGACGCGAGAATTGCAACCTTTATCAGAATATCCGAGTAAGCAGGCATTAATATTTTTATCGATGGAATTTCAGCTAATGCATTTTCAAAAAAATTTATTCCAGATATCGATCTACATCTTCAAGATGCTTGTAGTAAAAATTGTATCAGAAAAGCCTTAGTTTTCTTTCTTTGAGATTGACTAATTTTTGAAAAAGCCCAATCTGAAATGTTGTTTATCTGAAAAAATCAAATTCCCATCCTTTGAACTTTGAGTTGAAAAATTCTGTTGGTAGGGATCAAAAGATGATTTTTACGATCACAATACGACAAAGAAATCAAATATGCTAAATTAGATTTTGAGAATCACCCCATCTTCAGTTGGAAATCGAATTTTGATTGTTTTTTTGGTTCATGGTGGAGCTTTTCGAAAGAATGGGAATTTGGTATATGCCATAAATTTCTTCATATCGTGAAAGTGGGTCTCACGATTTAGATTCCAGAAAATCTTGACTAAATTCGATTTCTTGGAGTAAAATTTGAGATTTCTGTGAATATTATAAATCCCTAGCTTTATTTATTTAACTTTCAAAATAACTACCCCTGATTGTAGAGAGAGGTAAATTTGTTAACATTCGGATGTGCAAAGCTCATTTTAAAAAGTGGTTATTTGGGTGAATAAAAGCTTTCATTTTTGTCGGCTCTCTTACACCTTACACCGAATTGAGAAGTTGTACATGTATACGTATTACAAGAACATGAAAGGGTTGTCTTGACCAATAGCAATTATTCATTTGTTTCGGACCAATGAGGATTCTGTTTATGTTGTTGACCAATGGGATCGGCTTCTTCACTGTTTGTTGGTTAGTGGATTTGCGAGGTCCCCGTCAGCGCCCTCAGAATGTACTTTTAATCAGCACTGTATTATTATTTTGGGATATGTTGAAGATGTCTGGGAAAATAGGATTCTGGGTTAACCGAGAATTAAAAAATTCTAATCTAAATTTCACGAATGGCATTATCTAAGTTAGATCTAACAGATTCGCTTTGCAGCCGAAACATTGTTCGAAAAAAATATATGAAGCTAATTGATATGAAGTTGGGAATCTATGATTTTTACAGAAATCTCGATATTTTCATCAAGAATTCGAATTTGTCAAAGATTTTCTGGAATCCTACTCATGCTGCCCAATTTTACCATTTGAAGAAAAAAAATTATTTTTATGAAAAATATGGTGATTTTTCAAATTCCCATTTGGCGCCAAAATCCCATTTTTCGAACTTTGAGCTGAAAATTTTTGTTGATTTGAAAGTTGGAGGGTGATCAAAAGAGGTTTTTCAGGATCAAGATTAGACAAGAAAGCTGACTAGCACTGTCAAGTTATAATTATCGACAGTTACCTCATTTTCGAGAGATTTTGAATCATCGAAATTTCATTGATTTTCAAGTAGTGAAAATGATCAAAAAAACGAAACTCCGCTTCCAAACGATAATAAGGTTGAGCATAAGATCAGATTCAGTTGAATTGATTTTCTTGTTTAATCTTAATCCTGAAAACCCCCTTTTGATCACCCTCCAACTTTCAAATCAATGAAAATTTTCAGCTTAAGTTCGAAAAAAATGGGATTTTGGCGCCAAATGGGAATTTGAAAAATGACTATACTTTTAATAAAAATAATTTTTTCAGATTTTTTTCTTCGAATGGTAAAATTGGGCAGCATGAGTAAGATTTCAAGAAAATCTTTAAGAAATTTGAATTCTTGATGAAAATATCGAGATTTTTGAAAAAATCATAGATTCCCAACTTCATATCAATTAGCTTTATTTGACTCACCCTACCTGTTTGAGCAGTTTTTTTTATAAGTATTTTGATTAACTGTTCACTTGGAAACTCCAGAAACTATCTACTGAGATATAAAATTTATCTTAAATTATATCAAGAAGTATCCATCTCTGACAAGAACAACGGAGGGCGTTATGGCTTATCGAGATACATCTTTTTCCGCAAGGACGAAAGTTAGTTACCCCCACCTCTCTCCTGTCTCCCTCCCTCATTCACACGTATTTCTGGGTCGGTTCCTTTGTACATTCTTTATTTCACACACCTCTTTTTGTCCCAAACCTTTTTCCCCCCGGTCAGACTGTTCAAATCATCCAAAAAAGTTCTTGCACAAGACTCCATTGTACTTTTGAAGAATCAGGTAAAAGTAGACTCAAATCTCCCCTCCCTGTCCCATGATAGTGCACACCCTTTATCATTTCATCCACAAAAAACCTTTCTTTAATTGAGCCACGGATTAATTTTATCTTTTGCCTTTATTCATAAAAGAACACTTTGATTTTCTGAATAGTTTGCTTTATTGCACAAGAGGGTTTTTATTTACAATTTCAAATCTCTAAAATTGATTTATAAAAAGAACAAACTAATTGATGTTTGAGATGAGAATTTACTTTTTATACGTTCAAAAGAATTCTTATTCTCATATACATAACCTGGCCTTTTCTCTACTGTTTATTCTTTTACTATTTCTTGTCATAGATGATACAATCTTTAATAATAATTAGTCAGAATTAAAATACATTTGTTAAACTTTATAATCAGTCAATGCTATACACTTTGACAGAAATAATCTTGTCTAAATGAAACTCATCTGTATATCAATTAGTTGTTTACAGTTCTAGTAGAAAGATCAATTAGACTTTGATAAATTGAAAAAAAATATCATTGCCTTTTTAAATTTCAGAGTCAAAAGAAACTTCGATTGGATCTCCTCTGAGTACCACTAATCGTTTGAGTTTCAGTGCTCATGTTACTTCAGGAGATGCCCCAGTACCAGATAGACGCAACCTCACCTTAACCAAGGTCAACAATCTCAGTTTAAATAGTGAGTTATTTCTCTCATCTTATGTTTGAGCTTAATATGTCTACTATTCATTAAATGTATACATGTATTAAGGTAATACTAAATATTTTTTTCCCAAGCG
Source organism: Gyrodactylus bullatarudis (assembly GCA_012064415.1). Taxonomy (NCBI): domain Eukaryota; kingdom Metazoa; phylum Platyhelminthes; class Monogenea; order Gyrodactylidea; family Gyrodactylidae; genus Gyrodactylus; species Gyrodactylus bullatarudis. The sequence continues at coordinate 66,875 of SSNU01000042.1, forward strand.
ATTTGCTAGTTTGGACGCTTTTACCCATGAATCCCATTTTCCCAAAATTCCATTCCCAAAATACGATTGAAATTTTCATGAGGATATGTAGTAAAGGGATTCTAGATAACTATCAGAATAATTTCCATGAACGTGAACTTTATTATTAGTCGTAGTAAAATTCATTCAAAATTTTTTGGCGCGAATTCAAAAATTGTAATTTTCAAATGAGATTATGAGTATATAAGAACAAAAGTTAAAATATTTAATTCAAGAAGATTCAAATGAGCAAATGTGGCCGGAAAAGTTGTAAAAATTTGTATTACCTTAGTATATATGTATGTATATGAATATGAAAACGATTAAATTAAACTAAATGTAATCTGTTTTATAGATACTCTGTCCAGTTACTTTAGACCATTCATGATCTTAGAATCTGACACTACTACTGGCCAATAGATTATTTTCTATGGGTTTGTTATTTTACTCCCAAATCAATCACTTTATTGTCAGTCTCTTTTCCTTTTGGGATGCCTATTTGTGTCTTCAACACTATCCATTCTCTTGGTACCTGACCTGATGTAGTCTTTTGGCCTGTTTTGGTCTATCCGTACAAGGTATTTTTACTACGGATAGACCAATACAAACCAGAAGAACAACCTGAATCTCAGGAGATCCAATCAGAATCGAGTATTTAGAATCTATTTGAGAATTCCGTTTTCAGTCTATAGTTTCTATAGACATTCTTGAAAATACACATTCCCAATTTATGTAGTGTAATTTCACACTAAAATTGTCTTCCAACGAGCACTATTGTTACACAATTCAATGTTTATCTATTTTTCACCAGCATAAACTTAGATTAAGTCCAATAAGTTTTACATCCCATTGGATTCCTCTGAAAATAACTCAAATTTCCTTCAAGAGATTATTTCCTTTTCCTATAGAGTCTTTTACCCTAACACCTGGTTATAAATCTCCATCCTTGGCATGAATGTAAGTTTTTATTCCTGACACAAATCATCCCTCGGTTGAAAATGATGGAAATCTTTGTGGAGCTAATTGACATGAAGATGAGCATTCACTATTTTTATAAAAATTTTGGATTGAATCTGACCAGAGTTGAGGCATTGAATTGGATTTCAAAAATACGCCAAATTTTCTACGTTTGATTGCAAAACTTTTATTTATTAGTGAGAATTAAGGCTATCAAGAATAGACAAAAAATTCGAAAGTTCTAAAAGACCCATCATTTCAATGTAAGAGTTAAATTTTGATTCAACTTCCTTGGTGATAATTGATAATTTCAGATGGTTCAATTTCATTAATGACGAATTTCTCTCACATTCTTGGACCAAGTTCCGATCATCCGCTTGATCTTAATTGAAATTTCGGGCATTTTCTAACCAATTTTTTTGGTCAGATTGAATTTTGAAAAATATTAGATTTCATTCTTTGACCATTCATAGAGAAATGTTGGTCTTTTTGTGTAAAAATAGTGAATCCATATCAATTAGCTTTGCTTTAGAACCTCCCCACTCCTCCTTTTAACCCCTAAGTGTATTCCCATAGGGTCTGATCACTTCTTTTCAACATCAAATAGACCCTGTTTTGGGTCTTAATAGAGGAAAGTAAATCCTTTCATAACCAAACCGAGACTAAACTGGATTTGGCAATAACGATTCGACTAAATAAATTTTATTCAATTAAAGAAATTATCACATTTTGTGTTTTTTCGTCTCTCTCACCTCGGAAATCCCCTTTTTTCCAATGCACCCTCACTCTTCCCCCACCCTGTTTTGTTGGTGTTATGAACTATGAATAATCTCTCTTTCTTACAGATCAATCAAGTGAGATTTCTTCCCCAGACTTTACTGGCAAATGTGACCAACTGACCCCGCAATCTCATCCATCACTGGATCTTAACCTCTCGGATAATACTATTAACAATTATAACCATAACAGTTACGAATCTTCATCATCCATTGAACTTGTGAACAACAATAATAATAATACTAGTGAAATATCAAAGAGTCCACCAGTTCCCATCAGCCATCCTAATAATATAACTACTATTCATTCATCAACACGTAAAGGTTAGTTTCTCTCATTCACTCAGATTCAGAGATGAATTGAGTAATTCGATTTCAAGTTTCCCTCGAAAGAATCATTGGTTAGACTATCGTTTTATTCCATTACTCAAGAAGAAATTACTCATGTTTATAGACTTTTAGCCAACTAGAGCCAAGTGAGAAGACTAAATCACTCAACTTATCGGAATTCTGGTTATGGGTTACAGACAAGTCCAAATAAGGACCTAATTGAGTTGAATAATATTGCTAGGTGTAAGAAGAAAATCTGAGGGTTAAGTTTATCTTTTGAACCTTGGAAATACTAGAAGTTACTTGTATAATTGCCTATAGGTTTAATAACACAGCGTGTCACTTTTATCTCGATCTCGAGATATCAGAATAAACTAAAATGTGCTTGATCCGAAATTCGATGGAGATTCTGTATCAGAATCTCCGAATTGAATTCAGTTTCGGAGATATTTGAAGTTACCAATCGCACAAAATCATTCAGAGAAATTAACTAACTGGCCAACAACTGGATATCATTGAATAGAAAATTGAATTCTGCTCCGATTGGTGTATATAGGTAAGGCAGAAAGAGAAATTATTTGCATCAAAAGTAAGATCAAGTAAAATCTATCGAAAAATAATCAATGGATTTGAGTGAAAATTTGAGTTTTCAAATTGACTAACGGCTAAAGAGCAAAATTCTAGATAAAATTTTTCTGTTTTTTCGATTGAAGCTACTCTCAACTCCGTCAGACTTGATCTTCAGGTGTAAAATTGGATATTTTAAGAGGTGGTTTTCAAATAAAATTCCAAATTATTACTCATCATGAGCTCCCTTTTCACCTTTTAAAACCGATCCTTGGGATTATATTCATAAAAAAAGATACTGAGACTCAAAATTTTTGTTTTTTGCGAATATCTCCGAAACTGAACTCAGTAAAAAGTGACACGCCGTGTTATTGATGTATGCTAATTCATAAGTAAATTCTTGGGGATTATTTAGGGTATAGTTTTGGCTTAAAACGTAAAAATGTAAAGCTTAAAAGTCTCTTTTTAAAAGAAAAGAGAACTGCCATTTAAATTTTAAATTTTTGATCCCAAAAATTATCCCTGCAGGAACCTTTTGCACATTTACTCTGCAACGTTTCACCAGTTCTGTCGTTGACCAGAAGAAATCTTAGCCAAGAATATGCTACGGTGAGATTTGGTACTCCTTCTCTCTCAGCATTCTGATTGCTCACGTATTTGTCTGTTATACTCTGAATAGTCGTTACATTTCATGTTGCATGATCCAATTATTTGGCTTGATTTTTATTATTTTTGTGAAATTAGTTTCTATTATTAGTTTCCAGGAAAGAATAGTCCTGTTTTATTTTATGTTTTTTGAACTTGTATCATGTCGGGTATTTTAATTTTCATTCCAGTTAGCACCAACATTGGCCATCAAATGCGTCGTAGCAGTCTGATAAACAGTTCTCATTTAACACGCCGAAGGTCGAGTAATCATCCAAACTTCTTTAGTACCAACTTTAATCTATCATCCACATCAGGTGTGACATCTCTGAGAAATCAAATAGACTCAGAATATGGTACATCTCCCAATAATGCTGGCAGTTTTTTGCCTTTACCATCCAATCCTGACTGTCTGCTCAACCCATCTCATGAGCAACCTCGTCCATTTAATTCTCGAATTAACCAACGATCATTTCGTAATCAATTTGCATTCATTGCTAAATTGACAAGTCCCACTACAAATAATTCTTCAAATAGTTTCTTGACTACCACTTCACCTGGTCAAAATAATCAAACATTTTCCTCACGAGAACTCCCCCCGGAATCCATATCAAATATCGAGGAACCTGATTCTGATGAAAACTATCCGTCGTCAGTGAGTATTGCAGTTGAATATGTCGACAACGAACCTTTGACAGTTTCAACAAGGAACTTGGAACATGCCATTGAATTCAATAACGAACGTTTGCCCCCTCCAAATCCAACGACAACTCTCACTGGAGATGAGGTTCCTCTTGAAGAGGTTAAAAAATCTTCTTCAACATGTATGTCGTTCAATCATTTTCATTTTATTTTCTTGATTTTCTATAAAAACGAGTCTTCCTTAAATCGTCACAACACTTCTCACTAAACTATTGTAGCTGATTATTCATTCGAGTAGGGTATTAGAGTTTTTAGCTTCTTTAAAATAGAGTTATCACTTGATAAAGTGATCTATCCTGTTTGTTCTATACCCTCTGAGGAATAGCATAATTAATTCCATAAATAACCCTGAAAATTTCCATTGATACCAAAAGTTGCATACTCTTACAGTCTTTATCACTTGGTCAAAATTATCAAGATAAAATTTTAGATTAATAACAACTAGAGTAAAAGATGAAAGTTCTCTCGTCCAATTATATGGACCCGATCTTGGCCAATATGTTCGCAAAAAATGCCTCTTTTCAACTTTTAATGCAAGTATATGAAAAATAAGAGGAAAGCATCCCAAAAAATATCAAAATTTCTTGAATGAATTTATTGTCAGATACATCTTTCGAAAGGCTGAAAATCAACTTTCTCCTCATATAGAACCATACGTGAATCTAGATTTTTACCAAGATCCTGAAAATGATATTTTTTTAACCTGAAATAATTATTCCGTGTTGGTTGAAAAGTATTTTCTTTGTAGTCACTTTTGGAAATATTAGGGTTTTATTTTTGGAATTAATCCTTAGTTCAAATGTACTCATCAGCAGGGCGGTCAAAAATATGTTAAAATTTTCGGAATATATTCTTTTTAAATATTCTCTAATCATCAAAAATATTCTATAAAATATGCTAAATTAAAAAATATTTTATCAAGCTTTTCAAAGAAAGAAAAATATACTTTATTTAAATTGTTTGATTAAATAAACATTTATTTTGTCATCACGAATGTTTCTACTATCTATCTGTGAGCACATTCTTTAGCATTGAAAAGCTCCTTTCAATGTCGCAACTTGTGAATTGAAATTTTTTATCTGAGAGCTAATTTCATAAGATTCCATTTCATGAAAAATAATAAATTTTCACATTGGAAACAGTGAAAAAATCGTTTCAGGCTTAATTTTTAGTGAGTCTTATTAAAATATGATCTTTTCATTCATTTTGACCGCCCTGCTCATCATCAGTATTAGTCAGCTTAAATATTTTCTTGTACTCATCTCTTGTTTCAGACTTTGGTCTAAAAATGATCAACATTGCAAAAAATTCAATTCTCTTTCCCCTTTTGTCTCAGTTCCCTCGCAAAAGAGCTCTGTAAGTTTTTTTTTCTTTTTGGCCAAGGTAAAAATTATTTCCACTCTTTTAACAAATCATGAAATTACCACGCATATTCTTCCTTACAAACAGCACTTTACATTGTAAAATTTGCTAATATTCAAAATGGCACGAGTTCCGTGATAGTTTTGTAGTCATCCGATTTGATTTCATTCAAAAATTCTTATGTTCACAGAGATAAAGTTGGGAATCTATAATTTTAACGAAAACCTCGATTTTTTCATCAAAATTTCGAATACAATCCGAACAGTGTGCACTTTGTGTCAAGAATAATCCTTTCCTGTCTGTCCCTTTTTTAATAAAATAATAAAATAACCTTTGAACTTATAAGTAAGCATATTTGAATTATTGGAACTTGAAAAATGAAATAGATAGATATGTTTGTTCGCTTGCTACCTAAAAGGTATATAGTATTTCTTAAAGAAAAATCATTATAAAAATTATAGTGATTGTTATAGTAATCAGTGAGGGGCTTCATGGATAATTTCGTTATTTTATCATGTCCGTGGGATATTGTGGGAAAAATGGGCAATGACATAATCCAGAATGACTTTCACGCTTTAAAATTATGCAAAACATGATCTGAGTACTAAAATTTATCAGAAAAGTAAGTCCTCTTGTGAGTTGTTCGGAAAAAAATTAATTTCACCCTAGCCTAGTGATTACTAATCACTAAAAATTATTGATAGATATTTTGGAAAAGAAAAAATATTTTTATTAAAACTATGGTAATTTTTCTAATTTCGATTTGGCGCTAAAATCCCATTTTTTCGAACTTTGAACTGAAAACTTTTATTGATTTCAATGTGGGATTGTGGCCAAAAAAATTGTGTTTCAGGATCACATCAAAGACATCGGTAGGACTAAAGTTTATGTCCCAACTCTGCCCAGGGGTAGAGAGGAATATACCGAGTGTATATGGTGTGTGCGTAGGTATATACTGCGAATTCTTATTAATTTTCAACACATCAAAGTTCATCAGTAATCAATCTTTAAAATGCTCTAGAAACTGTTTAAAAGCTCGTAGAGCCACAATCAACCCCTCAAATTGAAGCTAAAAGTCACCCAAATTCAGATTTTTATATAAGAATTAAAATTTATCGTAAAAATACATTTATTCATATTCTAAAAAGTTTATAAGAGCATTAGCTCTAGATAAATGAGTTTTTATTTTTAAATTAAAGTTATTGCTGAAAATTACAAGTCTTTCATAGAGCCTTGAAACTTTGATACTCTTCGATATAGATCTTCGCAATTCACGCCATGCACGCTCTATTGTATTCGTATGGGCTCCTGTTCTTTGGTCTTTGAACCCTCTCTTATGGTTCACACTACCCGGAGCTACATTTTCATTGACAAATCTGTGAATATTGTTGCTTGTCTCTTACAAAAGTAACTCGAAGGCGCAGCTGTCTTGTTTGTCTGCATATGACTCCAATGATCCAGAAATGCTGATACGTTAGAACTCTGCCTCGATGATATTTCCTTTTGAAAATATGACATTCGTCTATTTCTACTATGGAACCAGGACCTCCTATCTTGCCCTGTATTCCATTGAACTCTATCAGCCTTTCTTCAAATATTTTGTTATATCTGACAGCAGTAACTACACTGCAACCGGTATTATTTGCAGCTTCTTCCAGACATCAAAGCCCAATATGCTGATACTGTTCTAATGCATAAATTTATTACCAATTGGGATATTTTGATCTTTTTCACTGCTACTGGAAAATTAATGGAATTTTGACAAATCGAAATCACTCAAAAATGGTGGTATTATCTTTTGAAAATTTATCAGCGATATTTGGCTTTTACTGAACTATTTAATGAGGAATTCATTATGTGAATCAGAAGACTAGTGAATTTGTATCTAGTCAGGATCTCGAGCCGGATCTCGTCAGACTCTTACACTCGGCTCGATATTTATACAGAAAATTAGTTTATAGAGCATTTAGGGAATTTAATTTATAACCGAAATATAAGTTGAGAATATCTAAAAAATCTAATAAAACGAGGACATTCCTTAAAAAACAATATTCTTGGAAAAATATTTTCGAAAGAATATTGCTTCATTCTGATTGGTCCAAATTGTTGTGAAAGTTACACTTACTGGTTGAGAAATAATTTGATTATCAACTATTGTTGACTTCTCTGAGTGTGCATCTTCATCAACTGTAACTGTTTCTGGGGATGACATCTGAAGTTGATTACCTAGAGACATAGTTTCAACTACTTGCTCATTTGTTTGATAATTTGGTTAGTTTGTCTCAGCATTTTGGGTGAAGCTGCAAATGGCTTCCTCATCAAGGGACTTCTTCTGATTTCGTAACATTTTGTAACATGTGTGACTTCTCCGCATCCAATTAGAGATACTAAAAGACTTGAGCACTTATCCCTCGTCACCAATAAAACCTATAAATCAATAAAAATTATCAGTTCCAAGTTCGAAAAAATGGGACTTAGGCGCCAATTTGAAAAAATTACAATATTTTTCAGAATTTTCTACTTCAAGCCATAACAGTGGGCAACATAAGTAGGATTCCTAAAAATTCTTTAACAAATTCGAAAGAAATTTTTTGTTGAAAATATTGAGGTTTTCGTAAAAATCATAGATTCTCATCTTGATATTAATTAGCTTTACAGAGTAGATTTTTGCAAGATAAAACTCTATAGGTCTTTATTTTAACTGCAATTTAACATTAGCTTCTCCACGTAGTCTCATCACATGTATTCCCATGTAAGATTCACGAAAAGACCAAAGTCCTAGAAATTTCACGTCATTTTCAAAAAGATTTCAATGCGTGCTAATTCTTCCCACTCATCGTTCTATATGAGAAGCTGACTTGGTTAGGTTGTTCCTTTAATGTCTCTTTTCTATTTATAGCTCAAAGCAATTTCCGTTCGACCCTCTCCACAGCCGTACAGCGATTCATGCATCCTAATTTGAAATGCGATCTCTCACCCTGACTCTAAAGGGTTTAACTACCCCTCCTTGCCTGCCCACACATTTCCCTGTATTTTTTAAAATCACTTTTTTTATGTATAATAAAAATATCATCCGCATACAGAAGAAGAAGATTTATAGAAAGTTTTTATTCAAAAGTAATCGAAAAATATTTTTTACACTTATTATGTATACCACAAATATAGTAAATATTTACCACAGTTTCTACATATTCATCATATATATATATTATTAATACCAGGCCAGAGATGACGATGTACCTCAAATAACCAAGATTATCATTATACAATACCAATAAAGTTTATTATTATTTATGAATAATAAGAGTTTCTGAAATATTTTAATTTAAATTGAAACTTTATATAACTACTTTAAAGTAGATTAGATGAGAAAAATCACACTTTTTAAAACGGTGCCAATTTAGAAGAGCTAAAGATTATCCACAATTTTTGTTTTCAATGAGGTTTCAGATGATAAAGCTTATGTTTTACCTGATCTCATCAGACTCTTACAACCTTGGAACCGATCATGATATTTGGTATTTTCATCACATAGCAATTGCTGAATGTTGCTAAACAGTATTTGTATATATATTACTTCACTGGGGTAATAAATCAAGGTGGAAAAGTATTATTGTTCTTTTTTCATATCATTTATAATTGATAAGAAAATATCACAACATCTCTGTAATTTGCCTAACTTGATAATTTCAATTTTATATATTGCACCTGGTTTCCGACTACACAATCAGCTAATAACAATGAATTAGCCGATTTGTGTTGTTTTTTTTTAATTCCAATCAATATATAAACTTCCAACGTAAAAAATCAACATAGCCTAACAAAAATCTTAGTTTTACATCAAGAAATCGAATTCGATGAACAAATTTTAGGAGAATTTCCTCAAATTCATAGACTCCCAGTTTGAATAGAATTTTGTCAACTTACTTAGTTGTGTCAACTTTTCTCAAGGCATTACTCAAACATGATACACTTTGATTTGTTACGTGCGACGTGCTAATAAAAAATTCAGGGTATTTATATGAAGATCTTAATAAATTTTATTTTAGGATACATGGTCATTGATTCGAAAAATTATTATTATTGTCAAGATTCAATACAAAAATATCACATTTATGTAAGATAAGATATGTTTTGCATGTGTTCAGCCGATATTTGAGGAGGAGTGGGAGGATCATGATACTAGGCAACTAGAAACATTCTTGTGTACACATTTTCATATTTTTATATTTACAATCGAGTAGACGAATGTGTAACCACATTGGTCTGATATACGATTTAGATATTCTTTTCTTTTGGAATGCATATTCTCAAGGAATCATTATTCAAACATGTAGTAAAAAAGGAAAGATTAACTGGCATGCCTCATCTGAGATAAGGGTGCATACGAAGACTTTGGTGGGTTTGAGGTCGCATCTTCAAACTTGGATTATTACTCTCATAGGCAGCGAGATTAGTGGCCTGTGTCATATCTGCTTGGTTATTCTGGCCTCCGTTTAACGTCAGTGAGGCTTGAGCTGAGATGGTCGATGGGAAGCTTGCAGCTACAGCAGCCGCATTAGCCATCGTTAATAGATCAGCAGAGTTTTGAGTGCTTCCCGGATGACCTTGTTGCACCGGGTGTACTTGGTTTTGAGTAACTGAACTCGATTGACTAACGGCTGTAGCTGATGGTGAATTTGATGGCATCATGAGACTCTGGGGAACAGTTTGAGGACTTCCACTGGCACACAAGAGAGCAGCGGCCGCTTGCAATGAATCTAATCAAAATTTATGCATTTAATGTGGGTTTCTTTCGAGGGTTTTCTCTTCAACTTTTTCCTACCAAGATATTTTTTATCATTTCTCATTTGTTAAGAGACAAGAAGTGTGAAATTAAAAAAATTGTTTCATGCACTTTTATTACTCCCATCCAATACAGAGATTTGAGAACCTCTTCTCTGATTGGGTTGATTTGAGTAGCTTACCGATAGATCCACCACCTTGACCCATCAGATAACTCAGGCCAAGTGAATCGAATGCTTAAGATATAAATTTTCAAATAATAGATGAATGAATCGCGAATGTCACTAGACTACAGTTTTTTTTCATGACATAAACACAAAACTTTAGATAATAATTAAGTAAATATTCACCTGTGCCCGGTTGCATAGAGTAAGTGTTTGGATTGAATTGAGATTGCAATGAGGCCATCATCATACTGTTTGGGCTAGAAGTGATCGTTGGAATAGCTGGATTTGAGGAATATCTGGCTAGAAATGCGGAAGGGTTTTGTAGTAAAGCCAACTGTTGCTGGGCTGTCATACCGGCTAGGGAGACCGGTGACGTTGCACCAGGATTAAGACTGGACTGCAATTGCTGTGCAGCGACGGCTGCTTGTTGCTGTAACAAGAGCTGTTGTTGGAATTGGGCCTGTTGTTGAATTGTAGCCTGTTGGCGGTCTTTATCTGTTTGAGAGAAATTTCAGTTTAAATTACCTTTAACTCTTTAGTTTGTATTCTTTTCAAGTTTAACCATTTGCTCAGAGATTTGAAAGGCTTTTTTATAGCATGAGATTCTAATGGTAACTCCATGTAATAAGAATTCTTTTGGTCCCTTCTAAGAATGTCAATTTTCTATTGAACTTTCCATCTACTGATAAGTAGATAAAAGCTAAATAATTTTAATAATCTTGGCTATTTTATCAAAGTTTAGACATCTCTTTGAGATTTTTTGGGATATGTGGTATTGTTTAGAACCATAACTGAGAAACAAAATATAATCGCCCTATCATAAATATAAATCTGATATCTAATGGCAGAAAAAAAATTATTCTGTAGAATTTGAAAACTATTTCAGTACCTTCTTGTTGAGTGAGGTTAAACTTGAAAAAAATTAATTAAATATACACAACACAAGATAGAAATATAGCAGGATGACAATTAAAAAGGGTTTACATGCTGAGAAATTTATACAGGCATTGACAAAATACAAGAACATACAATCGATTTCATCACACTGAACATTTATCGAACCATATTCCTTCCCTAGTCTAAATGTAAACATCTCATTAGTCTACTAAAATTTTGAAATGCAAGGCCTCTTTGTTATGCCAACAATTTCTCATTTCTTTCGCACATTGAGTTGTAAATTCTTGTCGATTAAAAGTTTTCAACATTGGAATATGACCACAAGCCCTATTACACTGCGCTATTAGATGAATAAAAAACGTTTTACTGATTTGAGGGATATAAAGTTGGTTCTTTTCAAGTTTTTGGTCATCTCAAATAGACCAAGAAAATAAACCTCTATTTATTCTGCAGAATATAATATTTTTTGCTACTTTAGAGGTACTTAAAACTCTTGAGACGAATAGTTTTTTGAAGGCTTTGAAAGACTTTCCAATTGCAAAATAATCAAACAAGGCATACAGGATGCAAGGCATTCGGAGGAATAGAGTTTTCTTTTCGGATGCTCTTTCAACTTGCCTTCAATGAAATGAGGGGGAGATCTTTTGCCCATTTCTCGATACGTCCCATTCATTATGGCTAGATTTATCAACTGTGTCCTCTTAAGGTCATCATTACCGTTCTCCTGTATTAGATTATAGGATTTTATTTCAAACACTGACTCTAAACTGACCCTCTGATTACACAGTAAATTTAAAATCAAATAAAAACTTGTTACAAGATTAATTCAAGTGCTTGATCTAGCTTATAAAAAGTTGACTCATGAGTAGTATTGCTATCAACTGCTTAAATTTCGAAAATTGTACTCAAACTTGATTCGAAAGGACCATCTTCTCAAATACTTCGCGATCTGATTTATTTTTTATTCTATTCGGAAGTTCGTCTAGATTGTGATAAAACCTCAACCTTTTCAAATTTCAACTTTTAAAAAATGGCCGACTATGCCTAATCCAGTATATCAGGTTGAAATGAAAGATTGTGAAATCATTTTATCGTGTAGATTTCGTGAAATATTTGAATTTTTGTTTTATCGAACTAACCAAAAGCTTGGCTTTTTTTTATTATTCAAAATTTGAATAAATTTTTTACTGCATACTGGTGAAAGTGGAATGATCTTCAATAAAAAAATATATAAAAAGCCGAGTTTTTCCTTTTTTTTAGGTTAGCTTTCACACATTCAAATGTGAGAAAATTCTCCTTACAACTTTAAATATAACGAGAGAGTTCTGAATTTGCTAAAAAAATTGATATTTAAACCAGAGGAGGTAGCTTTAAAAGATTTTTGCAGATCATTTGTGTAAAACTTTTAGACACAAATTCGAAAATTTCTCGAATTTTCTAATTTTCAGAATCTTTTTATTTCAATCTAATAAGTAATACATATTAAGTATGTGTTATTTTGCTTGACTCTAATTTAAAAATTGCATGGTTAGAGTAATATTGGAAAGCATATTAGATTTTTTATATATTAAAATTCCTTCCTAATCATTGAAGGGGTCCCAAAAAACCTGATGCTAATTTTATAGGTTTCTGAAAAAAATGAATGGCACAAGTTAGTAAAATAGCCTATATAGTAATTATTATTAACATGAAATGAAGAGAGCTTAGGGTTTGAGTTGTTAGAGTTAGAGCCATGGAAATTACAAGTTCACTCTCTGGCTTACCATTTAAGACAGCCAGCTCCATAAGTTGAAGCTGTTTCAGACGATCCTCATTTTCAGGCTACAAAGAAATTCGATAAAATCTTATCACTCCAATCAAGAAAATACAGTTCCATGATTTATAAAAACCATAAAGTATTTCCTATGGGGCAAACTTACTGTCTTGACGCCCTGCTCGAGGAAGGCCTTGATTGTGTCAACAGCCCTGCGTAATTTGAGGTCGGCACGATTTTCGTAGTCTTCCACGCTAACCAGGACGTGAAGCTCTTCGTCAAGATGCTCCCAGTTTGGCTTACCTCGATTTTGATCCTCCTGTTAAAACAGAAAAGAGAAAATATTAAAATTAATCAAAATGATCATTTTAACCCTTTGAAGTTGAACGTTACACCACGCAAGCAACTCATCCTCAAGCTTTTTTTAGCACTCATTTTTCATCGATAACTTCTGAATTAAAAAAATAGCTGTGGATTCAAAAACCCTGAGATGATAAACTGTTGAAAAATATATGAAATCGATAAAGAAGCATATCAAACATGTTCAAATTGAATAATATGCGTCTTTTCAACCAGGGGATCAGTTGTTTGTGACATTCAAACTCGGTTAGCATACACAAAACTATGTTTTTTTTCCTATGAAGTTGAAGCCTAGTCATCACAAGAATACACAGTGTGTGTAAAGAGAGAGAGAGATTTGAACATAATATATATATATGACACAAGGATTACATTTCTCTTATCATTTTTTCCCGGGATTGTCACAATACTTTCTTCTCGTTTCGGGGATGATTTATCCCTTCTCTTGTAACGTACACAACATTGTTGAGGTTAGCGAGTAAAAAAATGGAAGAACCGATTCAATAGTTCCAATATTATCCATTAATTTAAGTTTAGCATACAGATATATTATATGCCTTTTAAAGATGAAAACGCGCACAGTATGAACGAAGTAAAGAAAAATACTGACTTGAAATAAAATCAATGTCTTTAGACCAACTTTTTCATCTTTTTTTATTGAGGGTTAGGGGAGATAACAGCAGAGGCGATAAGTCGTTTTTTGACATAGGAAAAACTTTTTTTATATCTCTCTCTCTCTCTAAACCATTTCTTTTTGATTTTTTATAATTGCACCCATTCAGAGAGGAGAGACAATCATGTCCAAGTACTTTTTCTGTTCTTCTAAACCTTTACACGTCCTTGTATTAGTCTTTTTAAGAGAGTCTTAAGGGATCAGTTTGTATGTAAACAAAATGTCAAACCTTTCTACATTAGTGCAATGGAACTCGGAGGAATCTGAATTCATTCATGAGGTACGATCAGAATTTAACTCGAAAAGCAATATCAATATTAAATAGTAGTTTGATAACAGGCTTTTAACCGATCAATATGCAAACCTATTATTATTATTACATCTGGATAGATCATTAAAGCTAAACGTTCTCTTTTTCACTTGAGTAATAAAAAGAAGCTTGGTTTTTTTATGACTTGAAGCTTCAATAGTTTCCATACACACAAAGCTGAAGAAATTTGGTTTACTTTTCATTTCAATATTTATCTGATTTGATTGAAAAACTGTGTAACTGTGCTATGTTTTTTGTCAATTTTAATTACAGAAAATCCATTTTTTAATTTAGATTTAGAGATTATCAAGAGAGATAAGTAACCAACTATATACTAGATGGGCTTTTTATCGTAATTAATTTAATCCCATCAAAAAGAATATGAATCGTATTATTTTTTAAATGATTATTGAAATTTATCAAAAGATTCTTCTTGACCCTTTCGGTGCCGAGACTATTTCACAATTTTTATAAAAACCAAAATTTAGCTATGAAGATACCAAGTTATTTGGCAAAAATATTACTTATGCAAGTTCACATTGCGGGCTTCAATTTAAACTTTGATTGATCCAGAAACCTATCAAACTGGTAGAGTTATGAAGGCTCAAAAAATTTGGAAAATGGACATCTTTCAATTCCAAGGACCCTTTTCTCTACCCTGTTGCCATCTGAGAATAAAAGTTGTTGACTAAACTTGTAGAATTATCAATAATTTTCTGATTGATTCATCTAAAAAAGTGTGTGTGTACTCAGTAAAAGTAGAATGTCTTGTATGTCTCTGAGTAGTCAAGGCCTTCTTCTTTTTTCAGATTGAGAAAGCTTATTTATTTGTGCACGCTGAAAAACTATAGAGCGCTTACTGTTCTGTTTTTACTACTTTATTTTCATACAATAGGTGAGTTAGTTCATTTCAAAGTAGAAGCCTAGGGTGTGTGATTCTTGAAATGTTTCACACATAGGGTGAGGGGCTGCTCCACTTTGATGGCATTATTATGATTTATTCATATACTTATACCTTCTCAACAATGAGTATTTTTAATGAGCCATAAAAATGTGAAAATAGACTTCATTGCCAAGTTTCGTAATGTTTTTAAATGGTCGGCGAATTTAGATCACGAAAAAACCCTTATTTTGAACGTTAGTTTTAAGCACTTTTTCGAGGGAACTGATGGGGTTTAGTGAAAACAAAATGTACTTTTTTTTTAGAGAGATATGTTGTAACTGAAGAGAATTTGATGATGGTGCATTTGTAGAAAGAAAAGAGAATAAAAAAATAATCAATAAAACCCAAAACTAGAATTGCTCAAGATAAAGAAGAAGAAGAAAATGTTTTCAACAGTGAAAGTGAAGACAAATGTATTTTCTCTCTCAACCCCTTCTATACTCACAAGCAAGCGCAAATACTACACACAACAACAACCAGTGTGGTGCACGCACGCACGCAAGCAAGAAACTTCTTTTTCTTCTCAACTCAGCAACTAAAAAATGAATTTCTTCATACTCTCTCATAGGATGAAGAGAAATTCGTAATTTTGTGAGTAGAAGAAAACTGAAGGAGGGAGGGGGTCGGTAAAAGCTCATTGATTTTTGAGCACATAAAGAGAAAACCTTTTTTGGAGTACATGTACCATTTTTTTGATGACAGAAACGTTTTTCGTATCTCTTCACATGAGAAGGATGACTCAACAATAGTTTATTTTTTCTAATTGAGAACATACTCACCTTGCGTTTATCTCGCATAGACCCCTGGCCTCGGACCATGATTTTGCATTCCAAATCTTGTTCAAGTTGCTTGGCTGTGAGACCTCTCGGGCCGAGGAGGCGACCGACAAAATTGTACTGTAAAATAATGAATTGAGAATTAAATAGCAGAATATTTTCCGACAATTACTCAAACTTTCTCTAAATCACTTGTTAAAAGTTATTGAAAACGGAAAGATACACCACCATTTGATAGGGAATATATTTTACAAAATGAGAATTAACCCCCCTCTCTCTTTCTCTCTTTTATGTGTGTAGTAAGATTAGAATTCTTTCATTGAAGCTCAAAAATTCATTGAAAAATTACTAAATATTAATACTTTACAATTCATTCAACAACTTTTAATATTATTTTTATAAATCAGATGAAGATCAAAGAATCCGGCCAAAAGATTTTTAGAAAAAAAAGATGGAGGAAACTTACTGTTGGGTTCTCTTTGACAGGTACAAAGACTTTTTCCTGTTTAACAACAATGTTACCAGATGGTATTGGCAATTCGTCCTCTGATTCCTTCCTGGCTGAACCGTTCATGTGGAATAGTCTCTCTCTGACTCTGGTTATTTCTACATTTTGATATTTGATATAAAAGGATTCTTTTAACAATACAGTAATTAGAAGAAGAAGAAAAAGTTACAGAAAGACAGAGTTGATTAGATCTTTTATAACGCTTTTAAATAAATCATGTTATTAGCTTATTATAATAATAATATGAACTAAACAGTAGAGATGTAACAAATTTTTCAACCTACTTTAAAAACCTATACTCAAATGATAATACTATGACTTCTTGACATTATTTTATACAAGATTCTTTTCCGTGAAAATAATCAAGTTTAAAGATTTTCAATGAATTTTTACTACGTTTTCACTTCAAGTGTTTTTTTTCAATGAAAATAGTATTAGAATCATGTTAAGATCATTTCTGTTAAATTTTGCTATACAACTATGCCACAAGAGAGTTGATGGAAAATGGACAATGCACCACTATGCATGGGATTGCAAAAGAATCTTCATTTATTTTAGATCTCACTCATCATTATTATCAAAATTACGGAAAACTTTGATTTAAAAAAAGGTAAAAATTCGTTACATCTCTACTAAACAAAGTATTTTTTTTAGATTTCGTGTATTGTGTAGTAACCAATGAAATGAGGGGTTTCTTTAAAGATTTAAAAGAAACAAAATGTATTAAAGCATCTAGTAGTATTATAATTGTATTTGTTTAAGCATCGATCACATCCCAAGTAGTATTATAAATTCATATAGATTTCATATAGGGGTAGAAAAAGGTTAATTTAGTGAGAAAAGAAAAACAAAAAAACAGGTATAAATTTCACAGTTAGGGTTTTAGAGGTCTCTCTCTCAATCGTGGTCAGTTTTTTCCTCTATACTCGTGGTTTGTTTTTCTAATGCAAATGTTAATGGAATGTATAGAAATGTAGGTAGATAGATATGAATTAGTGTCACCCTCCCTACACAGACACAACATTCAGTAGGTATGATTTGTTAAGTGATTAAAAGAGATGAACAAGTGAAATGTAGCTCAATCAAATTATTCCCATCACGTGTGTAAATGAGATGAATGAATTGTTTTTTTTACTCTAAAATGTGTCGTGCTTTGATTGGTCAGTTAGAATGTAGTAGTAGTAGTAAAATTTCATTGAGAAATGATTTGGGTTTATTTTTGAAAAATAACTTAAGGAATGTAGTATGATTCAGAGGATGGAGTTCATAGCAGATAAAGAGACCTGGCTAAAAAAATTAAAAAATCGACAAACACAAACACACACACAAGAGTAAACAAGGTCTATGAGTGAATTCTAAGCGTTTTTTAGATATTTTTAGGGCAATGATGAAAAGTGGGAATTAGCTAAAGATTTTGTTTTTGGTAACTACAGAATGTGGCTGAAAGAAATAATATGAGAATAGGGGGTAAATCAAGCTTATTTTCTACCCATGTGGTAGTTACATGGGGAAATATTTTCTAGCTTTTGTTAGTTTTAAACACTTTTTTACGAGATTAGACCATGTATTAGATATTTTTGCGTTTGGTGAGAAAATGTCCCCAACGGTCATCTCGACAAATTAGACTCTGAAATGATTCTATGCATCGTTTAATTTGAATTTTTTAGTTTAAAAAATTGTTGTTAAATTATTTATGGGAGCTGGAATTACCTCGAATGAACGCTTTTCATTCTCAATTTACACATCTCTACAGGTTCAATAATTCAAAGGTAAAAGGCACTTAGAATTGAATTAGCAGAAGAATATTTTGATAAGACTACTCACCTTTTTCCAGGATTATTTCTACATGTTTAAATACGTTATTGTAGTTCTGTAATTGTTTTTTATCTTTGAGTAGTTCTTGAAGATATTCTGGAGTAGCTTTGTTGAGTAACGGTTGACTGAGAGTCTCGACAGGCTCCTGGTTCTCATTAGTCTCTCCTTTTTTTGTTGGGGAAGATCTAAGTTCTTCTTCCAAGTCTAACTTCACACTCGACTGCATATGCATTTAATGAAGCTGTTTCGTTTAAATTTGTATACGCGTCTTCTATTAGCTTAAACAAATTAGATTACAAAGCTATTTAAGGTGTCAGGTTTGTTTAGCCAAATTGACATTTTAAACTATTTATCTTAATAAGAAAATTTAACCAAAATGTCCACTAAAGAACCTGTTAAGAAACCGTTTAATAATGTCATTGTTCACCCATTAGTACTACTTAGTGTTGTTGATCATTTCAATCGTTTGAGGAAGACGGCTAGCAGTCAGAAGAGAGTTGTCGGTGTTCTACTTGGCTCAAGTTGTAATGGAGAGCTTGATATAAGTAACTCGTTCGCAGTACCATTTGAAGAGGATCCCAAGGATAAAAAGGTCTGGTTCCTTGATCATGACTACCTAGAAAACATGTTTGCCATGTTCAAGAAAGTTAACGCCAGAGAACGTATCGTTGGCTGGTATCATTCTGGACCCAAACTTCATTCCAATGATATCATAATCAATGAGCTCTTCAGAAAATACAACCCAAACTCTGTCCTAGTTGTTGTTGATGTCAGCTTAAAAGATGCTGATGCCCTACCTACAGAAGCTTATATTTCAGTAGAAGAAATTAGCGATGATGGCTCACCCACTGTCAAGACATTCGAGCATCTCAACTCTGAGATTGGTGCCGAGACCTCTGAGGAAGTTGGTGTAGAACATTTGCTCAGGGATATTAAGGACTCCAGCGTAGGCACCTTGATGCAATCAGTCCTGGGCAAGGTCAACGGCCTCAATGGTCTTAACAACCAACTCGAATCAATCATCAATTACATAAATCTTGTGATTGATAAAAAGATTCCTGTCAATCATAGCATCATCTACTTGTTGCAGGACATTTTCAATTTACTGCCTGATGTACGACTCCAGGAAATGGTTAAATGCATCCATATTAACACAAATGATCATTCCCTCGTCATTTTTATTGCCTCTATGATTCGTTCAATTCTTGCGCTACACGATTTGGTTACAAATAAACTGACAAACCGAGACCTAGAGAAAGTCGACGTCCACCCGGAGAGAAAGTTTGATGGGGATTGTCGTTCCACCGAGACTGAAGCTCAAAAATCAAGAAAGTAAAATTTTGTTAACAAAAATATAAAAAATTTTATTTCAATATCTACTCTCTCTATCTCTGTTTCTCGAGTTTCTTTTTTCATGGGACTCTCGTTTTCTTTCTTCAGGATATTCAAAAGCAAAAGTTTCAGGTACGGGATTCTTTAGGTAATTCTGGAACCCAACGTCTTCTTCTGTATATCTATGTTCGACAAAGTCATCATGTTCTCCCATCTTTCTCAAATATCAAATCCCAAGTTGAAATCAGAAATATAATAATTATATTACAATGTTAAATATTTAATATTATTATTTTGAAAATGATTAATTGAATAATTTTGAACAAATCTTAATTTTGGATTTCATTTGTTTTAACCGATTTAAGATTCGGATTTTCTCAAATCATGAAAATGAAAACATCACTAAAATGCACATTCTAGCTGTTAGACTGTCGTATCTTCGTCCATTATTCCAGTCTATACATGAAAATGCAAGATATTCAAAGTTTATTTGTCATCTGAAAAACTCAAAGGTCGTAGCAAAGGTTTATAGTAATCTCGGTGCATCTATTGGCATCTTAATCTTAATCTCATATGGAATTTGGCTTCAGAGACCAGCTAGAATATCGATTATCCTCAAGAGTGAGAGTCATCTCCCCGTTGGCCTGTTTAATCCCAAGAATTATTGTTATTTAAATGCATTGCTGCAGGCGCTCTCCTCTTGTCCTCTATTGCTAATCTCTCTCAAGAGAATCATCAAAATTCACCCGCAAAGATTGGCATCTCGCCTAGTTTGCATTCTCGAGAGTTTACGTTGTTCCACTCGTTACCTGGAGCAGAATAATCTTATTAGTGTTGTTCAAAATGCCCATTTAGATTTCATCCAGGACCTGGAAGCTTCCTTCTCCTTTGATCCTACACACCAACAAGATGTACACGAATTATTCACCTTTCTCTGTGAAAAAATCTTTTTGTGCAATGTGCCCGGGGAGTCAGAACTAATATCTCAACGGGGTCTTTTAGCCATTTCTGATTTCGCAAACTCGGCCGGTGCAAATCCCAGGGCCTTTCACATTGTCCACAATTGTGCCTCAAAAATTTATCAGCCAAGTAAGGAAAACTACCTTGTTGATTTCTCTCTTTTTTCAGATGAAAAAATTTATGATTTTCCCACGGATCGTCTGCCAATTAAACAATTGGATAATTTCCAGGTTATCACAGCCACCCAGATATTCTGCTCCAACTGTTCGTTTTCCGGATCCCCTTCACTGCAGCCAGAGTCGGGTATTTTTCTATATTTAGGTATGTTGTTTATTGAAAAATAATTCATTGGTTCTTTTGATTGGTTTTGCATTGATTTACTTAAAACTTTTAGAGACATTTAGTCCTTTTCAAGTCCCAGAAAAGTATTTTTAAATCGGTTGCATCAGAAAAAATATCTCTATCGATCTAATATGATTTACTTGATCATGCCAATTGAGAATTTATAGATAATAAATTTCAGAGCTACTTTCAAATAACTTCAAGATCATATACAAAAAAATCATACATATAAAATTTGGTTTTTTTCTGCCCGACCATTTTCAGCTTCGACTTTTAAATCCCGAGATATTTCCACTTATCCGTGTGGTCCATAAAAATTTCCTTCCAATTAAGATTATTTTAATACTGATCTTTACCTTTCTCCTGTTCCATATGAACTTTCTGCATTTCAATCAAGTATAGTTAAAATTAAAAAGTATTTATTACTCGAAACTGAAAAAGGTGCATGTATATTTATACTTTATTAAATCATTTTAATAGATGATTTGAAAGAGATGAACATTGAGGAAGCTTTGAAGCTGCAGTTCTCCTCTGTTGAGCCCTTGAAGGACATCCTCTGTCCAATTTGTACCGGGAATACTGGCTCCAGGGACTGGATTGTCAAGTCACGAGGTAGCCTCATCAAATCAACCTGCTACAAACAGGTTAAACTGGTATCCCTGCCAAATTCTCTTGTCTTCTTTGTCCAACGTATCTCCTTTAATAAATCGAGAAGACTTGTCTTATCCTCTAGTCATCAGTCATCTTCAACTACTACCTCCAGCATACGAACACCTTCAAGCTCTGTTAAGAAAGGTCAGCATATGAAGTTTAATTCGACCCTCAACATGACACCCTTTACAATCAGTCAGTCATCTGATTTCTTTGGAAGAAGTAAGTCTTGTCCCATTGTGTGTACGAATGAATAAGTTCGAAATAAGTTTGTGGGCTTATCATGGATTATTTATTTTTCGATATTTTTCCGATATCCTCTAGCATCTAATGAATAATTCAGAAATAAATCCAGGAAATAGAGTAATGACTCATTACTAATGAGTTAACTTATTATATTAATTTCATTTAGCACATGTGTATTTTTCTGATCAAAAGTAACCTTATTGGCCTATCTGCTCAATGAAACAGTAACATTAGCAAATTTGTATTTTTCTGATTTATTGATCTTCAATTTGAGCTACTTTCAAAGAAAATCCACCCATAAACTCAAAAGATATTTCATATTTTATGGTCTAAAGTCATTTTTCATTTCTTATTGGTTTTTTTAATGAAAAATAAACTTGAAATCTTTAATGTAACCTAAATCCCCATCTATTTCTATCCGACAGATTCATCTCCCTTTGACGAAAAGGAATCAAATATCTCTGATCTACATCAACAAAAGAGCCAGAATTATTCCTCTAAAAGGTTAGTCCTCATCTTGTTTCATTGCCAAAGTTTTCTATTGATTTTATTCGAGTTATCTTTATGTACCAAATTACCCGAATCTGAATTTGGTTTTGAGAGCCGACTTTTTATCGAGGTTAAAATTCTCATTTTCAGATATAAAACAAAATGAGGTTTTCAAGAAAACGTTCTAATTATCAAAAAATCAACCCTTTCATCGTGAGGTTCACTCCATATATAGGGCGATTATTCAGAGTCTGGAATTCTCAGTTATTTCGCAGGTCCAAACAATATCACATAATCTATTTCATAATTTACTCTCAAAAATACCAAAATGTCTCAAGGAGATATCTAAACTTGGATAAAATAATCAATATTAGTAAAAATAGGTTTTCATCTAAATCTGTTCTGGAAATAGTCTTCGCATATGCCGAAACCAAGTAACTATTCATTTTTCAACAGAATTGAAGGCAAAAACATAAAAATAAGGAATTAAATTAAAGATTAAGAAATTTCGAAATCTGAAGATCCATTATTAAAAATTTTAGAGATCCTCAAAATTGTGAGAAATATTGATCTGGGGACAAGGAAAATAACAAAAAGATTTTTTTAGTGAAATCACAAGACCATCAGAAGTTGTGTTAATTAATGAAAAAATTCTTCAAAAAGATTTTCTCATTAAATTTTTAGAGCAAATTTTCAGAATCACTAATTTATAATAATCACATCGAAATTTCCTCAGAGAAGAAATAAAAACAGGCTTCAAATTATCTGGTTGTGAACTCATCTTCGTCTTCAGCTGCTGTAATTTTCTCCTTAATCTCTTTAGAATGTAAGCTTGTTTAGAAACAGCAGGCTCACAACTCATAAAAGCTATCAAGCTGAAACCCTGATCTGAATTCTATTGGAAACTTAATTCTCTTAATGGTTAAATTTTGTTGAAACTCTCTTGTGAAAATTAAGATAGAAAACTGGGATTTAAACGGCCCAATATTGAATATCCTTCAATTTTAAGTTAAAAAATGCAATTTATCATGGGTTTCGAAGTGGTCTATAGACAGAAATGAATTCTTATTTGTGATTAAAAATCAATTTTCATTAATTTGTATGTTTACTCATAAGTATGCCTTTCATATTTTATTTTTTAAAGGACAAAAATACCATTGAATTTCAATTTTTAAATGAAATGAAAATGAAAACTAATGAAAAGAAAAAATTTATATTTGAAATAGAATCAAAATACTTGAAAGTAAACATGATTTAAGAAAAAAAATTTCACTTTACTGGTTTTTTTCGAGAGCAGAATCCGGAATGATCTTCGATCATCAAGTCAGGGTTGAAAAAAATTTTTTTCTTCTTGGTCTGATCAGATTTTCAGGGTCGATCAGTGAGGGTCAAATTTCCTCAAAAATTCTGATTTTCTAGGTTAGAGATCTCTAACTTGTCAAATAGACTTTTTGTGATGAATTTATTTTAAAATATTTTTTCAACCCTGTTTTTGATCCAGGATCTGAGATCTGATCTTGATCGGAAAAAATTATTTTTTCTTCCCAAATTGATCTTTATCTATCCCTCTTTCTGAGATATCATTTATTTGGTTCGCAATAAAAAAATAGCTAAGAAAATCATATTTTTAACGTCAGCATCAAATCTAAAGCGAAGACTATTTCCAGAACAGCTTTACATATTGAATAGAATTCCCATTGGAATCGTCTTGTAAAATAATTTTGAGTCTTTTCCTCGATTGGCTTTCTTATCGTCTCGATAGGGTCAAGCAACTTTGGTTATCATCAGTGAAAAGCTATCTTTGCTATATGAATTATATAGTTTGTTGATATATTTTAACGAAATTCGAATACGTTAAAGATTTTCTGGAATCCTACTCACGTTGCCCACATTTATGATTTGAAGGCAAAATTTCTGAAAAAATTATGGTTATTTTTCAAATTTCGATTTGACGCCAAAAACCCTATTTTCGAACTTTGAACTGAAATTTTTTATTGATTTCAAAGTGAGAGAGTGATCAAAATAAGACAAGAAAGCAGAATATCGCTGACAAATTTTCGAGAGATCAACCATTTTTGAGTGATTTCGATTTGTCGAAATTTCATTAATTTTCCAGTAGTGAAAATGATTAAAATATCGAAATTCGACTCCCAAAGGATAATTAAGTTATGCATTAGAACAGTTTCATCATATAGTCTTATTGTGAAAAGAAAAGTCCTGAAAATCAACTTTTGATCACTCTTTCACTTCGAAATCATTCAAAATTGTCAGTTCAAAGTTCGAAAAATGGGATTTTGGCGCCAAATCGAAATTTGAAAAATGACCATATTTTTTATTAAAAAAATTTTCAAAGAAATTTTACAACATAAGTAGGATTTTAAAAAATCTTTTACATATTTTTTGTAGCTTAATAAATTTATTTCCTAACTAATGATTGAAAAAATTATTTTAATTATTGGTCGAGAAGGGGTTAACTAGGAATTATTTTAACAAGTAGTTAACGTTTTTCTCAAGCAGCTCCAGACCATGATTTCTTTCAGTTGTGGACGATGATGAACTGATAATTTTGATCAAAAACTAATTTTTCTTCTCAAAAATGATTGCAGATTAATCTACAACCTAAGATCGTTGATTGTCCACCAGGGCCAAGATTGTAATTCTGGGCATTATGTTGCGATTCGCTCGTGGAAAACGAACCAAAGACGCAATCCAGTCCCCGATCAGAGTCATCTGATTAATCGTGATGACGTCTGGTTATCGGCCTCAGACGAGTCCATTGTAGAAATATCCCGTGACAATGTCTTTCAGAGTCAAGCCTATGTCTTGTTCTATGAACGTGATCTTTACTCAAATCCTAGAAAGACCAGTCTACACACCGGGACCCTGTCTTCAGCTACAATGCCGTTCTCTCTGCGAGATGATTGCAACTCTGTCATCAATTCCGAGTATGACTTTGACCAGGAAGAGTACATGACAGCCTTGTATGCTGAATTTGCCAACGATGATGCCTTTGGCGACTATCCGCATTTCCTAGGTTCTTTCAGTGATGAACAAGTTAATCGAGCCGACTTTATTAAGAATATGGCAATGTAGCTGTTTATTTTTTTTGATTTTAAGAAATACACACATTATATTAGAAACAAAATCAGAAATTTTATCTTGGAGTCAATGATATCAATTTATTAATCATCAATCTACTCACAAGTATATATAAATAAAAAAGTTATATTCTGTACTAATAGATTGCATATATTTATTACGAATCATAAAATTTATATAGAATAATTCCATAGCAATAGGATAATAAACTCTTCAATATTGTCAATCCTCTACTCTTTGGTTGTTTAACCCTATGTCTTTCAAGGGTTCCGTATCCTCTCATGGGATGTAACAGGAAATAAGAGGTACAAATTAAGGATATAGAATTGAAATTATCTCTCTATAGATAAACACAGAAATAAAGCATAGCATAGCACTAAATGTTGGAGCTTTGTGTACACTTTGAACGGGATAAGAAACAAGATCTAAGGGCCTCCCTAAAGTTAGTTGACATTATGCAATAGATGAAGAAGTTGGCTGGATACGTCATGACCAGAAATGCATTGGCCACTGATCGGAACTAAAAGATAAAAAAACGAAATCTAGATTATTTTCTTCAAATTATATACAAATTTTTACAACTTTTTCGGCTACTTTGGCTGATTTTGAGAAAAGAATACTCTTGAATTGTATATTTTAAGTATTTTGCTCTGATAAACAAGATTTCATTTGAAAATTATAATTTTTAAAAACGCGCCAACAAATTTTGAATGAATTTTACTACGATAATTGGTAAAATTCACGTTTATGATCAATCTGTATGACTTTTTCGAATGTAAATTTAAAAGAATTTTGGAAAAATGTAATTAATATCTAACAAGATCTCTTACATTCTGAGTATGGCCATTGAATTTGTGAAAAACTGATGAAAAAGGTCATCAAACAAATGACAATACGGTGGGAAATTTATCCATTTTTTAAGGGATAAAAATAAAATTTTAATTAACTTTTTCAACAGATAGAACAAATCCCCATGGGTAGAAAGTTTATACATATTTTAATATTTTTTCTCCCTTGGTAAAAAAAAACTGTAACGACCAGCTCATTTAGGGATTATGAATAAAACGTGAATAGAATAAAAATATCAGTTTCATATTTATTGGTTATAGCCATAGGGTGTGTATGGATTATCTACAAAAATCGTATACAGACTGTACGAATTCCGTTAGTGGGGAACTTTTTTCTTGGAAATATATTATTTATATTTTATCACTCTATATTCCAATATATATACCGTGTACAGTGTGGATAGCTCATAAAAATAATAAACTGTATTGCAGGGAATATATATATATGCCCAAGTCTCTAGGGAGTGAACAAAATCTTTAAGCTTGGTATTATCACATTGCAAAATTACGGGTGAATAGAAAAAAATCTAGAATGAAAATAGCAATTTCAATCAGACTCTCTTTAAAGATTGAGAGAAAATATCATTTTTCAACTTTAAGACCAATTTTGAGGATGATCCATTCTAAAAGCACGTTTAAATTTATGAGCATCTTATAGAAAATTCTACGTTCTTTCAAATGATACTAAACTTTACTCTGAAATGTCTAAGGATCAAGTCAAAATATTGGTTTATTCAAGTGAAGTTTACACCACCACTTTAAACAATTTGATATCCAAACCCTATATCTTTCTGATCAGAATTAAATTTCCTATCAAATGGTATGACCTACTACAAAGTATGTGGACAGAAGAAAAAATACATACATAAAAAAATACAAAGGGAGGTTGTGCCCTTTTCCATATGCCAAACCTGGGGGACATTTTTATTTTTATATTATTAGAAGTTACAAGGTGTATGCCAAATAAAAAGTTTACGATGACAAAAGAATACGATCGAGAATAGCTGTAGTAAAAATTCTTATTGGCACCAGGAAATCTGCTAATTTTGTATTTAATTACAGGTGAAAGTCCTGTAAAGTGAGAAGAGATGAATAAAAATGGAACTCTTCCCTGTTTATATAGGGCAAATTTCAGTCGAATATCATTAGTTCCCTGTAAGGACCAATCAGAATCGAGGATTGGTCATGGGGAAACTTGGATGTTATTTTTTATCCTGCTCTAAGAACGCTCAAGAAATGAGTTTTTCTTATATTTGATTTCAATAGATATAAAGATATCATTTTTCTCTATCATATGATATAATTCTTTTCGTGAAATAACTTGAAATAATAAAATAAAAAATTTGATAAAATACTGTAGCAAAACTCATATCATTTGAAAAATTTGCAAATAAAGCAATATTGAAAATCTAGTGTAATTGAGAACTAATAGTGATGATAAGAAATTACTTCTTGTAACATTGTCGGTTTCCCCATCAGGAAATTAACCGTATATATTGTTATCTGAATGGTTGTTGGGATCTCTCCGATAAGGAACAAGATTAAAACGACAATCATCATCTTTGAGATTGGATCGCTCGATTCGCTCGGTATCTGGATCTTTTTATTGACAATGTTTGTCCCGGTTAATCCCTTGAGTTCGTGATCATTCACTTCGGTTGACTTTTGATTGGCCAGGATATAAGACAATTTACGGGCAGATTTGTTGTTGAGAAGACTCTTTCGTTTCTTCGATATTCGGTTTAGGGCAAAAACTAAAAATATTGTAAAAATGATCAAAACCATTGAGGGCCCGAAATGAACGAGAAATGTTCTGAGGATTAACCAGGTTAGACGATATTCAGCTGTCATATTTGTACACTTGTACAGAGATATCTTCATAGACAGCTTCCCAACATCACTGAGAGTTTTGAGTTCCTCCTGCAAATGAAAAAAGGGGGACATACATCAAGAAAATTTATTCGTAAAAACAAGAAATTTGATTTTGAATACAACAAAAATATTGCCCCTACTCCATCACGAAAAAGAAATCTGTCGACATCACCTAAGCAACAAAAAAGAAAGGGGAAACAGAGAAGAGGATTATCAACTAATAATCAGACAATAGATGTATTCCTCACAGCCCCAAGAGTATGAGCACATTCAACCCCCATTGGTCAATCTTGGATGAATAATCGCTACTGGTCAGATTTTCTAATGTTCCTTAAACTTGCATGTATAATATACATTGTATATAAATGTATCTAAAGTCAGTGTTTGGTCTGAAGAGAATCGACGATAATAAAGCTTTATTCACCAATAATCCTTCGTTCGTTCTTAACACTAGCATGACTTCGAGTCAGCAAGCTCAAGAAATTTGATGATACATTTTTATCATGAAATCGATTTTGATTGGTTTTTAGGAATCAAGGCAGGGAGATATAAATAGTATTCAATTAGTGTTTCACCATCAGTGAATCACCTATTCAATGGTCATTTTTAATTGGCTAGAAAGATCTGATCCCTAAACTTAGGGCTTCTTTACTTTGAACCGATTTTTCCCAGAAGTTTTCACTTTTCTTAAATTGGACGCTTTTAACTTTACACTCTTCGGTTCTAAACTATGAAATTCTGAAAAAAAACATAATAATTTGTCTATTAAAGATCAACAGAAATCCTACCTGAAAATCAAAAGTTTTATGAGCTCAAATTTCATTGACTGTCCAAATAATTATGAACTAATACCTGTAATAATTTAGGATTCTAAATCTGAAGAACTTTAGGATGATAATTCGTTTCTAAAGCCAGGGATTTCATGAAAGTTTACAAAAACCTCATCAAGGTATCGAAATTTTTGTCCTATGGTTAACTTCTAGAGTTGAAATTTTTATTGATTTCAAGGTCTGAGAGGAATCAAACGTTATTTTTCAGGGTTATCATTAGACGCAAAAGATAATCACTCTTATTCATTTTTTGAAAAAACACACCATTTACCTCTGAAAGTCCACTTTTTTATTTTTCGATCATTTTTACTGCTTGGAAATTGATAAATTTTGATCCGTTTAAAATAGTTGTAATATAAATAACACATTTCTAATTTAATATTTATTTTCTGGATTATTATTTTCAGTTACGAGATACAAGAATAACATTTTAACGTATTAAGTCAGTGAATAAGCTCAGTTGGTAGTGCATAACGTGAGCAGAAAAATATTCCCATCATTATTTATAAAGAGTAGGGGGGGAGGGGTACCAACATTGTTTAGTAAAAAACCAGTACATTTAATTTGCCATCAGTTCAAAATCGTCTATTATTCAATTCATGCGGAATAATAATAATAGATCTTCAATCAAATGTAATTAGTCAGAATTATGCAATGAATTACATCATTGTTCAAGTAACGTACCGAAATTCTCATCTGTGGGAACAAACAACGAAGCTGCCTGTTCAAGTTCTCTCACCAAATGATAAATGACAGACCTGTAAAAAAATCGCCATGATTTGACTTTTTTGGGCAAATTTTGTCACTTTTTTCTAGTTTTTGATCTGAACTTGTAGAGAATTTTATCTTGATTCAATCAGTACCACTAAGCCCTATTAAATCTTTCATCAAGAGAATAAACTTTGAAATTTTTAATGAAAAAAATAGTGTGACACCCTCTACCCTTTGTATTTTGGCCAATAGCTCAGCTGATGGATGTTCAAGAATGATTCTGAGGTCAGATTCGTGATCAGCATAAAATTTTGCAAATTTGAATGAATCAATGACGAATTCTATCTAATGTTTTTTTAGTGACTTTTTAAATTTAAACGCCCATAAGTGATAATAAACCAAGTTGACATGAAGATGAGAATTTACTATTTTTACAAAAATTTCGATATTTTTCTCCGGATTCAGTGAAAAAAATAATTTTTTGAATTCTAAAACGTAATGAGCTAATAAGATGTGGAAGTTTGAAAAAATTCCAAAAAATTCAATCTGACTAAAATTAGGCCGTTTTTTCAATTTCGGAAATGTGTAACCAAATTTTCACTGTTTTGAAGCAGTTTGGGGATGATAATTGGGATCAACATTAAACAAAGAATTCGAATATGGCCATAGAGATAGCGAAGATTTTACTGTTTCCGAGAAAAGTTTAACTTTCAGATTTTGGATAATTAGCCTTCGTGATAATCGAAAAATTCAAATGGTTCAATTTCTCACAGAAATGACGAATTTCAGTGAACTTCTACAGGTGAATTCGAATTCTCCGTCTAATTTTGATCCCTATCACTTAACTGCTTCGAATCATTGAAATCGATAAAAATTTTGGGATCAAAAGTTGAAAAAGTGGATATTTGATGCACTTTCGAAATTCAAAAAACCGCCTAATTTTGGTCTGATTGAATTTTTTCGTATTTTCACATCATATTAGCTCATTCCGTTTTAGAATTCAAAATTCTCATCTTCATGTTAATTAAGTTTAGATAGAAATGTAATATTTTCTTTGAAGGAAAGCGAACTTCTAGCTTAGTCTTCAGACTGATTGTTTAAATGTTTTGAATCGAAATAATTGACAATCAAAACTGAATAAACAAAAAATAATTATAAAATAAGTTTAGATATGATTGCGTATAATAAATCAAATAAATAAGCCTATAGAGTTGAATTTTATAACGGTAGCTTATCAGTGATAACCTCAAAAATAGTACCAAATAAAATAAAAAATCTCATAAACTGAAAAATGAGAAGAAAATAGTACTTTGAAGAAAATTTAAGAGATTCTGAGTAAAAATAGTACTTCACAGTAAGTTCTTGCAAAATTTAGAAGTATTTAAATCTTGTGTCATCAAAATTTCTGATTTCTGTCAAATATTTTTCACCATTTAACTGTTATAGCGCATATTTTTCAAAATATATCCTTTCAGTTTAAATTTTAAATTCTATGGAATAATTTTGACGTGCTATCAGCTTAAACGATGAATCTAGTTGCTCATTCATCAATAATTTTGATTGGTCGTTTACTAGTTGAAGATTACTATTCGCTGAGACTTAATTCAGAAAAATAGTACAAAAAAGTACCGGGACAACAATTCAGTGCAGAAATAGTACCAGCTATTCTTAAATTGGGATAAGATGGGCAGATTATTTCTTCAGATTATTGCAACTCAACCAGTCCTTTGTCTAGAGTAATAATAGACCAAATAGTACTTTTTTTGGGGCCCTAGTGATCACTGATCATCATAATAGCCTACATAGAACTAGGTTGCTGAATCGTCCAAAGAAACATTTAATCTTGCATTTAAACATTTACGCAGATTAGGGAAATTTTGAAAAATTAATGAATTTCTCATGTTCCTTGATAGAGACAGAGAAAAAAAATCAATGTCTTTAATGAATTTTCCCTTGGATTTTTAAAACTTGAATACAAGGACTAATTCCCCTGGAATAACACAGTGGAAATTAACCAATAGACAACTGTAAGAGTATCAAATTACAGATAAAAAACTTTTGATTTTCAAGATAGCTAAGAATATTTATTAAGAATTGATAATTACAATTATTTGAGACTATATCTAAAGATAAATTCTTAACCATTAGATATTAATAGGGGTAAATTTTGTAAATTTTTGAATTTCTACTTAGTGTTTAAAGATTTTGAATTATCGAAATTTCAAGTAGTGAAAAGGATTTTAAAAATCCGAATTCAACTCCCAAAGGTTGATTAGGTTAAGCTTTAGAACAGATTTAGCAAAATCGATTTTTGTCTCTTATCTTGATCCTGAAAAAAGGTCTTTGTCGAAAAAAAATTTCGGCGCCAAGTTCAAAAAAATCGGATTTTGGCAAAAGTTAATTTTGCTGTAAAAAAATCCTAGATCAATTTGTTTTGGTTCAAGTTAAAACAGAAATTCTAGTGAGTAACTTTTAGTCAATATATTCGTTTAGTGATTAAAGAAAAAACGTAAAGATTTTCTTCCCTTCACTAATATTTCCCCTCACGAGACTATCTGAGTATACACTCGCATGTGTATATAAATGTTCTTTCGTAGATATTTAGTATAATGGGGAAGAGTGAAAAAATGTAGATATAATTCTCTCTTTCCTCTATCATCTAGTACAGCTGGATTTGTTTTGGGAGTGTCATGCGAGTTACTTAATGACGAATTTTCCATTAAAAATCTATCTAAAAGTATAGAGTTGAATAATCTTAAACTTTTGATAGTCCCTGAGAAGACTCAATTTCACTATTCTTATTCATTCTTTAACCCGCCATTACAGTGTACTGGTAGCATTTAAAGCTTTAATAAATAACCAGCAGTTTCATCTTTTTAAGTTTCTACTTAACAGATAATATTTCACGCCAATCGTTTTAAATTTGTTTAAAAATTTGGCGTAAATTCAAACGTCCGCATCTGATTGATCTGAATGGTTAATTTACTACAAACCCAAGGTGTAATCTTTTGTGTGAGTATTTCTGAAACTAATAATAATTACAAGGCAAATATCTAACATTTGAATTAGAGAGAGGTAAATTTTTTAACAATCGGATGTGAAAAGCTCATTTTAATGAGAATTTTTCAACGTAAGAAAGTTCCTATTAAACCATGTACTCTAAATTTTGCTTAGATAACCCAAATCGCAATTGAAAATGCCGATTTTTGAATGAGCGCCAACCATTTTCAATGAAATTTTCTACTACAATCGATTAAAATCTAAATTTTGAGCCGTTTGAATGCACTGCATATTCTTAAATATGTGTTACAGTATATTCTTAAAATTAGTTTTTTTATGAATATCCTAGTACAATCTTAAAACCAGTACAAAACTAGTAAATCCTTAAAATAATTTAAATTTCAAGGAAACACTAATTTCGTACTGAGCTTGTCTAGTTAGTCTTTTCTCTTATTCAGAAGTTTCAAGATACTATCACTAAAATTGTTCACATTTTTTTACCATCTGATTTGAAAACAACAACTCAAATAGAAATTTATCAGACTTTAAGAGAACTGTGTTGAGAGAGCAAACCAGGACATTCAACCCAAGCTTACATGTAACACATCTTTATCATCAAAGGATCCAGAACCAGACTTTGGACACCTCATTATTGACGAAGGTACGAATTTACTATCGAAAATCCCAAAATTCTATCGAGCAAGAGAAGATCCTGGACATCTTAAAGAGGTTATATTGGTTCTAGTAAAGGGACTTAAATAATTGGTATCAGGTTGGTATTTCTTGATGGTAGATTTACCTTGGAAAGGTTAACAGTATTCCCAGAGGTATTTATGAATCCAGAAGACTTGACCAGAAAAAAACTTCCAACACGATCGACTGCAATAGGAAATCTTCTGAGTTCTGGAAAAGGATTTTAGAGGTGCAATTACAGTAAATACTGCAGAATACTTGATGTAATTGTACAAATAGAGGTCTTTGGTGTAATTCAAAGTGTTATCATTCCCTCTTTTATTCAAATAAATAAATAATTTTTTGGAATATTTTATGTTAAAAAAATTTAGCTTAGACTGGAAGCATTAACAGTGTTCAGGTCTAGTGATAGTATCTTGAAACTTCTGAATAAGAAAAAAGACTAACTAGACAAGCTCAGTACGAAATTAGTGTTTCCTTAAAATTTAAACTATTTTAAGGATATACTAGTTTTGTACTGGTTTTAAGATTGTACTAGGATATTCATAAAAAAACTAATTTTAAGAATATACTGTAACATATATGACTCGCCCTACTCTGAATGATCTAATAATAATTGGGTTAAAATGATAAAATTCTATTGGACTCACCATCGGCATGGTATGTTCGATTGCATAATGAAACGACAGCGAAACGTAAGCATGGATATGAAAGATTACATCGGCTAGAAAGAGGCCAAACATCATGAGTAGGACCTGTTTTTGTTTACAAACATCTCTTTTGTTTGCTTCCATTGGTCTGAAATTTTCAGAGTAAGAACATGTTTTTAAAGCTACTTCAGTTGGTTTTATGGATTAATATAGAGAATTGTTTAAAGACTTAAAAATTCACTGGGAAATTGAATTACTCCTATTGTAGTCTATTGTCAGCAGATAATATACCATACTTTTTATGACTGAGAATATAGTTTTAAAGAATGAATAAATTTGTCATTTTTTTGTCAATATGTTCTAATTTTTGATGAAATAACACCTCTCATAGGAATAAAGTTAGTAGTGCTACCTTAAAATTAAATTTTTTTTCATTAGACTGAATTATCTATAATTCTGTGATGAGGAAACAGCTAACTCCTACTTTTGAGTACTCTTCAAAGATTTCCAAGGGTTAAAGTTTTTCGGTGAGACATAAAACCCGAGCTAGGACTAGGATTAGCTTTAGCTTAATATGAAGATGGGAATTTAGGATTTTAACATCAAGAAATCGAATTTGATCAAGATTTTTTGGAATCTAGATCATGAGTGGTCCTCTTTCAGAAAACAGAAAATTTTTTTAGAAAAAATCAATTTTTAAGGAGACTACCGAAAATTTGAAATCTCAAAGTAGCGCCAAAATCCCATTTTTTTGAACTTTGAGTTGAAAATTTTTCCTGATTTCAATGTGAGAGAGCGATCAAAAGTTGATTTTTAAGAACACAATTAGTCAAAGAAACCGATTAACATCATAAAAATTTTGATAAACTCGTCACTTTTCAGGGATCTTGAAAAAATGATCAAAAAATAAATATTAATTTAGACACGATTATGGGGTGATTCTCGAAACCAGATTCAGCATATTTAATTTCTTTGACTAATTGTGATCCCTGAAAAGTGACGAGTTTATCAAAATTTTTATGATGTTAATCGGTTTCTTTGATTAATTGTGTTCTTAAAAATCAACTTTTGATCGCTCTCTCACATTGAAATCAGGAAAAATTTTCAACTCAAAGTTCAAAAAAATGGGATTTTGGCGCTACTTTGAGATTTCAAATTTTCGGTAGTTTCCTTAAAAATTGATTTTTTCTAAAAAAATTTTCTGTTTTCTGAAAGAGGGCCTCATGATCTAGATTCCAAAAAATCTTGGTCAAATTCGATTTCTTGATGAAAAAGAATTTTGTAAAAATCATAAATTCATATTGACTAGTTGAAGATGCAGAAATGTCACACCTTTTTAAATAAGACTCAAACTTTTGTATCTAGCTAGTTAAGAAACAATTCAAACATCAAATCGACAACATTTTCAAACTCAATTCTAAATACTGAGATTTCTTTTTTAAAAATAGTAAAAATTCCTATCCCCATGTCATCTTCTCATGTTTAACTCTAGATTCATTCTCTTGTAAGAATTGCCTACGTGAATAAAAACTCTACCACAAAGATTCTTATTCATGGTCCAATAAATCAGTCAAATCGTCATTAGTTTGAGTCTTATTTTTTAAAGGAAAAATCAAGAAATTCATGAGGGATAAAAAACAACGAAAATGCATAATCTTGGTAGATTAAACATGAAAAAAGTTTGTATGATATAATTTGACATTTGATAGCTGGCCAAGATGGAAATACACTAGGA
Source organism: Gyrodactylus bullatarudis (assembly GCA_012064415.1). Lineage (NCBI taxonomy): Eukaryota > Metazoa > Platyhelminthes > Monogenea > Gyrodactylidea > Gyrodactylidae > Gyrodactylus > Gyrodactylus bullatarudis. The sequence continues at coordinate 102,677 of SSNU01000042.1, forward strand.
GCACTACTTGGACTTATAATAATAATAAAATGGCATACAAACAGGATAGCGATTAAAACGAATTTTTTTCTCTTCTTCTCGTTTGGATGAAGAATAGTTTAGGATAGCTTAACAAGACAGAGATCATTTCAACGCCAAGAAAAAAAAGAAAGAAATACTGCTGTCTGATTAGAATCTTTCAACTTTTTTATATTTTTTGTTTTCTTCTCAAAAGAAAGACTGCAGAAAAAGAGTGGAATAAGAACAGATCCTCAAATTAAAATTGGATTTGCTGAATGAATTTCTTTTATACAGAATCATCTCGTAACATGATGAGAAGATAAGACAACTGATTTATAACTCTCGATCAACTATTACTATAGACCAGCCAGGCATGGTGCTTTTGAAATACAGCTTATTTATGATTACACGGTGCAACAAAAAATCACTTTACCTTCACAACCAGGCTGAATTTTTGATATGATGTTCAGTTTTTCACGCTGATTCTCATGGTGCTTTTGGTTTCTTCGTCAAAATTTTTTTACTGCCACCATCGGCCGTTAAAGATTTTTTTGAGTTTTTCTCTTTCAAGAGCTGTAACTTTTCTCAACTATATGCTACGAAAACAAAATTGGTCTTAAAAGTTAGCCAAATAGTTATTCTATTTAGTTAATGTATTTGAAATATAATTTTGTTTTATTATTGAGCCGATTAAGCGGTTCAAATGCGAAAATTACAGTCTTTTATTATTAATTGAGGATTGAAAACTCGTACGCAAATAAACTTTATATCAATTTGTTCATCTCATTGAGCTGATTTCGAATATATAAGTTTTATTTTTATTGGAGTTTCCTGTCGAAAGCTATGAGGTTTTAAAATTTCGAACATACCACTCATACATACGCACGGAGTAATTGGCATTGCGCACATATTTTAATTACCTTAACACAGCATAGGAAACAAAATTATAGTAAGAGTTCATAAAGATTCCGAAAATTTACCAATCGCCACAATTTGACTTTAGATATAAACAAAATTATAACTATAAAATAAGTTCTGATTTGTTTAATCCTTTCGGTGCCGATGGACATATATGTCCATCTATTTTAAACCTACATAATTTCGTTATTTTTCAATTTTTTTTCACTTAATCATGAACTTTTTAACATTCTAATGATGTGTTTTTTTAACTATGTTCCATTTTTTTCTATTTCAAAATTGAAGATTTATTTAGAGAATTTTTTTTGATTTATTGAAAATTTTTTTTATAAGTTTTCCATGGGAAAAACAATGTTTTTCATTTTATAATTTAGGTGACCAATAGAATTCAACCTTGACTTTATGATGAAGCTTTATTGGATTACGTAACTCGATGGTAGAAAGAGTTATTAACGTTCAAACTACAGGACATATATGTCCAAACGGCACTTAAAGGTATGGATAGTGAAGCAACATATAAAGAATCAAGAAAGGGAGATTTTTGGCAAGTTGTCTTAATTCCAGATGCTGAAAACTCTGATGAAGAATTAGAAGAGATTGAAGACCAAATTGATTATTTATGCTCGGCTCTTCCCTTATTCAATGAAACTCCTCTACAGGAAACGGTCCAAACTGTACCGATTATCCAAAACATGAGAGATACAAGATTACATCCAAAAGTCAACATTACTTTCTCCCCAGATTAGATCAAACCGTTTGGGTCTTACTGGAAAATCTTTATTACAAGATAAAGATCTCAAGAAAAAAGGCAGAGGCAGCTACGATTTACTCTATTCGGAGTCTGAAAAACTTTACTTTCTAAGATGGTTTGACAACAAAGCTGTAACTTTCACTTCAACTTTTGCTGGTGCTGAGCCCATTTCAAATATTAAACGCTGGTGCTCCAAAAGCAGTAAAAGAATAGATGTACCCTATCCCGAAATCGTATCAGTTTATAACAAGTCAATGGGTGGTGTTGATCTATTCGATTCTTTCATGTCTAGATACCAGCCAAACCACAGAGCAAAAAATTGGTAAGACTTTTTTTATTAACAATTATTATTTTAGGTACTTTGCTATATTCCAATGGGTTCTATTTGCATCAATCGTTAACTCTTGGCTGCTTTACAAAAGAAATAATGACAAGGAAGACTGTCTTGATTTACTGAACTTCCAACTAAATTTATCAGATGATTTAATCAAACAAGGCTTCGCAGAAATGAAGAAGTTTAAAATTCCCGTATCTGAAGAAGAAGGATGTACCACTCGCTCAAGAAAAAGTCTTAGGAAAAGTAATGAATCAATGCTTCAATTGTCCTGTGAGTCAGTTGCTTCTATGAAACATCTCCCAGCCAGAGTTGAGAATCCCAATTCACGCAAAGGCTGTTCAATCTGCAAAAGAAAGATATCTACCTATTGTATAACTTGTAACATGTTTTATTGTATTTCAAATGAAGAAAGCTGCTTTGTAATAGCTCACTCTTGAATAAATGCTGTTTATTCTGTATATTTTTGTTGATTTCATATTAAAGGGCCGTTTGGACATATATGTCCATTAAAATATCTAGAGGAAGAGGTTGGAATTCAAAAATTTCGTTTTTCTAAGAAACATGCAAAAAGAATTAGAAAGCTATCTTTATTGGTTTTCAAACGGCATCGAAAGGGTTAATTGGATAGAAATCCTACTTTTTGGTGATTTGAAGAAAAATATTCTGATGAAAAATTATTCTTATGAACAATATGGCTATTTTTCAAATTGCAATTTTTCGCTAAAATCCCATTTTTTCGAACTTTGAACTGAAATTTTTTACTGATTTGAAAGTGGGAGAGTGATCAAAAGAGTTTTTTCAAGATCAGGATTAAACAAGAAAATCAATTCAACTGAATCTCATCTGATGCATAGCCTTGTTATCGTTTGGGAGCGGAATTTCGATTTTTTAATCATTTTCACAACTTGAAAATAAGTGAAATTTCCATAATTCAAAATCTCTCAAATATGGGGTAACTGTCGGTAATTTAACGGTTCTAGTCAGCTTTCTTGTCTAATCTTGATCCTGAAAAACCTCTTTTGATCAACCTCCAACTTTCAAATCAACAAAAAATTTTCGGTTCAAAGTTCGAAAAAATGTGATTTTGGTGACAAATCGAAATTTGAAAAATGACCATATTTTTCATCAAAATATTTTATTTCAGAAATTTTTTCTTCAACTGGTAAAAGTGGGCAACACGAGTAGGATTCCAAAAAATCTTTCACATATTTGAGTTTTTGATGAATAAGTTCAAATTATTCAAGTATTCTCAATAAATTCAACCAAAGGTATCTTGGACTTTTTGTAATTAATATTTAAATGTCAGTCTGAGGAGAAACGATTGGACCATAACTCCCTCTTATAGCGAAACATTGACACGTCTTCTCAAAGAAGCTCATACAATAGTGTGTGTCTCACCTGAGAATATAGAACCAAAGACTTTTGTTTACCAAAAAGGAAATTGGAAAAAAACTTCAAATAAAAAAGAAAAAAGGAATTTCTATATTCAAACAATTATCCCATCCAACAACTGGTCACTTTAACTGCATAGTCTAAAGGATGTTAACGAAGCAATTTCATCTCTTCTTGAAAATATTTACACAGCACTTGTCCTCTTCTCTTGTTGACATTGAAATTCATTTCGGCCTAGATGCGATATGCATTTTCACGCTCAGTAGGTATCCATTATATAGAATAGACACTCTGATTCTCCATTCCATAACTTATGAATCATAATTTCGATATCACTGATGAAATCAAAATAAAATAAATAATAATATCAATAAGGGTAAAGAGCTCTAATAAGTTTTTTAAAGATAATTTGTCAACATTTTCGTAGAAAATATTTTTCTACCACTTAAGTACTTGTCAGTAGTTACATTAAATTTATGGAAATGCAGGGATTTACTTTTAACTTCAATATATGGACTTCACCCCAGAAAAAAGTTTTTTCTCGAAGAAATTTCGTCTTTAGGAATTTCAAATCAGTAAAATCTCCTTTTTAACCCAGCAACTTGCAAATTTTAAATTATTCATTTTGGTAAACACTCAGTCATGGAAGAGGACTTGAGTACGTTCCACAGTACCTGAACTCGGTATTCTCAAAAGCTGTTTTTCAATAGCAAGGCAAAAACTGAAAGAATCGGATTAAAACTGAAGAAACATGAAAATTCAGACAGAAAGAAATTTTAATCTTCCATCTTCATTGATATAGATTGAGATGACGAAATTTCAGTCAAGTTTCATCGAATGTAATCTAACATCTATTTACATTCAGTAGCAATGATAAAATCCCATGCGTCTATTATCAACTGACCATGAATGTAAACAAATATATATATTACAGGATGCTTTCGCTTAAAAGGGTGTTAAGAGATCTAATGGATTAAAATTTCTGATAAAAAGCCAACAATGCAGGACCATGTTAACATTCACAAACTTTATTCCTAGCTAATCAAACGAGATCTTAATTAGCTGAACTCATATTTTTTCAGGATCAATAATCAACTATCGAAAGATTTCATTCTTTTCACTATTCATTTTTGAGTCTTTCTTCATCTATTTTCCATAATAATGACTAAACTAGTCTAAATGTGGATTATTGAAACTAAACCAGTAACTCTATTTATTAGAAGTGTGACTTGAACTAATTCACGGAGCTTTTCTTACGAAGAAAAAATCTTTACATCTCTAGAATATATAATCTTTCAACAAAGTGATTTGATTTGAGGCAGTATAGGTATGAATTAAAAATTGCATTTGCATAAATAAACCATACGATTCAGAGTGATTATTATTACACTATAATGCAATAAATAGTTGATTGATAATTCAGTCAGTTGGTTGTGGTGTTGGCATTGAAAGATGAAAACTTCAAGTCAAAAATCAAACTAAAGATAAAGGTATCTGATGTTTTGATGATCTTTTGATGCTGAATTTCAGGAGATTAAGAATCTCTAATTAAAGATAAGAAGAAGCTTGAATGAAAAGGTTTTGAAAACCTGTCTTACATTGAAAACCTAATCGACATGAAGATAAGAATTGACTTTTTTACAAGAAACTCAATATTTTTCTTCAGAAATTGTTATTGTGGGAAATTGAAACTTTTGAATTTATTGATTATCAAGAAGGGGAATGATCCAAAATTTTAAGTTTAACTTTTTCTTTCAACCTCCACGTCCCAATTCGAATTCTTTGTCTAATGTTGGTCTCGAATATCTGCATTTAACTGCTTCAAATCTTTGAAATCGATAAAATTTTTGAGCTCAAATGTTGAAAAAGTGGAAATTTGGTACAGATTGAATTTTTTTTCAATTTCCACAACTTAATGACTTATTTCATTGTGGAATTCGAGAAATTAAATTTTTTCCCGACTTTCTGAAGAAAAATATTGCATTTCTTGTAAAAATAATCAATTCTCATCTTCATGTTTATGTTGAGATGAACTCCGACGAGCTCCGTCCTTATTAGGACTCGTCATTACACCATAGCCAGGTCTTCAACGCTGTGAGGCAGCGCTTCTAACCACTAGGCCAGAACCCCCGTTCATCTCCTATTACTCCACACTTCAATAGTATTGACACCACCTACACACTGGTTGGAATTGACACTTGCTTATCCGAATTTCTAACATCTAGGTGTGAGAAGACAATCTCCATCAGGTTAGAGTTCACATGGATATAGTAATTACCAGTGACCACACTTTGCTAGTAGGTTAATTGTCTAAAAATACTGTAATTTCCATATGGTGCTTATTTACAATAAACCCTTCATGTCTGATTTTTCCACAAAACTTTCTTGAGCGATAATTTTAACTAAATTCACCCCTCATTAGAAAGGAAATTTATTAAGCTACAAAATTATGTACAATTCATAAAGATAGCTTTTCACTGGTGCACACTGGTGGTTTTAGAGCCTATATTTTAACCTATATTATCTTTGAAATGATAAGTCGGCTTACAAAAAGGAATTTAGACTCAGAATCAGCGTAATTATTTTGGTTGGATTGCAAATTTTCTCATTTGAGAAAAAGTAATTTGGGACAGTTTTTAAGCTAATTTAATGTGTAAGAAAAGATGATATTCTTTAACCAATTGTTATCTTGTATCAGGAAAACGGCTGATTACTAAAATTACCTATAGGTCAAGAATTCTAGAAGCTTTCATCATTCGAAGAAAACAGCCAAATTACTATTAGTTGGTTAATTAATTTTTGCTTCCTTTCAGTAGTGGGGCACCAGCAAACGTGGAAGCAACATTAGCTTTAATTAAAAATTCTGAATAAATTACAAAAATTGGAATTACATAACAAAAGAATTTAAAATTACTATTACTCCCCAATATTAGAGTTAACAATTGAGAGTAGCCAAAAGAGAACATTAGGCCCATTGTACCAAGTTTCCCTTAATCACAGAAATCTATCCAACATTGCAATTTCAAAGGGAATATCAGAAAGTTAATCCTCCAGTATTTCCTAGCAACCAAATCCTTGCTCCGAAATATCTTTTCATGCTTTTGTAATGAGATTTAGAAAATTATGGAAATTTTCTTATATAAAACGTTTTTTACCCATGAGAAATTAATTTTTAACAAGTCTAACAGGAATTTTATTCAGATTCAAGCTAAAACCATGAAATTAAAGCACTAGAAAATGATTTTATTACTGATCCATAAAAACGATATTCCGCAGCTAAATTTGATGATATTTTTCGGCCAAGTCAAGCATGTATTTTGTCTTCTTAGGCTCTAGACCCGGTTTGAATAAGATATTTTCAAACTTCAATGAATTTAAAAAAATTGTTTATTTCGTGTTCTCTCAAAGGCAATGTGTGTGGAAATTTAGCCTTTTTATAAAAGAAAAGATATTTCTCTATAAAGGTGACATCTATTCTTGTGAAAATTCAATTAATAAAAAAAATCATTTCATTGTCATGTTAGGCTTTGGAGATTGGGAATGGGAGAAATGGAAAAAAAAGTTTTTTATCAAAACTTAAATGTCACTGATTTGCTCGATTTGCGAATCAGGAAATTTTTATTTAGTTGAGGAATATCTTAAAATAGTTTTAGGCAAGTCGGATAGATTTATCATTTTACAAGATTAGCTAGTTAGTTAGTTAGTTATTAAAGGAAAAATCTCAATTTATTCAGAGAGAATTTTACAGTTTTAAGAAAAAAAAATTATGTCTAATAAAAGTAAATAGTAGTAAAAGTTGAAATTGAATGAAAAGAATATTTCAAAAATTTCGAAAGAGTTGAAAAATATAAGCTGAAAAAACACCAAAAAATCTTCTATAATTAGCCTCACACAGATTTGTTTTAAAGTGACTGATAAAAAATTTCACCCACAAATCCTTGCTGTCATCACCCGCATTTATTTTACAAAATTCAAGAATGTCACAAACCTTTAGATACGATTACTGGTTAGGATACAAGAATATACAAAATCTCTCAGATGACATCTTGAGAAATCTGTACTTATGTTTACAATTTGATGAAAAAGAAATATCGTGGGCCAAAGAGAAATAAGAAACAAACATATAGATAAATATACATTGCGTTAGTGGGGAAAATTTATCTAGAATCAGGAAAGGAGAGTAGATTCTTATCAACGACACGGTTGTTCCCCCTTTTTACTCAAGTTTATACACTGAATTGGAAAAAAGTACATATCGACTCGGGAGACGTATCTTCTCAGCAGACTAGGGAATGATATTGAAAGAACGTTGACAACTTAATGAAAAAAGTAACTCTCAACTACATAGATTTTTTGACTTATCAACACAATAAACAGTTCAGTGTAGATCTCATTTTCAATTTCGTCTCTCAAAGAAAGGGGGTAGGGGACTGATGATTTCGTGATATCCATCATCTATTAAAGTATAGGAATCAATGTACTTTTAGATTTGTAAATTTTCATAGAAAAAGGTAAACATAAATTCAGTGAAGTAATGAGAAATAATCTAGATAATCTGAACCACTTTTTTACCGTTTTCTTTCAAAACTTTGAAAATCACAGGGCAATAAAATGTTTTTTATATCAAAGCTAAATATGAGTATTAACCTTAGGAGCGAGAGGGATTCGATTATTTTTACTTCGTGAGAACCAAGTTTGAATAAACAGGAAATGTGGAGAGTTTTACTGACTGAAAATTAGGGAGAAATTAAAATCTTTCTTGCCTAATTTCCAGCTCAAAACTCTAAAAAAAGGTTCATGTATTAACCAGCATTATATTGTCTACACGAGTAGATGATCATTTAACAAAGCATACGGTATTCACTAGCCATCCCGAAAAAAAACACATTTTTGAAAATCAAAAGAAAGAATTTTCATGTTCTGATATACAAAAATATGATTTTCCCTAGAATCATGAAATATCCATGCGAAAGAAGACTCAATTTTTATTCAAAATGTTGCAAAAATTATTCAAAAATATTGATTTTTTTCATATTTTGTAGTAAAATTCATTGGAAAAATCTTGGCGCGTGTTTAAAAATTTTAATTTTCAGTCGAGATTTTGTTTATCAGAACAAACTCGAAAACGTATGGTTTTATAGGAAGGAAAATCATCTTCAAAATGAGAAAAGTTGAAAAATTTGGCCTACTCTAATGGTTAGGTAATAGAAAGAAGAAATATCACTTACCGACAAATAAAAAAGTATCTTTGCACAGCCAAAAGAACCGTTAGCCAAACTGAAATTGTATGAGCCAATGTTGGCAATTCAATGAATGAATATTGATGCATGTAAGCCAGCCATTTTCGGCGTATCAAGAAACTTCTGTCAATCGCGAATATGAGTTGAAACGGTAGGGGTAAAACACTCGAACAAAGATCAGCCAAGGCGATACCCATTAGAATCGAATTGCTTGCATTCTGCATTGACTTCTGCATGAGAAGAATTACAACCAGTGTATTCATGAGGAAACTGAAGAATAACAAGACGATCATGAGTCTTGTCTCGACAAATTCAATGAGCCAAGAGGGGTAGGTCTTTCCCCGGACAACTGAGGAGCAGTAGTCTTCTTTGCTATTTATAAGAATGCTAGAATTAAACGACTTAAAGATCATAGGCAATAAACTGGAGATGTTTGAGTTCTCTGAAAGACTTGAGGTCTGTGGGAATATTCCGTTGGAGTCGTTGACAAAACCAAGCCTGTGAAGGGTCTGATAGAGGTCGTATAGTTCCTAAATGAATAAAAATTAATCTTTCTTTTAATCTGGCCCAGGAAGAGAAAAAAAAGTAAAGGAATGCCATCTTTTGAGATGGGGAAACATCCAATCTGAAATATGAGATAAATTCTCTCAAATTACATGGAATTTGACAAGTAACGAAATTGCATCCTCTTACAATATAAAATCTGTATTAAATTTGATTGTTTTCTATGGGCTTTCTCACCGCAAGGGATTCGTTTTCATTTCATCGATGTTAAAAAGCTCATAGTCTCTTTGTCATTCAGAAAAATTACTGGAAAACAAAAGGGGGCAAATGTTCTGTAGATTAGTCGAATATTTCTTAAATTTAACTCAGCATTTTGGTTATGAATAAAGCCTATTTTAATCAGCCGTATTCCCTCTGTATTACTTGATTATAGTATCAGGGCTCAAAGCTATAAGAGAAAATGATCTTAATCCGAATTTTTTGAAGTAGGGAAATGATTTTCATTGTTTGTGGAGTGTAAAACTACACCTCTATTCAATTTTGTATATTCACAGTTTTTCAATAAATAAATAACTTGTCATTGTACTTTGAAGTAGATCTATTAGGTCCTGGTAAAAATTTTTGTCTAAAAATTTCAAAAAGTTGAGATTTCTAGATCAATCGATAGAGAATGGAAATTCTGATCAGAATGGTATCGTATATTGGGGAGGGGGTTGTTTCTTATAAGCTTAAAATCAGATTAAAGTCGGCTCAAATAATTTTTCTACATTTTTCATGGATGTCGATTTTAATACATTTCTAAATTTAATTACAGTTCTTTTCTTAACTTTAAACAGTTTGCAGAATACAAAAAAACCGTCATGGGGTTTTCCTTGATTTGCTTTTACTAGTTTTTGTGTATGAAAATGTTCAGTGAAAATTACTCTCTCTCTCTCTCACCCCAAAGAATATAGAATAAACGTTGAAATGAAAAAAATATATTTCATGAGAGATAAATTTTTGTAAATTTGTGAAATTTTCTTCGGCAATTCAGACTCCAGAAACTGAACTTTGAACTATATTGAAAATTTTCCACCCCTCGTCTGTTTATTGTCGCTGGTCTAAGGGATCAACTAGCCGAATCAGAGGGAACACATGCAATCTCTGTTTCTACGAATATGCACACAAAGATTAAATGTTTCTGTGAATGTGACACAGAACTACACACTACCTCCTGAAGAATCAGATTAGGGATTTTATCTTAATTATAAATCAAAAAAAACATAGTCTGCGTAGACTAAATGTCCCATGAGAGGTGGGCAAAGAAAGTTGTGTGTGGTTACGAGGCGTAATTAGATATTTTTGTAACTTGTTCGTTGAAAAGTATTCAAGGATGATGTTTCTTGTTTGTTTTCCCTTTTCGTTTTTTTCACAGATCAAGGGGTGGAGCAAAGAGATCCTAATTAGAGTGTGTAAATCATATATCGGCTGAAACATATTTTTTAGTTTGAATAATTAAATATATATATACATGTATTGGGTTATATTAGCATTATGCATTTTTTTTAAATGTTCAAACCCATAAAACATTTCTTTTGTGATATTGATTACTTTTATTTCAGGAATTCAATTTTATTAAGGGTTTTTTTTTGTTAGAAAATTTTATTCAATATTAATATAACAATCAGGAAAAGCATTATTAAAATAAAGGTTTTCTGCATCTTGGGCATCTTGTAAATATAGAATGAATTAGATATAATTATTATGTTCTCCGGGAGCTGAATATCAGCGAAGCAAATTCCCGAATTAATTGGTTTAACCATACTACTGGTGGAGTTAAAAGAAACATATTGTTTCCTATTAGTTAAAAAGAACATAGTCAAATTAACTATATAAGGGTCAATATTCAGGTTAATAAGTTTTCTCTTTTACGAGAATTTCAATTTATCGAATGCCTTTGATATATCGATGAAATGCACAATTAAATAATTATTAAGTTTTTTCTCAAGTGGAGTTATGTAGTTCATAAATTCAATCATATTGGTGGCAGTGCTTTTCCCAGTCAAGAACCCATGTTGGGTTTTATCTGGGAAAGGATGTGGCAATGCTTTTGAGATTTCATTTGTTAAAAAGCGGTCCAGTATGGAAAGAAAAATATTTAAAGATGAAATTGGCCTTAGATCAGAGAAATCTGAGTATTTTTTAAACTTTGGAATAGGCGTTATTTTAGTAATAAGCCATTCGTTTGGGATTATGCATGATGAGATGCAACAATTCAAAAATTGGACTAAAGAAATTAAGAAAGACAGGGGTAAGTTAAATAATAAATTCAGGGAATTAAAATGTGAATCAAGTCTATTTTTGTTTTTTCAATTTTCATAGATCAGATTTAAGTCGTTCAGAGTCATGAGAGGAGGAGTATTAAGAGTTGCGATATTATCAATTTTTTCTTCATTATTAAAAGTTGATATGAAGTAATAATTTATTTTATCACAAAATTGCTGGTCAGGGAGGTTAGTAAAATTAGTAATTGAGGAAGTTTTGCTGATATTGAGCAATTTCCTGATGGTCTGTCAGTGTATACACTGATTATAGTTTCTACATTGGTCGTAACAACAACTTCAATCTCTTAGAGTCATCTACTCATTAATGAATCTTCTTAGCCAATCCCTGGTTTCAATTCCATCCAATGAAAATAGAGAAACCAATTTTATAGTATTTTTTCATTTACTGGCATAAATAATGCCTACTCTCAAGTGGGTGGTATGTTTGGACTTTCTCAATGCTGAAGCATTTTCTAACAATAAATTGAAGACTGGCAAACCTCAAATGACTTTAATTGATCAAGATTTTTTGGGACTTAGTTCATGAGGTCCCATTTTACGATATGAAGAAAGGAAAGGTGGAATAGGATCAAATTTTTGATGAAAAAATTGAGATTTTACGTAAACATCAAAGATTTCTGTGTTCTCACGTTGCCTACATTTACGATTTGAAGAAAAAAATAGTTTTAGTAAAAATTATGCTTGTTTTTCAAATGTCGAATTTGGCGTGAATTCAAAGTGAGAGAATGATCAAAAGTTGATTTTCAGGATCACAATAATCGACAAGAAAGCCAAATATCGTCGACAAATTCTCGAAAGATCCAACATTTTCGAGGGATTTTGGCGTCAAATCGAAATTTGAAAAATTACCATATTTTTCATTAGAACATTTTTCTTCAAATCGTAAGAGTGGACAACATGAGTAGGATTCCAAAAGATCTCTTACATATTCTGTTGAAATTCAAAAAAGGAATATGTTCTAACATCTTCGATCTATGGTTGCTAGCTGTTTACATGATGTAAAAAATCCAGAGTTTCTAAATACACTAAACTCTTCAAAAAATGTAGGACTGGAAAACCCGACGCACAAAATAAAATCAACCTTTTTCCAGACCTTAAGCTCAAATAATGATAAGAATAGTTTTTTCTTCTCATAGAAGCATAAAAATAATACCATCAGATGCAGAATGAAAAACTGTTTCACCTCCGTAAATCTCAGCCAGATATATTATTCTGGCTAAAAACTAGACGAGCTTAAACTTCATATGATTTCATTTTTAGTTTTCAAATGAATTTGGGAAAAAATCATTCACACATTTTTTGAAGAGTTTAGTGTAATAACAACGGGTTCCAGGGATTGAGATGCAAAAATTGCAATCTAACTAAATAAAAAAGTCTTGAAGAAGAAACAAATCGATAAGTTTAATAGAATTATACCCATTTTATGGGCAATCTATGTCTAATTACTTATCCTGTTTCAGACTGATGATTGGGAAATAAAACTTTATCAGAGTATTTTCATATTTTTCATCTCTTTTTATATATATGTAGTCAATTATAAAATTCAATCTCTAGCTAGCTAGGAAGATGGATCTTTTACTCTAATTACTGCTGTAGATGATAATCTCATGTCTAACTATTGAAATGAATTTAATAAATTTAGTTCCAGCTCTTTGACTTTTATTGTGGGAAACAAATTGTCATCTTAAATCATGAAAAAACTATCGGCAAACAATCGGTGAATATAATAATTTAGATAAGAAATGTAATGTTATAACATTAGATAAAATGATTCACTGAGAAAAAATTAGCGCGATATTTCCATTTTTTTAAACTTTGAGTTGAAAAAATTGATACCATATTTCATATTTTCCCGTGTTGAAATTCAATAATAAGTAGTGAGTAATTATTGAATTGATTCGGAAAATCGAGTAAATATAAGTACAGGTATCAAAAACGGGTACAAAACGGAGCCAAAAGTGAAGTCCCAGAGAATTTTTTTTCATGACTCGCAATCAATCTTTTGTCTATCCCATGGTTTTTGAATACGCTTGTTACAGTTATCTACAGTTGTTTTAACACAAGTATTTTTGGTTCAGAAGTTATCGATAAAAAAATTACCCATTACGTTTTAAACAAAAATTAATTTTTTGAAAAAATCAACTCTCTTTGAATTAGTATAGCGCGAGTTTGACGAATGATAAAGCCAAGATCTTTGCGTATTCCAGGAGATTAACAAATTTCCTATCGAATGGGGGTGGTAAACCAAGTATTTTCTGAGGCTTGAATGAATAAAAATGAGTTGCCTAAAATGATGTGTGATAGAACTATAAGGGTTAAATTTTAGGGTCACCAATTTTACAAAGTACCTCTTTATCGATAAACTAGGATGATCTGAGATTAGTTCAACTTGGAAGAAAAATAGGCCTCTTCGAAAGGAGTTTCTATGTGACAAATAAAGATGGAATGATTACAGTAAAAATATTTCTATTGGAACATCTTATTTTTATTGAAACACGAATATGTATTATTTATCTCGACCAATCAAAATGCAGCAAGTGATTTCTTTACATTTAGATAGGAAAAAAGTGAGTTTTTGTGAAAATGTGAAAATTCACTGTTTTCAGGGGGTAAAATGAGTGTCAAATCCATCTTCTGCACATTTTAAAACCCCTGATCATCATTAGAGAGGAAAAGACAACGAGTTGGTGAGTATATGCAAGAAAATGTATTTGGTGAAATTATGTCAATTACAAAAAGTGAGATAGTTCTTGAAGGAAGAAAGCCCAGGAGAAACTCTTTGAAAATTAGATTGGACACATATGGATATCCAAGTTTTTAATTAAAACAAGTTTCGTATTCTCTAATAGGAATAATTTGATGGATTCATCAATACATGAGAAGAGATTAGGGGAAATGTATAGAAAAAGTATGTAATTACTATGATTATAATTATTGAACTGTAAAATAGAAAAGTTTCCCCATCACCTTAGCAATAATAATTACTTGCTTTGACAAAATCCATATTCCACAATCTTTTTACAGTTTATGGGATTTTGCTTAACGTATATATGGACTGGATTAAAGGCGTGAAGATGAAAATTCACTCTATTTATACAAAGAAAAAGTCGATTTCAAAAAAGTTGAAGCTGTTAAATGCTAATGACTGTTCAGAATCTATATGTTGGATAATTTTCCTAACCATTGGTTATTAACCAATAGAGATATTCATTGAAAAAAAAGAACTTTTAAAAGCGGTTCTAAAGGTATATAACACTTGTAGGTTCTGAGCAAGTCCTACGGTTATTGTAAATAGACTGGATAATTATTCAATCTAATAAACGTATTGAAAGTCAAGAAACTAATTTTTCGTTTGAATGATAATATTGAACGAGCTTCATCAAGAATATTTTTGTTTGGTTCTAAACTCATAAGGAAAGTTAGAGAAAACTAGTGTATATTTGAGTGATAAAAGTTATATTTCCTCGGATCTCTTCAGACTCTACACCGGTAACATTTAAATACTATTACAATTATTATACTATTATTTATTTTTTTTGAACAGACCATGATCCAATTAAAAATACTTAAAATTAGTGTGATTTAATTTTTTAAGCTCTTATTGTATTGATAAATTTCAATATATTCCCGCTGTATTTCCAAGTAGAAAATTTGCATTTCAAATTATTATTGACAAATTATTTTTTTCAATTTATTGCAAATTGGCCAAGTCTTAACCAGTCAAGTGTGATAGGAAAAAAACACACAACTCCGACGGTCTCCCTCAAGTCAATCTAAGCTATGATGCAAAAATTTTCCTCCAGTCAGCTCTTTCTCAAGAAATCCTCAATCAATAGGAGTGAATAAATTGAGTGAAATTCTCCTCAAATTTCACCTTGGGCAATTGAAAAAAGATGGAGTATCCAGAACTGTAGTGTGGAAGGGGAAATATTCTACCTTGACCATTAGAGATGTAACAAATTTTTCAACCCACTCATATGATAATTCTATGAACTCTTAACATTATTTTTTATACGATCAAGTATCAAAATGCTTGTCTGTGACAATATTCTAGTTTGGGAATATATAAGAAAAAGATATATTTAAAAACCATATGCGCATTTCTTGAAGCATCATCAGTGCTATTGCTTCAAAAATGATAAAAGTTAAAAGATTCCTTCAAGGTAATATTTTACAAATAATGAAAGAAATAGTAAAAGATGAATAAAATTAGAATGTAATATGTAAGCTGAAAAACACCAAAACTCTCCAATTAATAGCAACAGTGGAGAGAAAAGTGAAAAAGCTCACATAGGCCATAGTCATGTTGAAGGTTGTATGAGTAAATTTTTGGAGATAGAAGGGAAGGATGAACATTTTGAAGCAATACCACTGATGATGCTTTAAGAAATGTGCATATGGTTTTAAATATATCTTTTTCTTATATATTCCCAAATTATGAAGTTAAGTGGATACTCGGACGTTTTTGAAAAACAACGTGAATTATTCATTCATAATATATTAACAAATCAGACTTTTTTAAAAATGCCGCTAGATTTTCAGTGAAATTTCCAATATCTTTTTTGCTGATAAGGCTTCAAGGGTTTTCTCAATGGAAATAGTATTAGAATCATGTTAAGATCATTTCTGTTAAATTTTGTTATACCACTATGCCTACAAGAGAATTTAGAGAAAATGGGCAATGCACCACTATGCACGAATCTTTATTTATTTTAGATCTCACACATCATTATTATCGAAGTTATATGTGGAACATTTTATCCTTTAGAAAGAACAATTATTCCAAAGTAGTGAGCACCTTCTTCATGGTGAGATTTGCTTTAAAAAGATCACATAAATTCGCTATTATTGAGATAGTAAAGTTGCAGAACTGATTTAAACCTGAGTAAAATCGTTTTTTAGCTTATATTGGCTTATATTAACTCTTGCACCAGGTCGTTAGATTTTTAGGCTTATCTATAGAACATTTGCCCCCTCTTGTTTTGCAGTAATTTTTCTGAAAGACAGACAGACTAAGGGCTTTCTAACATCGATGAAATGAAAACGAATCCCTTGCGGTTCAAAGTAAACTTAGAGAGAAATAAGAGGGGGCAACTGTTCTCTAATTTAACTGATTTTTATACGATTTTCCTTATTTATTTACTAAATTGGCCATTTATTGTATCATACTGAGGTTTTTGTTTTATTAACCTATTAAAATCTCGAATGGTTTTCTGTCAAAAAAAGTGTTTCTTCCCTTAATAAAAGATGACAAAATAAATCAATTAATACTGTTATATACATATCTCAATGTCCAAACTTGAATCTGACGTATTTCGATTATTAATCTCAAGTCAAAAGACTGTCACAAATATATTTATGCTATGTCCCACATTTATTCTCTAATAATAATAAAGGCTTTCTTCCTCTCTACTCCCTATTCAGAATTATATATACAATTTCTGTACATTGATGTAATAATATGATATCAACAGATCAAGATTTTTCCCAAGCAAACATCAAATCAAATGTATACAATACACTCTGAATTTTAATCAACTAATTGTTTTTAGCTTAAATGTATGCATGACATGATACACTAAAGTATCGATAATAATTGAAAATGTTTATCAGATGAAACAAGTTAATTTCTATAACTATAACTGATCTCAACTGTCCTTTAAAGTTAGATTGTCAATGATGCGATAAAAATTCACTTTTTTACATTTCGTATCAGTAAGGTTTGGAAATCTAAATTATCCCTCAGACACAATTACAATTCATATGCTATGTCCCACATTTATTCTCTAATAACAATAAAGGCTTTCTACCTTTTCCAACATTATAACAATTCTATTTAAAACTCAGAGATTGTTTAACCTAATTCATAAAGATTTACTGAAATCTGAAGAGAAAACTCTATTGATTTATAAATTCCAATGTGTCTGTGGAGCTAGATATATAGGTCGTACAATTAGGAAGTTGTCAACTAGAGGGAACGATCATCAGAAAGACACGGCGGTGACCAGGCATCCAAGACAGGAAGGGCATAAAGCTTTTCAATTTTATAAAAAAATTCAGGAGATGACAGTACATACGTTTGGGTGAAGGATAAATTCTTCATAAATCGATATAAACCTAACTTTTGAAAATGAATGTGGATATTCGGCCATAGAAATATTCGTCTTGAGTAATTTTGAGTAACCATTATAGTGATAAGTTGAGCTTTTTCAGATTTTTCAATCTTCAGCCTTAGGTTATTAGTTTGAATTCTAATCAGAAAATTATCAACTAGATCAAACAAGAAAACCACGATCTAATTTTTAAATCACGTTAAAACAAAATTGTGTGTTTAGAAAATTTACTCATACAACCTTTAACATGACTATGTCCTATGTTATTCTCTTATAATTTTCAACTTTTACTAAAATTCTTTCAACGACATCCCCAATGTTCAGGATGAAACTAAAGAAGGGAAGGAAATTGAACATTTAGGGAATACAAATTTGAGTGTATTTTAAATCCAAAAGCAAGCTACCAGGATCCTTTAAAACATTTTCTTAATCTATCACGCGCTTTTTTAATCCTCATTATTGATTTTATATATTTTGTAAATATTTTCTCGAGTATTCATATTGAGAGAAATCAATCAACTGAAAAAAATAACTCGCTCGAGTTTTCTAGTTTAACAACAAGACTTCTTTTCCCACCTCAACATTTTTAAGCTATCGTAAAATTCAAAAAACAAGAATTCTTTCAGGAGTAATATCTACTCAGAAATTCCCAATCAAGCTGAGTACTTGGTAAAGAAATCAGACATATTTTGTATTGAACTATTATCCGTTTACATTTGACTTTTTCCTCAAAATTTTCTACAGATTTTCTGGAAACCGATTCAAATGGCACACTTTTGCCGATTTGTGAAAAGTAACTCAAAGCTAAAGATATTTTTTTAATTCCATAGTTCTTCTATTTAATTCTTAGACCCATTCCCCGGCTTGTTGGATAACAAAATAAAATTTGATAAGTATCTTTCACGAATAAAATTTCCCGATTCCATCTTGATTTAAAAAACCATTTATAATCGTAGATATCTGAAGCAAAACAATTTTGATTTCAATTTGGTCGTTCAATTTTGTTCAAGTAAATACAAATCTTTCTTTCTTTAAGAAATATCCAAATTAAATGTATATTTAAGTGGATATTTCGGACGTTCTTCATTTAGAAAGTTTACGTGAATTATTCAATCGTAATAATTTGATTACATCATCTGATGAAAATAAACTTAATAGGATAAATATCCAAAGCATTGACGACAGAGAAAAAAAGCTGTATACTAGAAAAATACTAATAATAATTTGGAGAATCGATTAATGGCAGAATAACCCGACAGGAAGGCCGATACTGCATACTATAGAATGGAGTATCCAATAATGAAATAACTATGGTAGTCGATATCCGGTCTTTTCATGAATATAGTATATCATTTGAAGGTGCATCAACAACTCATCTCTGACAGATTAATTATTTCTTGGAAAATTATGGTTAGTAAAAAATTTTTTCGAAAATTTCCAGATGCTTCAGTATTTAAGGTGGGGAATTTCTCTTAGATAAAACTTTTTCTTTTTTTGTGATGTCAATACAACAAATTAAAAATAAATTGTATTTTTCACAAGAATAAATCCCACTACTTTTAAGTAGTGTGTACATTTTCTACAGCAATCCATTGTCTTTTCAAATAAATAACTTTTAACAACAAAAATTTATTCTAAGATTGATTATTTAATAAATAATATTTATAGCTTAAATAAATTCGAAAATAATTGGACTTTCAATAGATTCAATCTATTTACAACACGCATAGGACTTTCTCAGAACCTACTGGTGTTTTACATCATTAGAACCGCCTTTAAAAGTTCTATTGAATAAGTGCTAGGAAAAATAGTCATGCTGGTTAGTAGAACGATCTGTGGTTAAGGTGAATAAAAGCTTTTATCTTCATCGTTTCTCATCAGACCTTACACCGACATGTAAATTTTACGCATCGTTATTAATGATGTTCAGTTATATTGCTCAATTCTGACCAATCGCTTTCATTCACTTTTGATTTGCAAATGGGACCAAAGGTGTTTATGCTTTTGTAGATCTTGTCCCTTGGCCCTTTTTTAAACCACTGTGTAAATTTTCATGCTAATTCCGAATCTGTGCTCAGAGTTTTCATATCTTACAAGGTTTGAATATAATTAGGGAAAATGAAAAAAATTGAAAACCTGCATAAGATGAATTTTACAAGGAGAAATAGTGAAATATATTTCCGGAGAAAATCTGATGCTAAATCTAAGGTTCTTTCAAGATATCTATCGTTTAAGTTTATGTTATTCCTAGCCTCAAATATATCAAGCCTTATTCAGAGGTGATTTTTCCACTGAATTTCATTTATTTGAATTCTGACTGTTCAAAATATCTTTCATTTTTAAAGCTTTTTTAAAACTTTTGAAACATGAAAGAAGATAAAATCATACTGGATAAGAAGAGTTGGTCCTTAACCCAATCTACTTCTATAGATTTTATAAACACATTTTTCCTCTGTAACATATATATAAAAAAGAGATAAATAAACAATAGGTTGTATAATTAGAATAATCTCTGTCCTAGTATCTAATTGAAAGAATGCACTTTTCAGATTTGTATTCCAAGAACAAAAAAAAACACAAAAGAATAGTCCGATAAAGAAGATACAAGCTTTGTGTCAATTCTGTAATCTTGAATGAGCCTGATTGTGAATTTGAAATTATTTTTAGGTACCAAAAGAATTTTCTAGGTCTAGGAAAGACACATGAAAGAATAAAAAATGTTTTTCATCGATATATGAACGAAAATCATAATAAAGGAATACGAGAATTATTTATTTATTCAAGAATTTTTGGAGGCCCGATTTCATCGTTTGTGGAAAAATACTGCCAGTGAAAATGATCAGGTTAATTTGAATTTTTGGTGGGAAAATTGAGATTGTAAAAATCATAAATTTCCATCTTTATACCAACTTTGCTTTAGATAGGTAGAAACGCAATCGAATTTAAACGAATGAGATAAAAGATTCCATTAGAATTGAAAGAAACTCTTCCCACTTTCTTTCAGAAGATAAAGTTGATTTTTCTCTTTTCAACTCTTGAGAAATTAAATCAAGAGTGATGCTTTGATCAGGATATCTCCATTTGATCTGAGAGAGAAGAAAGCTGAAATAAAATTTCACGAATTTCACTTCAAACGAAGAATACGAAATTTGTTTCTCTAACTTCATCAACTTACACATTACTTCCCTTTAAGAATAAAGTATGTAAAGCAGGAAAGTTTAGAAACTTTTGTCAAGTCAACTAACTAACGAAGGGCAAAACTATGAGAGACCCAGAGCCTTGGACTAGTGCTCGCTCAATGACATCAAATGGGAAGCGAAACCCTGAATTCACGTAAAGCCCATTGATAAACGCAAAATTTTACGCTCTTTCTAATGGGAATATAATTAATTTTAGATCTTTGTAAATATAAACCTAATTGACATGAAGATGAGAATTTACTTTTTTAACAAAAACACTCAATATTTTTCTCCGGATTCACAGAAAAAAATAATTCTTTGAATTCTAAAACGGAATGAGCTGGTGAGATGTGGATATTCGAAAAAATTCCGGAAAAAATTCAATCTGACCAAAATTAGGCCGTTTTTCAAATCTCGAAAATGTACCAAATTCAAAGCAGTTTGGGGATGATAGTTAGGATTAAAATTGAACGAAGAATTCAAATTTGGCCATAGAAATAGCGAAGATCTTACTGTTTCCGAGAAAAGTTTAACTTTCAGATTTTGGATAATTTGCCTTCGTGATAATCGAAAAATTCAAATGGTTCGATTTCCCACGGTAATGAAAAATATTTTTTTCCTGTGAATCCGGAGAAAAATATTGAGCTTTTTGTAAAAAAAGTAAATTCCCATTTTCATGTCAATTAGGTTTATATCTGCAGTGGGTGTTTGGTCTGAGGAGGACCGACGTAAAAATAAAGCATCTTTTTGAGGTTGCTGACTGAATGTCAATCTAGGATTAAGAACAAACGAAAATAGAGCTTTATTCACCAATGAATGCATGACTTTCAGTCAGCAATCTCAGAATACTTTCGAGGTCAGTCAAGACATCTTTCGTTTGTTTCTTAACTATATGCATGTCAGCAACACAAAAGTTGATGTTAGTGTTTTCCATGCATTGGTTTAATGGCTAAGAACTTTTCTCAGATCTCTGGATGCTGTTGTTGTGCATTAGAGTTGCAACAATAGAATCATTTTATTATGCATTAAATTCAGGGTTACTAAAAGGTTTTCTTTTCCTATTCATGGGTTGATGTATTTCAAATTACATCATTTCGTGGACATAAAATTATGATTTATGAACCCTAAAAATCCATCTATTCCATGATTAATATACAGTGGAAAGAGGTAAGTGGTGATAAATAAATTTATACCAGCTCTATCACGCAATTCTGATTGGCCAAATCAGACCTCATATGCAACCTCCCCCTCCTCACTCGAAGAGGAAAGTTTGTACCTGGAAATTTGCATAAACTTGAGATAATCCATTTTCTATCAGATAGTAATTCAGTGGAATCTCAAGATATATCCTTTGAGCAGCAAAATAGTTCCTTTTTTCTCCATACAATATCAATTTGCAGATTCTTAAGGGGGACTATGTAGATAATATTATGGGATTTCTACACTTTATTATCATCATTTTATTAGTACAGAAATGAAATAGAAAGGAAAGATGATGAAACTCTTCTATAGAATGGTCACTAAGGAATCGTTTAATTGAACAAAAATAGAAATTATTATCTAAATTGAATAGAGAGAGTTTATAGAGAGGATTGTTTAGGGATATCACAGATCAGAGTAGAAAGATATCGTGCCCAAGAATGAGGAGGAAATTTGTGTTTTTTTTACAAATTGCCTCAATTATTTCACCAACAAATCAAATTTGATCAAGATTTTGAACCTGAAAAATGCTACTAATTTCAAAGTGAGAAAGGGATCAAAAGTTGATTTTTGGGATCTCGACTTTAGACTAAAAGAATCACCACATCATCGTGTGAAAATCATATTTTTAGAAATTGGAAAATTCATTGTGGCAGATGTAGACGTTTCGTCCCTTTTTAGGAAAATACATTTATTGCCTACAGAAACAATGGACTGTTATTAGGGCTGTAAAAAAACATTAAAACGTATGACAATTTTCCATCATAGTAGTATTCAGTTTAGATATTGATCAAAAATACATAAATTTATTCTTTTTTTTAACATAAGAATTTAGACATGAAAATCAACTGCCGTAAGATCATAAATGACACCCGACGATAGATGGTCTACCTCCGGTTTGGGTACAAATTCCTGAATTTCTCTGGGAATGAGTTAAACCTCTTAAACCATGTATAACTAGTGTATGAAATGTTTTGATTTCTGAGCAGATATAAAAACTTATTATTACAAGCTTTTTATTTGAAATAAAATAAACGATATTTTAGATGGTGTAACGAAACAGAAACGAATATTTGACGGAGCCATATCAAGACTCCATCAGCAATGAATGATATAAATCTGTGAAAGCAGTAAAATTTCAGAATACAAACAACTTCTTGATGTCTTTAAAAGCTGGGAATCCTAACCATCCGGAGATTTTTAGAAGTATTAATTTCTCATCTTTATAAATCAAATCTAGAATTACACTGTAGGACACTATCTTGATCCAATCAAAATTTTGTGCTGATTTCAGATCTGTAATTATACAGCTATTCTCGATGAATTTGGGAATTCATGATTTTTAAAAAAATCTCATTTTTTCATCAAGGTATTGAATTTTTTTTGAGAAAATGAATAAGAGTAAATATTTTCCTTGTCTAATGATGATCCTGAAAAATAACGTTTGATTCCTCTTAGACCTTGAAATCAACAAAAATTTTCAACTCGCGCCATCTCGAATTTTAAAAAACTTTTTTTCAAAAATTTTTTCTCAAATCAGTAAAAGTGTAAATTTTGAATCAGTTATTAGAAAATCTTTCAAAAAGCCTGATGAAAAAATGAGATTCTTGGAAAAATCATGAATTAGCAAATTCGTCGAGAATAGCTTATTTTCTAAATTGTGTTTGGTTTTTGAGATAAATTGAAAAAAAACTGAATTTGAGAATTTAAAATTAATATATAATTTCAAACAATCAAAATAAGAAATTCAATGAACTTATTAGGCATCAGTAGAATTAAAATTTAATTTTCTATCTAGATGATACCTTGAGTGTCGCCCAAAACAAAAAATCGTGCATTCCAGCTACTTTTTTGTGAAAAATTTTGTGATTTTGGCGACATATTTTCTTTAACATTCTAGATCAAAATATTTTGCTCTTTCCGAAATAGTTGGTTAGAATTTACAAAATCTTTTCGTTCTATTTTTACACTTGGTTATGGTCATCTTCCCATTTTATACAATACTACTGAAAATTAATAAAACTTTTACCGCTCGAATTAAGGTAAGAGATACATCAAATTGATTCTAATATATTAATAATTATCATAGTTTTGGGTATTGGAACTGCCCTTCTAATTCTGAGTTGAAATATCACTTTGACTGTGACATCTTATATCTGTACCAAGAATAAATCCTAGTTTTTATACTATCATTAATCAGTGATAGTTGTTTTAAAATTAGAAAAAATATTCAAGTTACGTATTAAGATTGATACAATACTTTTTCTTTTGAACTAGTTAATGTTTCCTGTTAGAACATGTTAGAAGTTTTCTCGTCTTCCGGAGATTATTTGGGACATCTGGTCCACATCAGAGAGAGAGAGAGAGAGAGAGTGATAAATACGTTCCTAATTTCTTTAGTCATAGAGAGAAAATCTTTTCTTCTTTTTTTTAATCATGAAAATTCATCAAAGTTAGCCATATATCATCAATCAAAAGGTAAGAAAAGTTTAACAAGATTTTCAAAAAATTCTCTCTCGTGGGATTGCTAGTGATGGAGAATTTTTCAGGAATGACAGATAATTTCTGTTCACCTTTAATTCATTCGATGATAAATTTATAAATTTTTAGACCAGTCCCTTTGTAAGAGACAAGCGAAAGAGTTTTAGTACACTATACCTATTAGATTCTGAATTAATCAGACATGCCACTTATTCAACCGTTTTTATTGATTTCGAAGATTCACGATACTGATATTTTGAATCAAGATTAGATTTCGAACCTTTGTCAGTTACAAATTGTAACTCTATTGGTTTGGCAGATTTCTGAATCAATTAAAGTTTTAAACTAAATCGTCAACTTTCATCAATTTCGGCCTAATTTAATACTCATTTGAGTAGGAAAATTTCTCAACTTTTCCCAGCCTTGATCTCATTTTGAAGATAATCGAAAACTGAACATATTTTCCTATAAAACCATACATTTTCGACTTTGTTCTGATATACAAAATCTCGATTGAAGATAACAATTTTTGAACACGCGCCAAGATATTTTCAATGAATTTCACTACGAGAAATGACAAAATTGAGGTTTATGAATAGTTTTTGCAACATTTTGAATAAAAATAGAGCCTGTAGTAAAAATTGAGAGTTTAGATGATTTTAGTGAAAATGGGATTTTTGTATATCAGAACATGAAAGATTTTCATTTTGTTTTTCAAAAATGTGTTTTTCAGTGAAATAGTTAGAGATAGTAGAAAACCCCGACTATAATTCTAAATAAACATTACTTTGAGTCTTTTTTTAAACTAAACAATACATGTCGTAGCGAGGATAAAGAAGTATATTTTTATTCAATATAAAAACTAAAATGAGTGATGTAAAACGATGTTTGTTTAACATTCTATGAGAGAAACGCAGCTAATGTGTTTTGGTCACGCCAATGTAGCATATTTGCTTGCAATCGCTTGCAAGAGGAAAAAGCAACAGCTCCACAAAAAATTTGAATTCAACTCTCTAAACTTTTATGAGCAAAATTCTATGGTTGTCCTAGTGACAAAGGAAAGTTACATTTTTTTCAATTCAAGTAATAACCTGTTTTTACATTTTTTCGTGTGAAAAAATAGCGTCAAATTTTCAGAATTCAAAAAAATGTTTGATCGCTGAAATTTTATCGATTTTTCAGATATCTGTAAATCACCGAATTTCAGAGAAATTGCCCATTATTGTTGAGAATTAGGCTATCTAAATTTTTCGATTATCACGAAGGAGAACGATCCGAAATTTAGAGGTTAAAAATGCCGACTTTTTGGTTAATTTTGAGCTCAGAAGAAAATTTTGCGCTTTTTCAAAACCTTAAGTTTTTGTGTGACTAGTAGAGTAGGACGAATTTCTCAACTTTTCCCAGCCTTGATCTCATTTTGAAGATAATCGAAAACTGAACATATTTTCCTATAAAACCATACATTTTCGACTTTGTTCTGATATACAAAATCTCGATTGAAGATAACAATTTTTGAACACGCGCCAAGATATTTTCAATGAATTTCACTACGAGAAAGGACAAAATTGAGGTTTATGAATAGTTTTTGCAACATTTTGAATAAAAATAGGGGTTATAGTAAAAATTGAGTCTTCTTAATGGTAAAAACATCAATTTTTAATAAAGGCATAGAAGATTGTTCGGGGAAAATAAAATTTTGTATTACCCTAGTGAATAGCAAATTGGTTTCTGTGGAAAGAGATTCGCAGAAACCATGTTGGTCAGGATCGACTAGAGAAAAGTTGATGTAGCTTTTGAGAATATGTAATCTTATAGAATCAAGGATGGTCGTTAATCAGGGGAGTATCGAGATCGAAGTCGATAATCACCAGACGAGGTTGGGTTTACGACCTTTAGTACAGGAGTCATTTTCACTAAGCTAAGAGAACTGTGAAGATCGCCTTTAATAGAAAAAAGAGAGTAGAGTTTATACAAGAATAAGCTTGGGCAATTTTAGATAGATACCTGTAGCAGATTTATGGTTAAATAGATTTGAAAAGTTCAAATGAAATAAAAGAATACTCAAAATTAATAGATTAGGGAATAATCGAATGGACTAATTAATAACTCAACAAATTTTCCTTGTTCCCAACAACAATACAATGGCTATATAAAATTTTTGAGAGCACTAGTCGAATGATTGAGGAAATATCAACAAAAGAAAGAAAGCTTTTCTTATCAAAGAGGCACTTGAGCGACATGTTTTCTAGGAAAAAACTCACTTGTTTCTGAATTATCTTACCTCGGTATAATTTACTGCCTAAATATTATCGTTTATTTCTTAAAAGAAATGAATGAAATATATTTACTAGCTAAGAATCTCGCATCTATCTGCTTGGCAAAGGTCAAGATAGTGAACCTTAAATCGGTGTAAAACATTTTGAGCTTGGAGAAATAGGTATGAATAGAAATTAAACGTTCGATTTACCTATTGTATTTGATCATATATATAGGTTACCGTGAGTCTGGGAAATGATTAAGTCTTGGTAATTCACTAGTATTTGAGAAGGTCAGTGAACTTTGTGTCTGGGGGATTGATTTTCGAAGGAAAATGTTCAAGATGCTGGCAAATTCCTACTGTCGAGATAGAAGACAAATTCTTGACGTTGATAGAGAAAAGGGAGGATTACAAAACTATACAATTGGTATAATAACTAAGAGTGATGAACAGAATGGTCTTTACAGATTCGGTACCCTGAATAAGCTGGTAGCAAGTAATTAATTAGATGTGATTTCTGAAAAATTTCACGACATCTCGAGTGTCAAAACAATGAGCGTTCATTGAAAGATATCAATTCCAAATTTTCCTATGAAAATGGATAAGGAATATTCAAATTTAATATTAAAATACTGACCTGTAAATGTATAAAGAATCAAGTTTTATGTAACACTTCCTCAGCCACGACATCACTCAGCCAAGGCTCAGAAAATACATTTTATACCATAGATTCGAGAGCGAATCTATTAATTTCCGCAAAGAACTCTTTCATTCTTTAAAAACACATGCTGACCTGATTTAGTTGGTTTTATTTAAAAACGTTTTTTGGAAAACCTAGGTGAAAAATCAGCCAACTTTAATCGAGTGAATATACCTGTAGAATTTAGATATGCAATCACCTGAACTCTAGATTCGTAATGATGAGTGTATTCACAAGCGGTTTGATAGAAAAAAGGTTGAAATAATCTTTTAACGAGTATGAAGTTTCTTTTGTTTTTCAGCTTCTAGCAAATTTTCTCTGCCTGTTGATTTTGATTCAAAATCCTTGTTTCTTCAGTAGCCAGTTTGTATAATTATAATTAGGGATTGGATGTGTAGTTCGAATTTTCCTGAAGAGCTCTTTAATAGTCTGAATCAGGCTAGATGAAGAGGGTATTTTTTCCCTTCTTCTAACCATTGATTTCCAGCTCAAATCAAGAAGGAAGATAAAGAATAGATATTGAATTTGTACGGAAAATTATTATTCTATTGTCTCAACGGATCTAATCTGGACAAAAGAAAATCCTTCGGTTTTTTTTCCAGAAAGAAAAATAACAAGCGTCACTACCCATTGTATCTATCTTGTGGATAGTTTGATGGGTGTTTTTATGATCTGCCTTGTTCCCTTAATAACAAACAAATAAGTAAGGAAACACTGTAGTTTGAAGATGAGTCTTAAAAACAAGAGAAAGAAAAATGAACCATACACACCATCTATGAAGAGCAGTGGTTTTATCCATCTCAGAGAGTTAATAACACATACTTGAGTAGATAAAGTTAAGGTCCTTATAACTGGTTTGATAAGGGTTAATAAACGCTGTGATCACAATAAGGGGGTGATTCTCTGATTCAGCATATTTGGTTTCTTTGACTAATCATGATCCCTAAAATCAACTTTGATCACTTTCTCACTTTGAAATCAGCAAAAATTTTCAAGTCAAAGCTCTATAAAATGGGAATTTGGCGCTACTTTGAGATCTGAAATTTGTCATAATTTCCTTAACTCTTAAAGTCCCACAGTGATAGTTCTATCACACATCATTATTCATTCAAGTCTCAGAAAATACTTGGTTTACCACCCCCATTCGATAGGAAATTTGTTAATCTCCTGGAATACGCAAAGATCTTGGCTTTATCATTCGTCAAACTCGCGCTATACTAATTCAAAGAGAGTTGATTTTTTCAAAAAATTAATTTTTGTTTAAAACGTTTTTTTGAAAACCAACTTCATAGATAAAAAGTAAGATAATTTTTATCGCAGAAACATACCTCTAGAATTCAAATGTACAATCGCCTGAACTCGATCTGCTAAAGCTACAAAAATAGCCTGTTTTTGGAACAAAAAATGTAATCAGCGTATTGTAAGATAGAAAAAAGATTGAATGCGAGCCATAAAAAAACTTGTTTGGACTTTAAGGGTTAAAAATGGATTTTTTCTTCATATCGTGGAAGTGGGCCTCATGATCTAGATTCCAAAAATCAAATTCGATTTCCTTATGAAATAATCGAGAGTTTTATAAAAATCATCTTCTTATGATAAGGATGAGGTGTAAAATACTGTTTGAAATCAACCTCTTAAAACGATGTTAGTTAGACTACTAGGATGGTTTCTCAAAATTGAAAATTGAAGGGTAAGAAGAAAGAAAAAAAGAAGGGTTTTCTTCTCAATAATAATTTACTCAGCAAATTAAATTCCTGATGAATTGCTTCATTCGAAAAAATAGGACTGAATTATAATCGCTTCCGATAGAAGTCCTTAATGTAATTGAATACTAGGAAGATGAAAATTGATTTATATATATATATAACAAGAATATCTATTAAATTCGTTCTCAAGTGTAATTAGAATTATTACATACCATTGATACTACGTGTGATCTTAGTTGGAAGCGGCTCATGATTTAGAATGTCTTTTCTTAATGAGTTTAGAGTCAAGTAACAAAAGATACCGCCTCAAAAAACTTGTTTAGTATCCACTAAGCTTTCCACTCACTGATTTCCCATACTCACGATAACATATCATGATATAAATAGCAATATTATTAATAAATAATCATTGGTTCCACTTATTGATTTTTAGTCAAACTCCAGTTTTTTTGAGGGAAAAGATATTCTAATTTTTCCCAAATATCTCGATAAATAGAACACGACATTCCATTTATGTTTACAGCAGGAAATCTACCTGACCGAGATTCTTTGCATGCGAGATGAAGGAATTATTGATGATCTGGAACAGTATATTTTCCAGATTGCTTCATCCCGATCAGAATTAGAGATAAATGATCAACTTCTTCTCGTAATTACACGGTCATGCAAACAAGAGCGTAGGATTGGATGAAATGTGTTAGGTTCGTAGAGCTTAAAAAGCTTTCCCAACTAAAATCAACTAAATTTTCTACAACCCATAGCCCGACCACTTTGTGGTATAAAAAAAGGTGAAAACTAATAAAAATATACGTACATTTTCATATACGTCCGGATAGTTGGAAATATTCATCAATTAAAATTATAACAAAAGAATTTTGGTTTTTCATCAATTGGAATTGCTCAAGAGAAATTTTTTTTTTTACAATTTTCATTCAAAACAATTCATTAAAACAATTTTATTAAATATTGAACCAGGAATTGAGACTGACGAGACCTGGCGAAATGTACATATCTCTTTGAATATAATTCTTTTGTTATAATTTTAATTAATAAAAATTAGTCCATAGTGCACATGCGTTTAATCAGATTTAGTCTATACTCTTCCATACCTGCGGCGCGTATTTAATTTTCAAATTTAGTTGATTTTTATTTTTTTCGTTCAGAACTAGTCTACATTTGTTCAGATTGATTTGTAGTATTTAGAATTTAGTCAAAAATCTAGTCTAGTTCAAATCTAGTTGGGTTTTCTATAAAAGAAGCATTTTTCATTGGCCTTTCACATCGGCGCAGAGAATTCTCTTTCCAAAGTTGGAGGGTTAAGCAGTTGATATTGGCTCCGATGGTTTATTTTATTTTAGTGTAGCGAAAATCCGAAAAAAATTTTTTCCATTTGATTTAGAAAAAAATAAAATTGGATTTTAATTAATTTAAATTCTTGAATAAACTTGTTTTATCACATTCCTAGAGTACATAATGAATCATGAAAATATAAATTAAATTTGAAAAACTTTGAACTGTATAGGGTTTTTCTAAACACGTGGCTTCATAAAAATGAATCATCAGGATGTTTAAATTAACTATTTTGCCTCTTAAGCCTTTCGAATTAGTAATTCAAATAAAACTAGTTAAAATTTTTAATCGATTTCGAAGATTTGAATTTTGGATCATTTACCTTCTTGATAATCGAGAACCTCAAATGGTTCGTTTTCCCGCAATAGAGACAAGATTTTTTATGCGAATTTGTTTTCTTCGTCTGATAATGAACCGAAATATCTGCATTCAATTGCTTCAAATCTTTGAAATCAATAAAAGTTTTGACCTAAACGTTGAAAAATTCCAAAAACGACTATTAATTTCAATAATCTATAGGCTCATTTTTTCTATCAGAAGTATTTTTGTCAGAAATAGTAAATTCAACTTATTTTCTGAATCAACCAGTGGTCTAGCCTTGAGAAATCAGATTGGAAATATCTTTAGAAGAGGACTCACATTCGTGTTGATCAGCAAGAATGAAGAATTTGACATTGGATTGTGTGCGTCTCTCTCTCGTGTATGTAAGCTAAACAATACAAGTATATATATTTTCAGTGTACAAAAGAGGAGATTTGTCAGTTTGGGTCAATACCCGAAATCTGGTCGGTCGAGATTAGTGAGTTTCATCCTTTGACTTGTCATATGCACAATACCATGAATTTTCCTATGACTACAATCGTAACATGATCTTCTTGTAATCTGATTGGCCAATAAAATGGAATAGAATGATGATCCAATAGGAATTTTTTTCTTGAGAATACATAGACTGAAAGATTTACAATGTATGTGGATAGATCAAAATCTTTGTTGGAATAAAAGTTATAGCGAATCGTGTGAAAGCAGGGTTTCACACGAATCACTGAATTGGATAGGGAACTTTGACGATTAGGACTATCTTCGGTAAAAGATAGTAGAAGTTAAAAATTAGCATTTTTCGACTCTTTGAGAAGAAAAGAAGCTAAATCTAATAGATTTAAATGCAGACTCCTTAGTAAACCAGGGAATCTGAATACCGACTTTATACAATAACAGTGAATCTGGAAACCCTAGGAATTATGCAGAATCCCTCGGCAACAATCAGTGAGTCTGCAGGCTCTCAGGAATTCTGAAAACTAATTATTGATATTGATTACAGTAAAAATATTTCTATTGAAACATCTTATTTTTATTAAAATACGAATATATACCCCCTAATTAAGTATTATTTATCTCGACTAATCAAAATCCAGCAAGTGATTTCTATACATGTAGATAGGAAAAAAGTGAGTTTTTGTGAAAATGTGAAAATTCACTGTGTTTCAATAAAAAAAAGATGTTTCAATAGAAATATTTTTACTGTAAATACAATGACCATGGTCATAGTTATTTTTCAGCCGAATACACGGACTTTCAGAGTGGCAGACAAAGTCTATTAACCATCTTTCATTTAAAAGTATATCGCTCGTGAAAGTGTTGTGTTCTACAATGGGAGATGAAGGGTTAAGGAATATTTTTTAAGCATAAAAAACTAAATCATCCTAAAGGGCACCCTCTGGATTCGACATTTTTTAATTTCAAATTGAAGGGAATATTGATTGCTCTAAAGTTAGATCCTGTCGACAATTTTCTAATTTTCAGTTTCAAATGAAAGACTCATTTAGAGAATTTGGAAGTCAACTGGAGATTTAGTAATAAAGCTTATATTTCACCGGATCTCATCAGACTATTTTCTAATTGATCTTTCGATGTAAAAAGTACAACAATCAGACTGTTTGATAAAGAAAAAATTGCTGTAGATTTCAAATATGGAATAGGCTACTCGATATTTCTTATAGTTTAACCTCTATTTTCTTTGAAATAATAAAGCGGCTCTCAAAAAGGATTCAGGTTCGGAATTAGCGTAGTTATTTTTTAAACAATTGTGACGAAAAAACGAATTCGGGAAGAAAAGAATTTAGATTTACCTAGAAGGAGTAAATTCTCATGTTCATGTCTCAACTAACTTTAGATAAGTGAAAATTCCATGACTGAGACAGGCTTGTAAAGAAACGTGTCAAGTTTGTAAGAGGTTCTGATAACCAAAGGAAAACCAATTTTTTAATGCAAGCTATTATACTGATGCGTTATAATAGAAAATTATAAATTATTGAAAAAAAAAATGGTTTATTTAATTTAATCAACCAAAGATGCTTGAATACGTGACCAGATCATCGAGGTTTCTCTTGTGTTTGTTGGGGAGAAATTTCATCTTTTCATGTCTTATCAGGGGACGTGTGAAAATTTCCTCGATTTGTTCGGGAGCCTCTGCGAATTGACTAGTAAATGCTGAAACTGCAAACAAGTAGCCGAATCCCAAGACTAAGAGAATTCCTTTTATCATTGAGTGTGAAAGTTTTATGCTAACTACACACCCAGATTCCATAGCTTTTATATCACTCATCTTGCCCGTATATTGGCTAGTAAGATGTTAATTAATAATAATATTCTGGAAATATCTTGTAATCACAGCTTCATTCCTTTGTTGAATACCTTGAGATGCAAAAATAGAGAATTTTAATTAACATGTTCTTGAAATGTTCCATCAGTGCAGAGTTGTAACTTTTCCTTGTAGTTTTAAGTTAATCAGATATCTTCATTCTGAGTTAACTCAGTAGGATATTAGAGAAAAGAATGTTCTGCTTTTCTTCTTAAGGATTTTTATAGTTCATCATTCAGATTTTGTACATTACCAAACGCCAAGTTAATCTACAGTCGGTTGCGAAACTCATTGGCCACTCCAGTCCGAAGAAAATGGGGCGTAATATACCGTGAAAAATATACAAATATATCAAAATTTTACGAAAAATTCATTTTTGCATTTAGTTTTCCGTTTAACTTGTGTTATCAAGGGTAAAATTTATAAGTGTGAGAAATTGAGTTTTTTTAAAGCTTTATTATGAGGACCAGAGAGATATTTGAAATTATCAATTAATACAAAAGAGAAGGTCCTTTTTCATAAGAACATTAAAGTTTCCCTTAAAAAGAACTCTAAAAAATCTGTTTTATTTAGCTCTACTTTTAAGTGACCGATAAAAATCACATTTTGGATCACATATTAAAGGGGTTTGAACCCATTATATGTTCACTAGAGCTTCGAATGGTTTAGTAATAATCTTTCTCTGGCTACAGAAATCAAAGAACCATGTTCAGATGATTCTTGGTAGGGAACCCTTTTTGATTTTTAGAACATTCAGAAGAAACCAAAAGTTGAAATAGTCCTCAAAATTGGGAATTTGAATACGAACCTTGAAGAGTATATGGTTTCTTTCAACTAGGAGCACTAAAATTTCTCCTTCTCTCGACTGAGAAGATTCTTGAAGAGATGGGATCTAACTTCTTCTGGATCAAAATCTTCATGTCCTCTTCTTGGATGACATAAATTATAAGTTTATTTATGAATAATTGATAATTTTACTCATTCTTTACGAAATAACATTGAATATATAAAATGCGGGCCAAGGAAAATATATGGGATGATTGTCGAAAGAAAAAAATCGATAGATTTCATTCAAGAGAAGTCCAGAAAATGTTTCAACTCTCCATGCTACACAGAGACGGGTCGTATTTTTTTGGGTTTTAGACCTAAAGCGATGTTTTCCCGATAGCTGTGTGTCATGGAGGGATCTTGAATCATTTCGTTACCATGTTAAATGATATAAGATAGATGCAGTTATTATTCCATATTCTGGCTGCCAAAACACAACTTAAGTCCCGGAAAGTTGCAGTGGTTGAATAATTCAACTTACCAAAAGATTAACACACTTTTTCCTGTGTCCAAATATAAAGGGAGTAAAACTCATTTACTAAAGTTTTTAATACTTTCCGTATGTAATTTGAGATTCTTGAGACTTGTTATTGTGTCCTGTTTTTTAACTTCACCTTTAGTGTTTATTATTTTGAAGGGAAACAGTTTGAAAAAAACATTATTTAGCAATTTAGAGTAAAAATATACATATATTTCTGTTTTATCATACTTTTTTCAATACATACAGTAATAGTAAGGGAAATTATTATAATTAGTATTATTTCATTCGAATTTTTAGTCATCTCGGACCTAAACAAATTATAATCGTAATTGCCAAGGATGGGGTGGTTGAGCTGACTTGTACAGTTCAGAAAATAAAGGAGAGTCTTGACAATCAAAAGATATGTTACATTCATTTCAAACTTATCTTTACTTTTAATATTTCTATTTCTGAGGGGGGGAGGTATCTTTTTAGAGTTAAATTTTGATAAAGCTACACGGAGAAATGTAAAATTTTGATAAATATGAAAAGGAACGGGGCATATATCAAGAGGTCTTCTTGATGGTCTTATCTTGGGACTTGGTCTGGCCAGAAGGGTTACCCGGAGGATTCGAAAGGGATTTGGCACTCTTTCTAAGGGAGGAGGGTGAGTTCTGACGATTTTCCTTGTTTTCATTGTTTTTTTGGGGTTTTTTACACCGAGTCTTGTCCGAGGATGACTCATGGGTAGTTGAGGAGGGAGATTCTTCCTTGACAACAGGATTTGAGCGTTGTTGGCCGATTTTTCCGGTACAATTGATTGCGCCACATTTACAAATCACCGTTTCCTGTCCGACAGGTGCAAAGTTGTAGTCAAAAGTCAGTTCTTCACCTGATTTAATGTCACGTGTAGCAAATAAGCCGATGCGGCCGTCACCATTGACCATCCATTTTTGAGCCTTGAGATTGGGATTACAGGAGTGATTGGCAAATCTGGACAGGTTCCCCTTTGGCCCGGCATCGATAATTCGGGTAGAGTCGAGTTTCATCATGTAATAATTCGAGACAGAGTTCTCATGGGCCTGTTTAAGCCGACGATTGGCCTCCTCTTCGTCAATGAGATCTCCAACGTACTCATTGACAAATTCATCAGCTTTGATATCGGCCAAAGCGATAAGACCCCAGCCTCGGCCATCTGAAGTGGGAAAGGGTTTCTGTGGCGGATACTCCCTACGCATGAAACGTTGATTTCGGCATTCAGACCGATTCGGACATAAATTTGGTATGCATTCGTACATTAGTCGTCGATTGAGGCAGTCGGAATTCGGTCCACAAGGATCTTTGCCACCTACAGGGCAATCACAGACTGGAATATCACTCAAATCATGGAGGGTATAGGTCTTGACATCGCCAATTGGGAAGTTTGTTTTGATTTTCTTGTAATAAGAGGGTTTATTATTGTCGACACGCATGGTTATCGCTTGATTGCGACAATGCCAGGCCTTGGCAGCTTCTGTAACCGCCATAGCGTAAGCGTTGTTCTGGAGTTTACGATGATCCTTTGTAACTTTGACCCGGTGTATTGGAATCTTTCCAGTTGGGATCTCTGTCACCATCATAAGAGGATCGTCTTCATCAGACTCTTCAGAATCTGAAGATGACAAAAAGTCATAGTTCTCACCACCCTTTAGTGAAGAATCATTGGCTGTTGTATTGTTATGACGAAGTTCATCGCCTTCTTCAAAGGGAAAGACTCGATACACCGTCGTCCACAGACGGGCGTCTTTATCGGGATTTTCGAAATTCCCAGAACTTGGAAAATGGAAGAGACGAACACGTAGGAAGCCTAACCTTGTCATGAGCCGGGGCCGGGAATATTTGAGATCAACATCATCTTCGTCTGGCATCAGCCTGGGATGTAACACCTCGCCGGGCCACCAATTAATTCTCGAGGTGAATTGTGCCATTGGCTCGTTGCGGAAGAGTTCTGAGAACGGCTTTGAGTTTATGTCACTAGATAGGCTTGCGAGTTCTTTCTCGCCAAGCGAAAGTTCTGATTCGATTTGTTTCATGTAATCTGACACAGTTGGCGGTAGACGAACCCATACCACTTGTCCATAGCGAACCTGACGTCCATTCTCGCAATCTTCACACAAGAATTTCTCAGGAATCTATGTGAAAAATAATTAATTTTTACTATAAGCCTTATTCTTGTTTAAAGTGTTGTATAAATATCTTAGTAATAATCGTGGTAAAATTCATTAAAGAGTCTTTTCAATCGAAATTTCGTAGTTTTACAAGGGAAAAAATGAATAGTTTATTTGATAATTATTTCCCAGTAGTGTGTATATCAAAGATGAATTCAAATCGAAGGAAGCATCTGTTGATGTTGATGTCATAGGCAGGAATACGCCTGACTTGTCAAGAACTTTAATTATGCAAAGGCGATTCACTCATCAAGCTCTCTTTGTTTAGAGATAGATACAAGACAAAAGGCCAATTATGGATAGGCAGATTAAGATGTTAATTAAGGGATAGTACGAATGTCCCAAAAATAGATGAGTTATTCGGACAAATGGACAATGGAATCAGATGATATGGGAATAGGCAATGCTTTGATTCTTGTTTAGTTAGAGACAAAAGATGGTTTCAATCTATCCATTCATTCATTTACATTTGAAAGCATGTTGGGATTTTTTGCCAACAAAGTTGAATGGTAAAAAGCATGATTTTCAATGTCGATTCGGGCGATAATTAGGACATCTATTTCTATGGAGAAATCTTTGAAATAAGAAGGAAAAAGATTACTGAGAATAAACTCCTCAAAAAGTTATATTAGTTTATAAATTCTAGTGTGATTGTGGCGCTTCGTACATAGGAAGAACTATTAAGAAAATGTCTACAAGATCCAATGATCATCCGTGGTTAGTAGACATTTTAAACAAGAAAACCACTATGCTTCAATTTCAAATTTTTCCGTTTTATATAAAAACCCTGGGGATGACAGCATAGATGTATGGGTGAAGGAGAAATTCTTTATCAATCAATACAAACCCAATCTGTGGGATTAGAAAAACTTTTCTCCATTATAGCTAATTATTGGAGAGTTTTGATATTTTTTTAGCCTGCATTTATTCTTAATTCTTAAACTTTTTCTATCAAAATTCTCGATTATTATTTTCATTCAATTATTTAACTCGTATCATCTTTAAAGTGATACCAGTGATGATTCTTTAAGAAATGTGCATTCGGTGTTAATATATCTTTTACTTCTATTTAAAAAGTCATAGATCATACGAAAGAGTAGAGTATTATAGGATATGTATTGTATTTAGAATTAGAATTGCGAGCCATAAATTCATTCAAATGATTGAATGAAATTTGAAAAATAATATTTACTCCCAATAATATACAGCTTGATCATTTTCATTGAATTGAAAAGTAAAAAACCTACTAGAATAAATTAAAGCTGATTTGAGTTGAGGAGAAGATCGATAAATTAATTCCTTTCATGCATTTAAAAACATGTTGGGAGTAGAAGTAGGAAGAAATGGAAAAGGAAATATCTCTCTTTTACCCTCAAGGCAAAAGATTTACAGATGCTAAATTCGTTTCGATATCAAATGTGCAAATTAGGTGCGTGTTAATTAAGGAACCACACATTGCAAAAGTTTTCTTGGAATAAAAACAACTTTTTACAGCTTGTTAAGAACATCAAGCCAACCTTTAGAAGGGGTTTCAAGTAGTTAGTAAGCCCCTTTTATTCGGTATGTCTCATAAGGTTGAAGCCGAAAAAAAGCCAGATGATAAGTCATATTAGATTTATATTCAGGTCCGTGATATTTCCCTGTGTGACATTATAGTATATGAGGAGCGGCGGAAATATTCAAGGCATAAATAAATAGATTCTGTCCAGTTTTGGAAAAGAATCCCAGAGAGGGATAACAAATGACCTTTATTGTAAAGAAAAAAGAATGCAAATATAGAATAAGGTATTCGATTAATATATTTTTGGTAGCTACTTGTGAGTATATTTGTGAATAAAATAATAATAATAATAAGTACTTACGTTAGATTCATTGAGGCATTTCTCATGAAATGACGCCGGGCACGTTTCACAACAAATGATATGCCCACCTTGAGAACAAATGAAGCACCAGCTAACATTGGTCGGCTCAAGCATTAGGCTTAGAGTCTTTTGGAGGAACTTGTTCACTGCGTTCGTCTTGAGAGATCGCGAGGGAGATGAGAAGAAGGGATTCTTGTTGATTTCCCGGGAGATTTTATGTCGTGGGCAAATAATCCAGTTGTTAGACAACTCAAAGGAACCTGCAGGTACACACCAGTCTCCTGGATGGAAGGCGGAAGGACATTTGAGACACTTGATGAACTTGAGGGATGGCTTCGGCAGTGCTCCAGGATTCTCAGCCCAACACGAAAGACAAAAGTGTGCCGGGCAGAGGAAGTTGCCGACACGGCCACGTCGCATCAGATTATTCCAGGGTGGCTCCTGGAGACATTTCTCATGGAACCATCTCCGGCACAACTGTTGCATACACCGGGAGGTGATTTTTTGTTTCTTTGAGACTGAATTCGGTTCTTTAGTATTCAGGGTAAGATCGACTTCTTCATCCTGGGAGAAAGAAGAAAGATGGATTTTAATTTATTCCTAGCGATTTCCTTGTCTCAGAAATGTCTCAAGGTGAAGGGTAGGCCAATCATTTTTTCCAAACCAAGTTAGTTTTTGATTCTCTCATTTTTAAAGTGAAATCCTGTCTGATTACAATCGAAAACTCTACTAACTGGATGCTAGTTCAGAGTAATATTGACCAGTATCGAAGAGGCATTGTAGACTTGGTGAAAAAAACTGATAACTAGGGCAGTAACTCAGAAAAATTAGCAAAAATGCTAGTTTTTTAAGCAAACTATAGAAAAATTTTCACGATATTAAACAAAAAATTTCTTGGTATAAAAGTATCATATTCTATTTGCATATAATATTTTTTTATTTTCTTGTTTGAAATTCTTATTTTTCGACTAAAATATTTCATCCTTGAGAAAACTCTTTTCACTTAGGAAAGATTCAAAAAGTCTTATGATGATTTCTTCTAATAAGAAAAGAAGAAGTTTAAGCATAACCTATCGTGGGCCTGCGGTAAAGGATTAGCGATAAACGGGCATCGCATATCTTAATAAAATCTTAAAATCATCTCGACTATTATAAGGTTTAGAAGAGCAAAATTTATAGTGGCTAGTCCGTATTAAAATTCTATCCATCATATCAAAAATAGCAAAATTAGCAAAGTTACTGCCCTACTGATATGGGATGCTACAAGAAATTTATAAAAATATAATTTTTATTAAAATTTCTGCTCGATTTCGGCATCTCTAATTATGAGCTAAGAGAAAGTATCACACAAACTGTATTCTATAATTTAAGCTGAACAAATATCTCAACTTTGATAGAATAACCAAGGGAGATTTAGGTCAATAGGAAATCGAATCCTTTCAACAGGGAATCTCATTTAGAATACTTTTGTAGATTAAAATGTGAATGAAATGAAGAACACTCACATGACAAATGAAACATTCACGAAGGGATTCTGTACAATTTTTACACTTGTTTGGGGAGGTATATGTCCCACCGATGCAATCGATATGAGCAAAGCCTCCACACAGACCCGGACAGCTGACAACGTAGATTTGATTCTCATTCTCGGGTTCCAGTTTAACCTCAAGGCCATCAGTGGTCTTTTCAGCCCTGTATAATTCCCCGGCTCTGTGACAAATCTGACAAATGAACAGACTCTTTGAACATTCACCCTTGTTGCAAGCTATCAGACGTTCAAATTCATAGCGACTCTTGGCTTGAGATTTTTTCTATACAATACAATAAGAATAAGTCTATTTGATTTTTATAGTCGAGTAGATGAAAGATGCTTACCTTTTGAAAGTGTTTACGATCCTTTTTATCGTCTTTAATGGATGAGCTATAGTCTTCTTCGGATGCGTCCTCGGCCTCTTCGCCATCTGAAGATGTTTGAGAATTGGAGTAGTTGGATCTTTTGATTTTAAACTTTCTCTTCCGATTGGAGTTACTGTATAGGCAAGGATCATTACGATCGTCACTGTCGTAGCAAGGCAAATTGAAATTGTTCCACTTCAATTTGGAAAAGGCGACCTCTTTGAGTTTCTTTTTGTTATCCAACGTCATCAGGAATTGATACAGAGATTCAGCTTGAAGTTTAGCAATTTCCCAAGCCTCCTGTAGTTGTGATGGTATGAAAAAGCTTGATAAGGCCTTAACTTTATTGACGCTAGAATTAACGGTTTCTTTGACAAAATTAAGAAATTCCT
Source organism: Gyrodactylus bullatarudis (assembly GCA_012064415.1). Classification (NCBI taxonomy): domain Eukaryota; kingdom Metazoa; phylum Platyhelminthes; class Monogenea; order Gyrodactylidea; family Gyrodactylidae; genus Gyrodactylus; species Gyrodactylus bullatarudis. Next base: position 143,412 of record SSNU01000042.1, read on the forward strand.
TATTTCCCTGATAAAGACGAATGTTTGTCTGTAGAATGAGCAGATAACGTTCGTCAATCATGCTACTGCCTCCGGATTTATAGCCGCCGAAAAGGAGTACACGATAAGCTGGAATTGAACGAGAAAACCGAACATGTTTCGGCCTCGTGTTGTAAGCTGAAAGACCGTTTTCACTTTCGTCTGAATTAGATGAAGGAGCGGAGGATTCTGTCACAGTCAAAACTTCAACAAAGGCTAAAAATTAATTAGATTCAGTTACTTCTTCGCCCTTTAGTACCTGGCAAGGGACGTTCCACAATAATCCCGGGCCACCATGGTAAAAAATTTATTCTATGTGATTTAACCCAGACAATTTGTCCTGGAAAGAACGTCGAAGACTCTACTTCAATGTCATCTTCCTCGGTTGAATCCGATAAGGAATCTTCTTTGAAAACTGCATTATTATTTGAAGGACGAATTTTATTCGTCTTTTTCAGGCGAGGGTGTTGGATTTCTGGGTTATCTGAAAGCTCATCCGATGATTCATTATATAGGGGTTCGGTGGAACTAGTTAATTGGTCATGATCCATTATAAATTATAAAACATTGGTTAATAAAAAATATTTTCAATTTGAAATTTTTATTCATTAAATCATATTTTCAAAAATATTATTCAAATTTCATTGTTTAAATCTATCTTACATTCATTGAGCGAATAAATGAAAGTAGAGAAAGTGTAAATTTCCAAAAAAGCACATAAATATGTTCAACGAACGCTTTCTCGTTCTCGTCGTCATGGGTATGGGAGCAATTAAAGTTTGTACGTTGATATTATTCATTTATAACAACTATTAGATGAAGATTATGACGAAAACGATAATTACAGCATTTTCAGTCCGAGTGATATCGAAAAACAAATTAAGAAACGATCAGTAGACATTAGTAATGAAGACTTGAAACTGCAATCTGAAAAAGAAGAGTTGATTGAGATTTCTAATGAAGGCCTTACGAAGGAAATTCTCGCAAAATGTCCCAACATTCATGAGTCGTCTTGCTCGTGTAAAAAACTCATTTGCTTCAGTGAAGAGGTCTGTAGTAGTATTTCTGAGATGAAAAGAAATGATACCAAATTCCTCTTCGACCAGAGGAAGACTTGGGTGATACGATGTCGTCAAACTGAAATGTTAGACCAGCAACTCTGTGAATGCAAACGATTCTTGGTGATGAAGAAAGAACTTGAGACAATCATGAAAAATTCCTCTTCCCCACTAGAGGAGCTCAACATTTATGGACCCATTTTTGAGGTCTTTTAAAGTCCTCAGACTTGAACTTTTTGCTCCTCCAATGAAATCATAGTTTTTTTATGTACAGATCACTACACGTATTAGGCTGAATTCTAATCAAACTCAGATGTAATTTGTTTTAATAAATACAATTACAATTAGTAAATGTGCTATTCTTATTATTAATCATTTTAATGATGTTGAAAATGTTTAGGGATCTTAGTACACACACGCGAAGGGGTTCGTAGACACGTGCACTGGATTAACTAAGCCACACATGGTTCTCATAAAAACATACCGAATTTTGTTCAACCATTTTTATTATTAATATTGTTATTATCAATATTACTCCATAAGTGTGTATAGAACTCTTCTCAATAAGAGTTGAGATAACACACGTGCGACCTGCATTATAAATTTACTTTTTTTTCAAATATCGCCACACAATGGTTCTCATATATTCTCTCTCTTCCAGCACCTGTTGAGAGTTTGTCTGGTGAATAATGCTCATCTGGCAATGCTAAAGAGAGTCCAGAGATTATTATCCTAACAATATTAAATTCTGGACAATGTAAAAATGTATTTTTTGTTTTGAAGAATAAAAAAAATTTGTACAAATAAATAAATAATTATAGGTTAGTATAATAGTCTTGGGATTCTTTCGGAGTTTTTTCTTTGGTTTTTTTTTCTGCCTAGAGGCAAGGGAAGGTTATTTTCTGATCAAATCTCTACTCATAGGAGATATCACAAGCACGGAAAATAGAGAGAGAGACATCGTAAAATGCAAAATCAACTGACAGAGTAGATTGGCGACTGTGCTGAGGTAATCTGTCCATTTTTCGGTTCCAATGTCAATTCCAACTCGTGAATGTAGTTAATAACATGATTTAATAATTCAAGACTGTCCACCTTGGTCTTTTCATCACCCTGAAGAGACGGTACCATTCTCTTTAATCTTCCCAAGTACTTTTTCAGTTTAGCTTCAGTCGAAGGACGAAGCCTTGGCTTTGCTGGGCTACTCTTGGTCATAGGTGAAATAGAAATCCTCGTAAACTTGTAACAACCAGTAGTAAACGTACGTTTATTTATATATAGTCATTAATCATGGCTATCATACTTGAATAATTCTCAGCCAATAAGAAGCAACCTTAATCCTGATTGGCTTATTTCATCCATTCATACATTCATTTACAAACGTTGATAATTACTACATATACGAATCTTTTTCACATAGACTTAATCTCTTTTAGTGAACTTCTACACCATGTTAGTACAGTTGCTATGGCTTATGTTTGAAGGATAGGAGAAGATGAAAAATACTCTGAGTCATGTATTTGTGTGTGTGTGAAGGAACGAGAAGGAAGGAGACAGACAGTCATGACTGATGATGAAAAATGGGGCCCATGGTAACTGAACACCTGGCTCTTGATATACAAAAATAAATCCAAGGGTCGTCGCTGTCTTCTTTTATTTGTACCAACATACAAACACACAAAGAGAGAGGATAAAGAGAAGACGAAAAAGACATTTCCTACTTTATTAGTTCTTTTTCTTTGTGAGGTCGCTTTTTTTGGTCATTGATCGTCGTCTTGAGCCAAACCCGCTTGTGTTTAGGCCTACTTTTGTGTCAATACATGTAGAGGTGTATTCGAATATATAGGGTTTTGAACGGAGCGGTAACGAATTTTTACTATGATTCAATGAAAATGATAAAATATACTGTTAGAGATGAGTTTACAAATTTCATTCAGTGATTGAATGAATTTATGGCTCGCATTTCAAAAACTAGTTAAAATGAAGATGGGAATTTCGGGGAAAGAATAAAATAATATTCGAGATAATATATATCAGTTAGATTTAGAATGGTCTGATTTTAAAATGCATTGTATTTGATAAAATTTAATAAAAAGAGAACAGAACAAAACAGAAAAAAACCTACCTTTAGTTATTTGTTGTGATACTACAACTGCAATGTTACAGCAATTAACACTGAATGTTGATCCGGAAGTTACTACTGCTGTCAGCGATTGGTAGAGGTTATTTCTAATATAACACATGCTCTGAAAAAAAACAGAGAGACTCTATATAGAGAGAGGGCGATCATTCAATTAACCCCAATTTAACACTTACTAAGCTGAAGAAAAACTCATAGCATTGCATTTGTATGCAATAATACTGACATGAGGTCAAAATATTCACAGTACTGAAAGCGTTATACTGAAAATTGCCACTTGTCAGATTAAATGGGACGTTCTTGTACATCTGACTGGCACAGTTCGTGGCGATAGTAAAGTTCCTCGGGAAACATTGAGAAATATCGGTAACGTTTACAATCGGCCTTGTCAGTACTGAAAGAGGTTTTTTATTTTTATTATTCAGACAATTTTCTGGCTCCTCCACATTCTAGACTGCATAAATGGGACATTCTTAATGATCTCAAATGATTCAATTCATTAGAGAACCTATTAATGAACCTAGACTAGATTACTCTTCATCTCTTCTTTGCTCTAATTTACATTTGATTGAAAAAATCCCCCTTTCGAGACCTCTTACATTCAATAAAGTTAAACCTCTGACTGTGAGATAAAAGTTTGAATTGTTGTCGTTGCACACTTTGCAATCAATCTCTACTCAGTGTGTATTAGAGACAAATTCTGCTGAAACCCAGGATGTCTCGTCTTGCTTTTGGATTTTGTGATTTTTTGAGAACAACCCCCACCCTAAATCATTCACGAAATATACTAATTTTAGTACAACCTGTGAAGAAAAATTCTATTCATAAGTTGTAGTAGGACGAGAAACTCTCACGAAATATAATAGGATATTTATTTCCTGATTCCCGACTTGTACGGTAACATATATAAAGTTGGGAATCTATGATTTTTACAGAAATCTCGATATTTCCATCAAGAATTCGAATATGTTAAAGATTTCTCGGAATCCTACTCATGTTGGCCACTTTAACCATTTAAAGAAAAAAATTCTAAAAAAAATATGGTAATTTTTCAAATTCCCATTTGGCATCAAAATCCCATTTTTTCGAACTTTGAGCTGAAAATTTTTGTTGATTTGAAAGTGGGAGGCTGATCGAATGAGTTTTTTCAGGATCAAGATTAGACAAGAAAATCAATTCAAATGAATCTGATCTGATGCTCAACCTTATTATCGTTTGGGAGCGGAATTTCGTTTTTTTCATCATTTTCACTACTTGAAAAACAATGTAATTTCGATAATTCAAAATCTCTCGAAAATGGGGAAACTATCGGTAATTTGACGGTGCTAGTCAGCTTTCTTGTCTAATCTTGATCCTGAAAAACTCTTTTTGATCAACCTCCAATTTTCAAATCAATAAAACTCATATTTTTCATAAAAATAATTTTTTTCTTCGACTGGCAAAAATGGGCAACATGAGTAGGACTCCAAGAATCTTTAACATATTCGAATTCTTGATGGAAATATCGAGATTTCTGTAAAAATCATAGATTCCCAACTTCATATCAACAAACTTTAGAAAAAAATCAAAAGTTTTAAAATAATCTAACACAGTCTTACATAAATCTGACTGAGAATTATTTACATCGATCATGTCTGGATCTAACTTTGGGCCAAGACATAATGTTCTATACGCCGTTAGAATCAAAGAACTCGGTTAATTCGAAAGAAAAATTAGGCAAATTCTCTTACCTTGAGTTAATTGTTGTGATGCAACAACTTGACAGCAATTAACACTGAATGTTGATCCAAAAGCGACCATGATTGTCAACGATGCCGAAGAGTTATTTCTGACATAACAGCCACCCTAGGAATAGAAAGTTTACAGATATCGTCTCATTGCACTTACTAGGTTAAAGGCAAACTCATAGCATTGCATTTGTATGCAATAATACTGACAAGAGACCAAATCGGTCATATTACTGGCAGCGTTATACTGAAAATTGCCACTTGTCAGATTAAATGGGACGTTTTTGTACATCTGACTGGCACAGTCCGTGGCGATAGTAAAGTTCCTCGGGAAACATTGAGATATATCGGTAACATTTACTATCGGTCTTGTGAGTTGAACTAAATGGATTGGAGACGAAAGAACTTACCACAACAGAAATATTCAAAGTTGCTTCCCGTAACTGTAACGGTTGAAGTTGGAGTCGGAGATGTGATCAGGTAACAATCGGGATGTTGGCTCTTAAACTTCCAACAAGAATGAACGTCACAAGCATTCAAACATGTGCCGTAGGTATAGACCGATTCAAGTAAATCATAACTCATGATCACGTTATTTGTTTGTTGTAAAAAGTATTTATTTGACTGGCAATCGGTCGAATAACTGAAATACCTCTCAACACACTGGCTTGGGTTCACTGTGGTTTTTGGTATCGTGACAATGGCCAATATGACGTTAATTTGTAGTAGATAGTGGACGATTACCGTAGAGGTAAGCATCATTCTGATTTATAAAGACAAATGTAAAGAAATTGGTAATTTTATACCCATTTTGTTGGTCTCATGTAACATTCTATTGTTTTCCTGGAAAGATTTCTATTTAGCCATTTATTCTCTGGCTTGAATTATAATCTTTTCAAATAGATCCTATGGTTACTGCTTTATACACCTGATTAATATGAAGATGGGAGCTTATGATTTTTACAAAATTCTCAATGTATATTTATCAAGAAATCGAAACTGTTGATTACGTGATAGTCTTAAAATACGTGTATTACATAGGTTACCAATGTTTTAAAATCAGAAAATTTTATTGAAAATAAAGCAATTTATTTATTTACATTGTAGGGGTAACATTGAAATGATTATAAATGGAAAAAAAAGCCAAAATAATAAAATTCTTACCAGATGCAATGATACAGCAATCAACTCTGAAGTAATGCCCAGATAAATTGGAAATTGTCATTGCTGTTGAGGGATCATTTCTGACTGGGCAGGAGGTCTGAGAAATAAGAAAAAGTTAACCGTTTAATTACACACTGTCAAGATCACGAAGTTGGCTGTTGCTAAGCTGAGTCAATGGGCAGAAACTTGCGTTTCGAAATACCAAAAACTTGATCGAGTTGTGACTCAAGAATATTAGCTAATTAACGAAAATAAGAAAACTTTCTCCTAATTGGTTTATTCAATGTGCCTAGTTTTAACCACAGGCAAGAATACCAATTCGTCATCATCCGCATTGTTAATGGACCCTGACTGATGGCGTAGGTTTTAATTGAAAGATTCATTCTAACTACAGTTTAGACTCAAGCAATGAATTGTTATCTCAACTACGCTAACTATTGTTCTTCTGTGTTGTAAGGAAATGGAAAATTCAAAAAACTAATGAAATAAAAGACGTACATAGGTGCGTATGTATGTAAACTCGTAGCATAGCATTTGTTTGCAATAATCACGACATGAATCCAAGTCTGGCCTACTACTGATGTTGTTATACTGAAAACTGCCGTCAGTCAAACTAATTGGGACATTTTTGTACAACTGACTAGTACAGTTAGTGGGGGCAGTAAAGTTCCTTGGAAAACATTGAGAAACGGTAGCATCCACAACTGGTCTAGTTAACAGATCTAGAAGGCAGCATTTTACTCAGTTGATGATTGTTAAAAAGAAACACACATCTTGCAACCTCTTCTCAAATCTAATTCACCATAGGTAATAATAATTGAAGAAATCAATTTTTATGAAAAATATGACCATTTTTCAAATTTCAATTTGTCACCAGAATCCCATTTTTTCGAACTTTGAACTGAAAAATTTTATTGATTTCAAAATTGGAGGTTGATCAAAAAGAGTTTTCAGGATCAAGATTAGACAAGAAAGCTGACTAGCACCGTCAAATTACCGATAGTTTCCCCATTTTCGAGAGATTTTGAATTATCGAAATTACATTGTTTTTCAAGTAGTGAAAATGATGAAAAAAACGAAATTCCGCTCCCAAACGATAATAAGGTTGAGCATCAGATCAGATTCATTTGAATTGATTTTCTTGTCTAATCTTGATCCTGAAAAACCCTTTTTGATCAATCTCCAACTTTCAAATCAATAAAAATTTTCAGTTCCATTTTTTGGCGCCAAAATGAAATTTTAAAAATGGCAACATCTCCATTTGAAAATTTTTTTTCTTCAACTGGTAACAGTGGGTAACATGAATGGATTTTTCCAAGAGCTAAAGATCTAAATACCTCTCAACTATTAGATTGAATTTTCAACAGATCAGCATTCTTCAAGTTTTAGCAAATATAAAATGCTATCTTTATGGATTTTACATTTTTTCGTAGGTAATGAGATATGAAAGAAAGTGATATAGCTATATGAAAAACGTGTTATGGAACAATGGTAGAGAGTTGAGGTTCAACCTAAAAATTACACATGAAAAGTGCTCTTGCACAGGAGCATATTCAATAAATAAATAAATTCTAACGTTGTTTCCTTGCATTCCGACCTATTGGTGCTAAATTATAATTACCAAATGATAAAAGAAATGAACTCTCACCTTGTACAACGTTACAACAAGCAACACTGAGCGTGGACCCTTGGGCATTCGTCATTGTCTGGTAGGTGGTGGTGTCATATCTGACCAGGCAGAGGTCCTAAATAATATTTTTTATCAGACCATGATGAATCACTCACCTGCCTAAAATTGAATTGGTAGCATTGCATTTGCCTGCAGAAACTCTCGCAGGCAGCCAAGTCTGGCTTATTGCTGCCGAGGTTATACTGAAAACTGTTATTTGTCAGAGTAAATGGGACGTTCTTGTACATTTGACTGGTACAATTCGTAGGAGCAGTAAAGTTTCTCGGGAAACATTGAGATATATCGGTAACGTTTACGATTGGTCTCGTTAGTTGAACTAAAATAATTAATAATTAGAACTTATTATATATCATCTCTCTACTTTCAAGTAAGTTGACGATATATTTAGATAACAAAATTACTGATTGAGGACTCGTGACGTTTTTTTCCACTTACCACAACAAGCATATTCGAAATCGTTGCCAGTAACATTAGCTATCAAGGTTGAGTAAGGTGACGCAACCAAATAACATGTATTATTGTAAGTCTTAAACTTCCAACAAGAATTTGCGTCACAAGCACGAGAACATGTGCCGTAGATATCGGTTGATGAAACGAAATCAAAACTACTTATTACGTTATTTGAGGACCTTAGAAAGTATTTATTTGATTCACAATTGGTCTCATAGCTGAAATACTTCTCGACACACTGGCCCAAGTTCATTGTGACTTTTGGTATACTCACAATTGCTATCAAGACGTGTATTTGCAGCAGATGGTGGAAGATTACTGCAGAAGAAAGCATCATTCTGAGCTAAAGTGTGATTCTGCCAAGGAATATGGTAACTTTTATAGTCTTGGAGAGTCGCTTGTAACATTCTTTTGTTCTTTAAAAAGTTATTGTTACTAGTAAATTTCTGTAATTGAACACTAATAGAAATTAGAATTCTCTCGGCATCAAATTATATTCTTATGAGTCGTAATAAAAACTCTCCTATGGTATTGACACTTGCCTGTCTGATTTCCAATCTTCATCAAGTTAGATATCAAAAATTATTACTTTTTCAACATTTGAGCTCAAAATTTTGATCGATTTCGAATATTCAGAGGAATCAAATGCCTGAATGTTTGAGATCAACATTAGAAATAGGATTTGAATTTGGATACTTTTCTTTCGTGATGATCAAAAAATCCAAATGGTTCGATTTCCCTCAATGATAACGAATTTTTTGTAAAATCCAGAAGAACCAGATGTATCTTCAATAAATAAATTTTCAATAAATATTTTTTGTATAATTATTAGATTTGAATATGTCAAAAGATTAATTTAAAACACTTTTTTATGTTATAATTATTTTGTTATTATGGACCGATAATTATCGAACAGTTTTTTGATTTTTGATTCTGAAATACATGCTTGTATGTCCTGTTTGAATTATGTCTGATGTTGAATTCTTTGACTGTATTGAAACTCCTGTAGCCAAGCCTGAGCTAGTAGCCCCGATACAAAACA
>SSNU01000042.1:157821-248227 GCA_012064415.1 Gyrodactylus bullatarudis
ACTCGTACCTTCAACATTAAATAGAAAATTATGAAAAGCTTTTCTTGTGAAGTTTACACCACCACCATAAACAATTTGTTACCAAAACTCTATATCATTCTGATCAGAATTTAATTTCCTACAAAATGATATGAAAATCTAAAATTTTCGATATTTTTTGCAAAAAATAATTTCAAACTAACTAATAGACCTACAAAAAAGTATGTGGAAAGAAGAAAAAAAAAATTTTTTCTTGGAAAGTTGGGGTGTGCCCTTTCCCATATGCCAAACCTGGGGGACAATTGTATTGATAAAAGTTTTATTCTAATGAAACCTAGAGTAACATCAAAAGAATTTCTTTTAAAATATGCAATTGACACTCGCCTGTCTTATTTCCAATCTTTATCAAGTTAGATATTCAAAATTATTTTTATTAATGCATCCAAACAAAAGAATATTGTTTGAAGATGCCTTGTTAATTAACTAAAATGATCCAAATTTCCACTTTTTCTCATGTAGCATTCTTTTGTTCTCCATAAAGTTAATTAAAGAAATTTTACTAGAATTTTTTATATAACTACTTACAAGTAAGCCGATTACAAATAAAGGAAAATCTACTAAATCTGATGTCATAATCGAAAAATTTCATTGTTGTTAAATGCTTTTTAGAACAGAGAAAAAAGCTGGTTAAAATAAGCATTGTCGAGATTCCAGTGATAATTATTGAAATTCTTTCATCAAGTTTTTATTAGTTTTCAAAGAAATTCAATTTTTCTCAAGTGTGCAATCATTCTTTCCAACATAACCGACTAAGGGGTTCAGTGTTTAAATTGATATTTTTCTCGTTCCTGTGATGTAAAAATTAATTTAACGTAACCCGTTCCCGATCATTTTCAAGCATTTCTGAGCATTTTTACTGAACATCTTACAAACTTATGACACAAAAGATCTAGCATGAACCAAAACTCGATATGATAATTAAACTACATAATAATGTTATTAACTATTAAATTTATAATTTTAATCAATTCAGTTCATTCGATAAGATTATTCTTAGTTAAAAACTATATATCACCCTTATAAGAAACCTAAAAATACAGATTTTCAATAAAAATATGATCTGGATTTCAAGATCCAATCACTTGTGATCTTATGAACTGATTTTCATGCCCTGACTATCTATGAAATCAGCACTTTATTACCTTTCATACTAGCCCATTCGAAGCTCGAGTGAACGCATAATTGATTCACACCCCTTTAATTTGTGATCCAAAACCCTGATTTTGATCGGTCGCTTACAAGTAGACCTACATAAAACAGGTTTTTCTAGAGTGCCTTTGAAGGGAAACTTTAATGTTCTTATGAAAAAGGACCTTCTCTTTTATATACTCAGATGCTTTTGAATTCTCTAAAAACTCTCTGAACCTCGCAATAAACCTCCAAAAACTCAATTTTTCGTACTTGTAAATTTTACCCTTAAAAACGCGAGTTAAACGGAAATCTAAATGCACCAAAGAATTCCTTGTAAAATTTTGGTATATTTGTATATATCTCGCGATATATTACGCTCTAATTTCTTCGGACTGGGGTGGCCATCGAGTTTCGGCTCCGACTTGAGTATTTTACCAGAAAGACTTTAAGCCTGTGTCAGCTTTCAGGGAAACCACATTGAGTAAATTGCTTATATAGATGACAGGTAAGTATATCCTATTAATAAGAATACTATTAAAAGACACATGGATTTCTCATCATCCTATCTAATTTTGTGTGAAACACTGGTTTACTCTTTCCATGTATTAAATTGTAACACTTGGAGAGGAAATTATTGATTTTTAAGTCGGAGCAAAACTCTGAAAATATATCTCTTGTAATAATCTACACTTAGTTAATGTATGAAAACGGGAATCTGTGATTTTTACAAGAAATCGAATTTGATCAATATTTTTTAGTAATCTAGGTCATGAGGTCTTCCTTCACAATTTTTAAGGAAAATACGGCAAATTTGAAGTTTTTAAAAAAAGCCAAATTCCCATATTTTTGAACTTTAATAGTGATCCAGATTTTGATCGGTCACTCGAAAGTAAACCTAGGTAAAACAGGATCTTTAGAGTGCCTTTTATGTTCTGTATCAAAAAGGACCTTGACACTGATGAGTTTGAACTCTCTGGTTCTCACAATAAAGCTTTAAGTAATCAATTTTTCACATTTAGTTACAGTTTGTTTTTGTTCTATTCTATACTGCGTTCACTCAAATACACTTATGATTTGAATAGATTTTTGACAAAAAAGAATAGGATTTTAAACCTACTAGCAAAGTGGGATCACTGGTTATTACTATATCCATGTGAATCTAACTTGAAGGAGATTGTCTTCTCACACCTAGATGTCAGATTTCGGATAAGCAAGTGTCAATTTCATAAGAGAGTCAAATAATATTCAACTCACGGTGGCAGATGTAGACGCGTTTCGTCCTTATTAAGACTTGTCAGTACACCATAGCCAGGATTCGAACGTTGTGAGGCAACGCTTCTAACCACTAGGCCAGAACCCCCGTTTTTCTCCTATTACTCGACACTCCCATAGTATTGACACCACCTGTACACTGGTTTTTTGTAAATAAACACCATGTGGGTTCTGGCCTAGTGGTTAGAAGCGTTGCCTCACAACGTTCGAATCCTGGCTATGGTGTACTGACAAGTCTTAATAAGGACGAAACGCGTCTACATCTGCCACCGTGAGTTGAATATTATTTGACTCTCTTATGAAATTGACACTTGCTTATCCGAAATCTGACATCTAGGTGTGAGAAGACAATCTCCTTCAAGTTAGATTCACATGGATATAGTAATAACCAGTGATCCCACTTTGCTAGTAGGTTCAATGTCTAAAAACACTGTAATTTCCACATGGTGCTTATTTACAAGAATAGGACTTTTTGACACGAGAGCTTTATTTGAAATTTCATCTTCTCCTTCTTTTCTGTCTCCTTGATGCAACTGCCCTTCTGACTCTGAAATTGAAAGTGGAATTTAAGAATCGGCCCCTGAATCTCTATGGTATCTGTTTCTTTCTTCAAAAACATTTACTTACCGCCTTCTGATGATCTTTCTTCAGAATTGAAAAGTTTACAAAATTCTAAACAAATTCATACTTTCTTATCCTTCTTCTGCGAGCTCTAAATGAGAAAAAAGTAATTGTAATTAGCTCAAACAGTTAGCCCTGAATAATATCTAAGTAAACTGATAAGGTTTATTGACACTGCAATTATATGTTGAAGTCTTGAACTGATAATGTTTCTTTTTGGAGTAGAGAAATTCGTAAGGATTACTTACTGGTTGCGCTTGCCCATTGGTCTAATCAATGTTATAAGCTACATTCAAAGCAGATAAACTCACACATTCGAGCGCAATCTTGTTTAAAAAAGATGAAATTTTAAAGGTTGATTATCGTTTTTAGTGATACTGAATTTTAAGAACAAAAGAGTGAAGCTAAGATCAAACTTTGAAGAAGAAACCTCAAGAAACGATGAACTCACGTATTTCTAGCAGGTCTAGTTAATTAAAAACGAATTTCTGATTATAGTTCTCTGAACAAGGCATCAAAGAGTCTTTTTCTGGTACAGAATAATCATCTATGATATCCTTAAACTCACGCAGGCCTAGTTGATTAAAATTGAAATTTTATTAAATGTCTGACCAACTACTAATCGGAAATTGTTTTTGAAAGAGACTCAGAAAGGTTAAATCGAGAAAAGTTTTTTTCTGGTACATAAAATTTGTTTGAAAAAGAAAATTTTATAAATAAATAACCCAATTATAGTTTCATGAGTGAAAAGGGTTGATTCTAGTTATAAGAATATAGTGCTTTTATTTATACATGAAAGAGTGATATCCCTATCACGTTAGACTCTGTAATCTGGCTAATAGTAATAACGATAGAAATTATGTACAAGGGAGTGGGTAGTCTTACTGTAATTGAAAACACAATTATATCAACTAAAAAGAGAGATTAAAGAGTTTCTCTTTCGAAATGAACCCAATTAGTGTTAGAAAATGATTCATCAGCAGCAAAAATATATTCAAGTTAGTTGAAATGGATTTCGAATGTTGATTTTAGATTTCGTAGTGTTTCACATCATTCACAGAAGAAAACAATAAATCGGATTGATATATCTTTGGAATATTCTTCATTAACTCACGTAGTTGAAACAGTTCTGGTTATGAGTTTCAGAAAAGATGAGTTTCATTTATATTTTTTCAACTGCAATAATATCCATTAGAAATATTTAGTTCTAGGTTCTTAGATTCGTCTTATTTGGACAAAACGCGCGTATATGTCTACCAAAGATGTATTTCTCTGATGATCTGTGAGTTTCTTTCGTACTATAGTCACGGTGGGATCCATTATAAGACAAACCTGTGAGATATATATTATCTAAGCACCTAGAAGAAAATATTTAATCTTTGTAAGTATAGATGCTACACAATTCATTAATAATATCCGTTAACTCACGTATTTGGCTCAGGTCTTGTTACAAATTAAGTTTCAAATTCTTGGTCTACTCATTGGGTTTGATAGGCTGTTTTTATTGTTGCTCGATTTATATTTTGATGTATTTAAAATTGAAACAGGAACCTTGGTCGGAAATCATACGTCAAAAGATATATTTTTATGCCTGTTCGCAATCAGATAGCGTAAAACTATTAGCAGATTAAAAACTGACTCTACATGTGTCATTCAAGTACACAAAATCATCTTTTAACTCATGTATAATACAGTCGGAACCAAAACTCGATGGCCACCCCAGTCCGAAGAAAAAAGAGCGTATAAAATAAACAAAAGTACCGAAATTTCACAAGGAATTCATTGGTGCATTCAGTTTTCCTTTTAATTCGCGTTTTTAAAATTTACAAGTACAAAAAATTGAGTTTTTTAAAGCTTTATTGCGAGGTTCAGAGAGTTTTTAGAGAATTCAAAAGCATCTAAGTGTATAAAAGAGAAGGCCCTTTTTCATAGGAACATTAAAGTTTCCCTTCAAAGGCACTCTAGAAAAACCTGTTTTATGTAGGTCTACTTGTAAGCGACCGATAAAAATCAGGGTTTTTGATCACATAGTGAAGGGGCGTGAATCAATTATGCGTTCACTCGAGCTTCAAATGGGCAAGTATGAAAGATAAAAAAGTGCGGATTTCATAAATAGTCAGGGCAAGAAAATCAGTTCATCAGATCACAAGTGATTGGATCTTGAAATCCAGATCATGTTTTTATTGAAAATCTCTATATTGTATATGGCTCAGGTTTAATTGAATAAAATTTTAATTAAAATCAAAGTAGGGAAATGAGAAAAGAAACTTTTTATCTAGAATATTACTCACGCATTTGCAGCAGGTCTTGTTAATTAAAATGTCTGATTAACTCTTAATTGAGGTTTCATAAAGAAGATAGGTCACAGTCCTCATCAATCCAATTACAGATCAAAGAATCATTTTAAAACATTTAAAGGAAGCTTATATTATTCCCTGATACTTACACAATTGCCGGAGGACTATAGTTAAAATTAAATTTAAAAAGCCATTAGAGAAGCATTCAGAAGATTGGTATGATAGTGTTTCAAACATTTCATTCATCTTTACCGATAAGGTTGTATATCTCCATTATGTCAGTTTTAGTCCAGCTTCACATAAAGTTGGCTTAGTAATTGGTCTAGGAAAGAGAATACGGAGGATTGCTAGTCTGGAAGAAATACCAAAAGAAATAGAGTCGGCGAAGTCTTGTTTAATGGGAAATGGTTATTCAGCCAAATTTGTGGACAAGTTCATCAATCAACCTTTGGTTAGAGATGAGGTTGTCAATACAGAGGAAGGCAAGAAAACAAAATTTTTCATGAAACTTAACTTCAAAGGTGATGGTTTTAGTAATGATGTTAGGAGAAGACTCAATAATCTCATCGATCAACATTATGATAATATACAATTGAAAATTGTATCTAAAACCCAAAGATTTTTCAGTTTGATTCATAAGGATTTACTAAAGCCTAAAGAAAAGACTCCTTTGATTTACAAATTCCGATGTGACTGTGGAGCTTCTTATATAGGACGTACGATTAGGAAATTTTCAACTAGGTCAAATGATCATCTAAAGAAGGATACAGCGGTGACAAGACAAATCAAACAGGAAAATCATGAGGCTTCGATTTCTAATTTCTCAATTTTGTATTAAAATGCGGGTGATGACAGCACGGATTTGTGGGTGAAGGAGAAATTCTTCATCAATCACTTTAAACCAAACCTGTGTGTTCAGAAAAATTACTCTTATAATCTTCAATTACCCTGGCCTATGTGAGCATTTTCACCTTTCTCTTCACTGTTGCTATTAATTGAAGAGTTTTGGTGTTTTTTCAGCTCACATTATATTCTTATATTTTTCAACTTTTACTATACTTCTTTCAAATGAATTTGTAAAATATCATTTTCAATCAAATTTTAACTTTTATCATTATTCATGTGTTACTACTGATGAACTATAAAGAAATGTACATTTGGTGAATAAAACTTTTTCTTCTGTAACTACAGATAAGGTTGTACTCATTTTTTGAACTTCAAATTTAACTTTATGAGCTCAACATTTTTGTTGATTTTGAGGTTCTGAGACGATGCAATGTACTGTTACTTGGGATCAATATTAAACGAATAATTGGAATTTGGTTCGGTAGAACTTGCCATTACAATCTGAAGCACGGCACTACTTGATATCCTCTATTATCTAATAGTACCAAAGTGATTCTTGTGAAAATTCAAAAATTGAAGTTTCGTACAAGTAGAAATTTAAATTTCAACCTATGATTTGACAATTAAAAATATATAATGAAGTGGTGTTAAGGCTTGAGAAATCAGTATAAAATTTCCAATAGTCGAATCTGATTGGTTGACACATGGCTCGAGGTGTTTTTTTCTCGAAATTTTGGTCGCGAGAAAAAACACCATTTTCGAGGTATAGATCTTGATAAATTTCTCACTCGTTGCTAGGCCCTTGATAGGCTGAGTCATCTTGGCCAGAGTAGCCGCTAACCACATTGATAGGTTGACTTGGATAACTTGAAGTAGCGTTGAGATCCAAATCTCGAGAGTAGTTTGATCTGCTTGTAGATTGATCGTCATCGCTCATACCGGAGTTCTGAGCATTGTAGTTAACGGTTCGATCGGCATACCTAAAAAGGTGTTTTATTAATAATAACACGTTTAAACTCTTTCACAAGCTAGTTTTAACAGGCAACTCACGAAGCTGATGTTCTAACATCAAATTAATTGGTTTTTATAAAAAACACATGAAATTGAATAAAATGGAAATTTACAATTTACCATCGCTCCTAGAATACAATGAGAAAATTATTTCATTTTTCTTCATGAGACGTGATCATTTTTGAAGATAAAACTTGGGAAATCCATTAAATGGCCTAAATATTCCGGATTTTAGTGATTGCGTAGTAAAAATTCATTGTGTTTTAAAACTGAATGGTAAAGAATTCTCCACAGAGGCTCCAATAGAAAATAATTCTTGGTAGTCATTTTCAGAGTTATTTGGTACTGTAATATGAGGTTAAAAATTTCACCCTCCCCTAGTGATCAGTGATCATCTTGATGAGTAAGGGTCACGTTGAATTTTTATTGCTCAAAAAAAAGGAATAAGGAATTTTTTAAAACTTGCATCGAAAATAAATGTCTAGAGAGGTATAAATCAAAAACTCTTTAAATAGGGCTAAACTTGCAGTTCTTTCTTTCTTATTGGAGAAAGACATTCGTTAGAAATTCATCAATGGACAACTTACTTATCCACCTCATAACTAGAGATTTAAATCAGCTTTTAGTCAAGACTACGAATAACGTACAACCTTAGATTTGTATCTCTGGGGAAGTTGATCAAGAATGCAATTTATCAATTTTCCTCACTTTGCTTTACATCTAAAGGTAACGATTATGAGTTTAGCCAAAATAAACTTCCAGGCATAACATATCCCTTAAAAACTAACAAAATAGAATAATTAACTGCATAAAAAATAAACCTATTACTCAGTTAGATAATCAACTGCTATGGAAATGAATCTTTTCATCTCTGAACACTGATAAGTTTAATAATTCAGACCTAAAAGGCCATTCTGTGAGCCTTTTCAGAAATGATTAGAATTCTTAAATTCATGGTATTAACAAAAAAATAGAATCTTTACTAACAAGCCCTTCCTATGTTCACTGCAATTGAAAATAAAGAAAACGTTTTTAAATGAGTCCATAGAGATCGTTGAGAAGTTGATACTCACAAAGGCCTACAATGATGTTTTAAACTAAAATAAATCTTTCTTACAATCGATATCCAGCGCGTCTATTTCCATAAGAAACGTTTTGCAGAGCGAATTTCTTACAACTCAATTTCATTACTTTTATGAATATAAAGTTTAACCTTTCACAGATTCTCACTCGCAAAAAACAAAGCTACAATTATGTAATCATCCGTTATGAGATGAGAAATGGGAGATGGGTTACTCCTTCTTTAGGCAGATACCACTTTTGAATATTATCAAATTACAGACTTGTGAAACTTACACGAATGTTTTATTTCCATTGGGCCTATGAAATCAGATGAGAAATTTCTACAGGGGGTTTCATCAAATGAGGCATTTGATATTTTGATATATTTCAGAATTTGTACAAATCACACAAAAACTCGAAAATTCAAAAAAAAGATTACCCAGTTACTTATAAGTAAATACACGAGATATAAAAGTCATGACTCACTGATCTAAAATTGTTCCTTTTTCAGAGCTATGATACTTTTGAGGTGGTCTGAACACATTAAAAATTAGAATAAACGATGGTATTTCATTTACATGATCCTGGAATAGTGGGAGAAAATTAGTTTGGACCATGAAAACGCACAGTTCATAGAAATCCCTATTTTATGTTCGAATGAAAGAATATATTTTACTCTTCTCACAGTATCGAATAAACCCTGTTTTCAATTTTTCATCAACCTGAATAGTTTTAGGTTCTTTATTTACATTTTATGACTATAGAAGTTGAACACATCAGAGAGTTGAAATTCAAATTCGGTTCATACACTTCATCTTCTTTGCTAGAAAGATCATGAATTTTTTATAAGGGCACCTTTGAAGGAAGAATTTTATGCTCTTTTGAAAGTGGACAGTGTTCCTTTATATACTCTGATGTTGTTAAAACCTCTCTGAACCTCGCCATGAAGCTTGAAAAACTATATTTTTCGTTCTTCTAAATTTTACCCTAGAAATATTTACTAAATATTAAGCTCTAATTTCTTCGGACTGGGGTGATTCCGACTGTATCTAGGGCCTAGATTCTAGGCTAATTCCTTCGATTGAAGAAATGGCCATACTCGATGAAAAATTTTCGTTTTGATTTCGGAAAATGTGTTTTTCTCGGTTAAAACATAAGTTTATTTATGCATAAAATCAACTTTGAATGAATTTCTGGCTAATTCAACAATTTCTGGTTAAACCGAATTTCGAAATTATCCAGATACCCCAAATCGCAATTGAAAATGCGGATTTTTGAAGAAGCGGAGAATAGACCATTTCAAAAATCTTAAAAAACTTTATTAAATACAGCCTGAGGAAGACCACTTTTAAAATTTCATACTTGTCTACTGCATATTCTGGTGAAAAAAAATCCAGATATGTTGAAGATGTTTTTGGGAAAATGGGATTTTCGGGTATCAGAGTTTAAATTTCATAAATGACATTTTCTAAGTTTGATCTAACAGATTCGCATTCTAGCCGAAAAGACTATAATTAACTTAATCTACGAATTCCGTCTAGTTAGGAAATGGCTTGGAGTTTTTTTAATTTCCTACCCAAAAAGTGACTTGATCAAATTTCAACTAACTTTCCATCTTTCGTTTTACTATGGAGAATATACGAAATAAAATTAAATGCGGATATTAATCGTGGATTTTTGAGAATTTTCTCACATTCCGAATTTCCTATTGGCCATTACACTGTGAAATGGATGAAACCTACTTGAAGACTTTTGAAACTCTTAATCAAGAATATATAAGAACAGAGTGAAACGTGAATTAACCTGTTCTACTCACGAGTATCTTCTAAATTTTATAATAAAGCCTTTAAGAAAATGGGAATGCAAAAGACAATTTCAATTTTGAGTAGCTTTAGCCTCCCGTAGCCATTGAATCCTGAATAATTTGTTTATAATTGGTCTAATAGAAAAGCTAATATTTTGAATTATGAACGTTTTTTTGAGAACCCATTAGCAGAGGTGAAGGAAATGAAAGAAAGAAACTTACCCATTTTCATATCTGAGTCTGTCGGAATGTAGGGGTTATCAAAAGTAGATAGAACTTACAGGTAAAGAGCATTCCTATAATTTGATAATGAGATTTTCTCTCGGCTATACTTACTTGTTTGGAAGACTGCCAGCATAGCTAAAGAATACGAGATGGTTAGAATTCTCAACTCTTTTTGCTTGTTCACAACCAACTCTGTAGCAAGACCTCTAGTTGAAGATGTTGTATAAATCTGATTAGAATTGTAACAAACAGAAAAAGAAGGTCCCTTTGGAGTAAGTCGAAAGAGAAAATGTAAACTTACTCTATAATCAGGCTAAAGGATCAAGATGACACGTGACATAGATATCTGATTTTGACAAATAGAAATTCACTCTTCTGATTGGTTTATTAGACGGATCTGATTTCAACCAATTAGAAGCCAGAATTTTTCTTCGAATCATCTGAATAAAAATTGTATTTCAAGATAATTTTTACATCTTACACATAACTCTTGATCCTGAACAGGGAAAGCTAGACCAATTCTCTCCGCTTACCTATCAATTGTTACATGGATAAGGTCTTCGGAACTAAAACTATTAGGAAAATTCAAAATTTTTTACGGATGTTCCGTTCTTGATTAACGATTGATATAGATGGGTTTAATTCATGTTTCTTACGCCATTTTATTGCTATAAATTTTCAACTCATATCAAATCATGAATGGAACACCCAAAAGAAACATGAAGCTATTCTGATTGCACTTTCGGCCTCAATGAACTCTGTATAAAGACAGAAATACTCACTGGTGATCTACAAATGTTCTTTTTGAATGGAGTAACATTATGAGAACATAATGAGTTCTTACATCATGTAATCAGGACCACTAGGAAGAATACGACCTAAAACTTGGGTCAATATTAGTAGTGTTCTCTAGCCATTGGTTATCCAAACATTTCGACAGGGCCTCACAAGCCTTCTTTAGTGGTACGACAAACTCATCAAAACCAGAATAATATTTATATATACTTTTATTATTTCATTTCTGTTAACCCTTCATGTTCCATTGTTCCACAAGTGGAACACAACTCTTTCTCGAGCAATAATTTTAACTAAAAGATAGTTAAAATAATTTTTCCACCCCTCATTAGAAAGGAAATTTATTAAGCTACAAAAATATGTATTCTGACTAATGGTCATGCTGGTAGTTAGAACGACGAAAAAAATCCAACACTCAACTCCAATCCCAGACATGGCAACCTCGATGGCAACAGAAACTCAAACCTCAACATTAGTTGATAACCTACCCTCCACAGGCTGCCACGTCACACAAGCCCCTTCCCCAGCAACATCCAATGATCGAAAAAGATTATTTTATCAACCGGAAATGCAAGCCTCTACTCCCACTCGAAAACGAAACGCATCGACATCACTCCAACAACCCAAAGCGAGGAGAAAACGGGAGACGAAGGCAGCAACGGGTACCCAGCAAATCCACAAATTCTTCACAGCAAACAAACAGTAAAGAAGCCGATCCCATTGGTCAACAACACGAACAGAATCCCCATTGGTCCGAAACAAATGAATAATTGCTATCAAGACAGCCCTTTCATGTTCTTGTAATATATATATATATAACTGCTCAAGTCGGTGTAAGGTCTGAAGAGAGCCGACGAAAATAAAAGCTTTTATTCACCTAACCTCTTTCGTCGTTCTAACTACCAGCATGACCATTAGTCAGCGCCCCCTGAATATTTTCGAGGAAATAAGGCAATTAATGTCTCAAAAAAATATGTATAATTCATAAAGATAGCTTTTCACTGATGCACACCATAACTTTCTATCGTAAACAATAGCTGTAGATTTCATATATACAATTGCCTGGTCGATATCTCTCTTAGTTTAGAAGATAACTGGTTTTAGAGCCAATTTTAACCTATATTTTTCTAAATTATCTCACTCTATCTCCGAGAACCTAATCATATATTTTTTGATCAATCATACGACTTGATAGAATGAATGAAAAACAGATCTGAAATTATCTGGTCAAAAATATTCAAGTTCACACTACTATTCTAATGTCCTTTGTGAGTTGTTTATCTTTCAGGAAGACCATTCTAAAATTTATAAAAGTACAATTAAACTCACAGTAGCCTCGTATCGTTGTACAAATCATCAGGAATTCTTAGCGATTATCAAAAATTGGCGTGTGATCAACTTACATTGGAGTTATTACACTTTAAGTGAATAGTTATTCTCCCAGGCATGAGGTTTGGACTTACTTTGCATAGTTATTTTTCCTTTTCAAAATAAAGTTGGTTGGGAATCTGTGATTTCTTTCTACTCTTCATTTTTTCAAACTTTGAACCGAAAATTTTTATTGATTTGAAAGTTGGAGATTGATCAAAAAGGGTTTTTCAGTATCAAGATTAGAGAGGAAAATGAATTCAACTGAATCTTATCTGATGCATAATCACATTATCGTTTGGGAGCGGAATTTCGATTTTTTAATCATTTTCACAACTTGAAAATCAATGAAATTTCGATTATTCAAAATCTCTCGAAAATGGGGTAACTGTCGGTAATTTGACGGTGCTAGTCAGCTTCCTTGTCTAATCTTGATCCAGAAAAACGTCTTCAGTTCAGCCTCTAATTTTCAAATCAATAAAAATTTTCAGCTCAAAGTTTTAAAAAATGGCCGGTAACTTAGAAAGATTTTGGGGCAGGGATAATTTTCTGTCAGCTAATCTACACCATTACCAAATGGCGATATTTTTCCTAAAAATAATTTTTTTCTTCAACTGGTAAAAGTGGGCAACATGAGTAGGATTCCAGAAAATTCGAATTCTTGATGAAAATATCGAGATTTCTGTAAAAATCAGAGATCCCCAACTTCATATCAATTAGCTTTATATTGTAGAATATTTTTTAAGATGGTATGGAATGATAAAAGTTTAAATTGAAAAAAACTAAATAGAATTACTCCATAATGACAAAATCTTTCCTTGAAAATAAAGAAGGCAAATCATATAGTTAGAATAAGGCCAAGGAACATACGCCAGATGATCATAACTTGAGTTCAATAGGGAATTGTCCTTGTTTGGCATGAAAACTTACTATCCAGTAATTCTAAAAGTTCAAAAGATAACCTTGTCAAAGAAAACAATTGAGTAAGTTTTGATAACATTCAACTGTTATTTTCTCACTTTGTTCCCAATATTTGGCTTTAGAACGTCGATTAAGAACAGAAATACCATGCAAGAAATACGAAAAAAACTTACCCATCTCCACTTGATTCATAAAATACATTTTTCATTAAAATTTTCCGCCTTTATTCGAAATCACAATCAGACTTTTCCGTATCTTTCTCTGTGAATGACTGACTGGGATTCAGGCTTTTGAAATAGTACAGACTGTACTATAATTTTTAATAGGAACTTAGCAATTACATCAATGTTTTGCTTACATCAATTTGTCACTATTATACAGTATTTTCAGTTATCTAAAAAGATGCTGCTTGATGGTTTCTTACGCCAAAAGCTGTGCACTTTGATCGAAATAAAGGCCCACAACATTTGCGACTTACACTGGTGCAACTCTTTAAATTAGGATATATTCAAATTAATCAATCATTTCTTTCGGGATATGGAACCAGTTAATCTTTATCCGTTAACTCACCTATCATCATCTATTTCCCTGAGAATTTTGAATCGTGAACAGAGATAGAATGCATCTTGATAAGGAAATTGAGGAAAATTAATTCTATGATTACTTAATTAGTGTCTCTGAGCTGAAAGTAATTTCAAAGGATTAGTTATATCATTTTTTTGTTAAATACGAAATTGGCAGATGAACAGGATGGTCTAGAAACCTGATAACATCCCAAGTTATTGGTTCAATGTTATGAAATACATTTCCAATGATATATGTATGTATTTTTAAGCTTGAGTATTTTTATTGTAGATTTTCTTACAAGTTTAATCTTAATAAAACGAGTTGACTTGAATCATAAAATTATTTACAAACATCTTCTCGAAGCATGTAAAAATACATATAAATTACATATTTTGTTACATTATAAACAGTTCTGGCAAACGATAATACAGTTTATCGTTGTATGATACGGTGAGTTTCATAGATAACTCTACTCAAAAATTAATTCTTTATACCCTTTATTGGCCAATAATATTCGAGTATTCTATCAACCAATGAAATTGAAGCAATGATTTTTACTTGACATTTTTTCGTTATCTTCTCTCTTCAGCCTGTATGATTGCGTTTAAGAAAATACCCAGTCAGTGTATGTATAATAGGTTAAATTAACTGTAATTTTGTTAATATGTGAAGAAGTAAGTTATATTTTACACAAAATAATTGGTTAACTTACAGACTTGGGCTTTTAAAATTTTTAAATATTTCCTTGAATGAAACTCATTAAACGCGGGGTTTTTTTTTTTTTTTTTGGGAATTGCCCATCATCATGTAACGGATACTTTAATAATTTCTTAAACTTTTCTTCAACTAACTCGAATTTGGTCCTTTTAAATGATCAAAAAATTGTTATGACACATTGAAAGCCAAAATAAGCCGGAATGACTCACTCGAATTTTCTACAAGAAGTTTGTTTGTTAAATATTGAATACTGAATCTTGATCTCATGAGAGCGAATGAGAATTATCACTGTTCTCCATTTTTATTTACTTTGACGGATTCTTTTCCCTGAAAAATAAAAAAGCATAAATGCAAGTCTAGATTGGCGAAGAATAGGGGAGGGGGAATGAGTCATTAATAGACGTCTTTATGCAAATTTATGGCAAAATAACCTTCAAATGCAATAGATTTGTGCAGAATTTTCCACAGATTGCAAAAATCTAATTTTTGTCAAAATCTTTCGTAGAAAAAATAAAAATTTCCCAAAAAACTGAAATTTGCAAAAATCCCAAATTAGACCTTATATTTCCTCAAATTACTTGTCTTAAACGCAATTGCACAATTAAACTAATTAGCTTATTAAAAAGAACGGGATTATTTTATTTATTTTAAAAACGGGAGTTAAACTTGGAGTAGCTGTAAAATTTGTCATATATTTCTGCTTTTAGAGCTCGCTAGATCTCATATTTTCCATAAATCTTGGAGTGTTAAGACTCTATCTTATGCGAATTTTTGTGCTCTTTTTATGGTCTCAGTTTTATTTCGATATCTTGTAAAATTCAAATAGATATGCACGTTTGAAGTCAATGAATTCATTCAGAAAAATTAAATCAAGCATTTCTTTCTTCACAATGATATTCAAGAAATTCATAATTTGGTCGTTTTTCATCTACTAATTAAGTAATTATGTTTCAACATGTTTAACAGTTATCTGGAAGTACATATATTTTGAAGAAAGAAATGCTTGATTCTGATTGGTTGATTTAATTTTAGAAATTAACATGGGTTCCAGTAAGATTCAAAAAAGATTATACCCACATTAGTATAGAACACTGTTTGTTTATATTTTGAAACTTGAATTATACATTTTCACAGAGATGATTCTAATGGTAGATTCAATTGAAGTTTAGATTGTTAACTTGATGTTTTTCAAGGTTTTCCAGATAAAATTGAAGAGAATTCAGGTTACAAGCTGTCTTATCTCACTAGGAAGAAGATACTTGACTACTTCAGTACCGAAGTAACGTCTGGAAGAGGCTTTGGGACTATAAGTGGGTTATATTCCAATTACAAATCTACATTTACTAATGTTTATTGCCATGAAATGTTTAGTCTCACTGATGTTCATAGTAACTGTGGAAAATGGTAAACTTTTCCTACAAAATAAAGCTTCTCACTCTTTTCGGACATAGTCGACCCTTTGATTCGAGCCATTATCACAAATCAACCCCATTGCTTACCATCCCAATCTGATGTTTTTCTATAAGGGATCTTCCTATTGAATAAAGTCACTCACTGAAAAACATGAACTCTAATCCGATAGGGTACAATGATTAGAGAGAAACAAGATCAACGTACCGTTTACTCATGAATGTATGCCTTTTTCAAACGGATAAATCGGTTCATTATAATGCATACGTTGGCTTAAGCTGATTACTCGGGATCCTTGATCCGATTAAAAATACAAGCCAAATTAAAACATACATTGTTGTTAGCAGCCTTGATTGTGGGTTGTTAAATGTTAATATACCTTTTGCAGTTCGTCAAGGAAGATATGAAATTCGATAAGGAATTCGCGAAATTCATCAAGGAATAGTATTTTAAAATGTCATCATTGAAGGAAGATATGAAATTCAATAGAGGAGTTGTGAGAAACGATATGGAATTAAAGCAAATCATTAAGGAATATTCATCAAGTTTTATTCGTCAATCAAAGATATCAATCCTTCGCTTGCAAGGGGACAAAATTAAGATACAAATTACTTTAAATGTATTGAATAAATTCAATTATCTCAATTAGTCTTCTGATTGGTAAGCTGTATTGGATAGATGAATTTAGTCTGGTTTTGTGTGAAGATTGGTCTCAATTCATTAATCACATGGGAGTGCCATATTCAACCGCTTACAAATGAATCTGCAATCCTAGAGAGAGTTTACCTCGAAGAAGAATGGTTGTTGATATCAATGATTAATGTCAAAAAACGCCTCAAGTTCTTCAAAGCTTAATTGATCACATCGAACGTTGAACAATGGAGAAAACATTGACTACCTAAGAGGACAAGATGGTATTCCTGTTGCTGAATATTGTATGAGGAGACTCTAGGAGATCACAGAGGAAGCCAAATAAACTCTATAGATAAAATAATACAATTCACAAACCATGTGAAATATTATTATCGTAAGTTATTGCGAAAAGAAGATAAAATTTTCCTTTTATGAATTGCACTAATTCCATATCGTTTCTCACAACTGCCCTATTGAATTTCATAATGACATTTTAAAATATTATTCCTTAATGAATTTCACGAATTCCTTATTGAATTTCATATCTCCCTTAACGAACTGAAAAAGGTATAGAACTCGTTTCAAGTGTCAACTTACAAGAAGATAAAATCCCTTGAGAGTGTAAACATTTCAATTGAATCATTGGTCATGATGGGAGACCAGAGTGTATCTTGAACACTTTCTACTCGAATGAATCATACATCAGAACCATGAAAAATTTGAGCTAGGAATCAAAAGACAAGTTGTTCTGAGTCTTTATGATGAATAACTTACTTGTCGAAATAACTGCAAGGTATTATTAAGAAAGCATTATGTTTAGGATGTTGTAAAAAGAACTTACCCTTCGAATTTAATACTGTACATAGATTCCCATTACATTTGAAATGAATGATATGACCTACTCCTTGGGTGAGAACCTATCCGAAACCCATTTAATATGATACATGAATGAATTTACACTCTTAAATCAGGCCTAAAAGCTCAGTCGGCATCCCATGGTTTCATTGACTTACACAAACTGCCTTATGCTAATGAAATCATGATATATCGAGAGATTTTAATCTGACTTACCAATCTAATCTCGGATTTTCATTCATTCTATGCATAGTAAAATTTAGATTTTCAACTAATAAGTACTTACAAAGATTAACTATAGAAATATTTTGTTCTATGTGCTTAGGTAATAAATAACACAGGAACGTCTTATTTGGGTCCGCCTTTTTTTGAGCATTGGATTACAATGCGAGAGGTCCTAGGTTCAAATCCCAGGTTGTGGCATACTGACGAGTCCAAAAAAGAGGACGAAACACGCGTATATGTCTACCATTTATGTATACTAAGATTATTTCTAAATGCTTTGTGAGTTTCTTTCGTACCAGTCTCGGTGGGATCCACTAGTAACCAAAGACGTTCCTGTAGGATATAAGCACCTAAGCACCTAGAATGAAATATTTCTAATAAATACTTAGTTTACAAAGGAAATCTTAGATAGCAAACTGCCCAAAAAATGATAAAAACATCAACTCAATCTATTTGAGAGTTAATTTTTATTTTGATAATTCGAATTTATATATCTCTTACGCGATATTGAAGCACCTGAAAAAAAGTCAAACGTCCGATGAATAAATAGGCAAGATGAGCCAGTTCTCAGGTGAAGAAGAAAGTTCTCAATCAATTATCTAA
This sequence comes from Gyrodactylus bullatarudis, assembly GCA_012064415.1. Classification (NCBI taxonomy): domain Eukaryota; kingdom Metazoa; phylum Platyhelminthes; class Monogenea; order Gyrodactylidea; family Gyrodactylidae; genus Gyrodactylus; species Gyrodactylus bullatarudis. The sequence continues at coordinate 176,224 of SSNU01000042.1, forward strand.
TTTTAACTCACTCTAGCTGATAAGTACTACGTTGATGATAATATGATTATCATCGTGACTGAAATATTCACGTTAATTTTCATATACGTCCGAAAATCTACATACATAAATCATATTTGGAAAATTAGAAAAAAGATATTATATTTGGCCCATATTATGTATCAACATTATAATAACATACAATTGAAAATTGTATTTAAAACTCAGAGAGTGTTCAATTTGATTCAGAAAGATTTACTGAAACCTGAAGAGAAAACTCTATTGATTTATAAATTCCAATGTGACTGTGGAGCCTCATATATAGGTCGTACAATTAGGAAATTTTCAACTAGAGGGAACGATCATCTTAAGAAAGACACAGCAGTGACTAGGCATCTAAGACAGGAAGGGCATGAAGCTTCAATCTCAAACTTTTCTATTTTATACAAAAACCCGGGTGATGACAGTACTGATGTTTGGGTGAAGGAGAAATTCTTCATAAATAGATATAAACCAAACTTATGTGTTCAAAAAAACTATTCCTATAACCTTCAACTACCTTGGCCTATGTGAGCTTTTTCACTTTTCTCTCCACTGTTGCTACTTGTTGGAGAGTTTTGGTGTTTTTTTTTAACTTATATTATATTCTTATATTCTTTGACTTTTACCATTTCTTTCATGATTTGTAAAATATTATTTTGAATGAATTCTCAACTTGTATCATTTTTAAAGTATTGCCACTGATGATGCTTTGTGAAATGTACATATGGCCTCAACATATATCTTTTTTCTAATTTTCCAAATAATTGTTATTATAAAAATCATTTATTTTTAAAATAAAATTTGGGTTAATTCTAAAATTCACCCCAAATTTTTTTTTAATAATAAGAAATAATTTTATTTAATAATTTATCTACCCTTTTTTCAGCGCTTCATATTCTACGGCTTTTGCACGGTCTTACATATAGTTAAGAACTCTTTTTATTTCACTATTTCGATCTTGAGAAATAAGAAATAAATCTTCTTTAAGGATAGCAAGAATTTCTAAGAACCTAGATTCGCGTAAGGTTTTTTCCATCAAAGGTTCTATACAAGGAGAAAGTTCCCTTTCAATCTTTCTGAAACTTATGTAGGTTGCATGAACAATTTGAATCATTCAATAAGAGGGGAATTTGGAAATGAGAATAATTGAATCGAGGTAAAAAATTGAAATTTTCATTGGGTTGATTTCTGAGGTGAATTTTGGAAAAAAATTTCCTTCGGGGTGATTTTTGGAATTAACCCATAAAATTTATTAAAACTTAATATTAGAATTCAGTGGAATGAAGAACGCGTGTGAAGACAAGTTTTAATAAATTTTAATGTAAAACTAATTTTAGATTATTTTTCACTGATTCAAAAAGATTATTCTTAAGAAATGAAATGTTGGTCATACTGTCCTTACCATATCTTTCCATCTCTCATTCTGAAGAATAGAACCATGGGTTAGTACATTGTGAAACATCAAAAAGTTTTAATTGAAGCAAGTTTACATACAATTTTTGTAAAAGAATTCAATTTCGTCAAAAATAGGCTATTTTCTGAATTTCAAAAATGCTACTTCTTCAACGTTTCAACACAAAATCTTTTATTTTTTATCGTTTCGCGAAATATTCAAATAATTCCATTCCTCGAACTCTTATACGAATTTGAAATATGGTCAATATCTTTAAATCGATAATGCCGATAATGGCCAAAATTTTCTTAAAATTCTTTTTCATCTAACTAATTATTGATCCAAGATATTTTGTATTGAGTGTTTTGTAAATTCTCATAAATTAACTAAGAAACTTTGCTTTATGAAAATAAAACGTCTTCTATTCGATATTTTTCATTACTTTGTTTATGTTAAAAAAAAGTGAGATTTGTAATCCTTCTTGAAAATGTTCGTCCAAAAATGGCTTAAACTTACGCCTCTGCATGAAGTAGGCTAAGTAACCGATATATCTTTCCATCAACCCATATGTGAACTTACACTTTATCCTTGATCCTTTTAGTATATAGGGATATAGATCGATAAAAACTTGCATTCCTTACTTGTATTCGCCAAAAAAGTTGCCGTTATCAAAAATTCTAAGTTTTCATTTAGATAGACAAAAAGTGCGACACAAACTTGTAAATTCTACAGTTGAGTAAAAACAACAATAGTTTAAGGTATTGAGAGGCCGACATTACGCACTCTGTGTTACTGAGAATGAAATTCATGAATAAAATAGCTTCCTTAATTAAACATACTTGTCCCCTCTGAAAGAAAATAATTTACATCGGCTAAAAGTTAATTCTCAATCGCCTTTTACACCATCAAGAACTATAGTTCCATAAATGTCATTATATTTCAACTTATTCTTTTTCGTCGTTGGTCAAATAGTTCCCTTATTATACCTTGCTTTACTCTGATTAGACGAAATATTTTAGATATATAAATTGTAAGAGTTTTAAATTAACTTGCCCTGCCCCTGACGAAGATTAAGAACACCATGAATCTGCTGAGATATGTGGTTTTGACAAAAAAACCATCAGCTATTATATGAGTTAGGTGCAAAGAATTCTAGGTAATCAGTTTTATCGGGACAAATTCAGTCTGTTTGTATTATGTAAAGAACTTACTTCTTTTTTTCATGTCTAATAGATTTGTTCGAATGTTAGTGGTTATCATGATTGGCCCCTACTTCCTTCTTTACATTGATAAACAAATGATTTTTATGTTCTCTTAACAAATAAACCAGTCATAGTCACAAATGTCCACGAATCGGATCAATTGAAAATGAATTGTTAATTAACAAAAACTAACTTCAAGTTTTCCTTGCTTGAGTTTCTATAAGAAATTTTCATCTTTAACTCTATCTACTATTGAGTAATAAAGGGTTAACAGGCAGTATGATTGAACTTACTTTTTCCCTCTATAAATTCATTTTAAAAAAATTGAAATCATTCAATGGAAAGGCCATTTGCTCACAGATTTTTGAAAATGTTTTTTCTTAAATACAAATCCAAGAATTAAATCATCATTTAGGAATTACATCTATGTAATACAAACAAACAGTGTATTCAAGGCAATAATAATTGTTAGTACGACATGAGGGATCCGGATGAAAGCTCGGTCAATATTTAATTAGAAAACGTCTTTTTTTGTTTAAGCATATTAGTTTGAAAGGCTTACAGTTCCACCATTATTATAAAACGATAGAAGTGATGAGTTTGTAGGTGTTATTAATTCTCGTGAGAAGAGAAATCTAAGGCAGATAATCAATTGTGGCGCAATAAGCAAGTAAATTTCGCAGAATTTTTTCAACTTGATAAATAGGAAAGTTTGCGTTTTCCTAGACATAGATTCCTGATTGAATAGTGCAATGACATGATAGAATTTAAAGAATCTTACTGAAATACATCCGTTTGTTATCTACCTCTGAAACTATAAATAACTTTTTATCATTGGTTAGAGTGGTAGCCTTCCATTTTTATTTATAATATTATAATATCTACTTTAAAGTAGACACACATTTTGAACAAAAGTTGAAAGGAAAGTTAGCTAAACGAAAGTTTTGGTATTTTTTAATTCAGAGAAAAAAACGTTTGCTATACAACTCTACATGTGTAATAGGAAGAATAAAAAATGTTTTGACTTGTATTCCAAGACTAAAGATTCTATGGAAACCATCTATTTTCATTCAGAACTAAAGATAATTTACTATTTTTAGAAAAATTTTTCTTCGTATAATTAGGAACCTAAATAGTTTTTGAATAGAAATGAACCCAAAGATTTAATTTGCATTAATAATAACGAATTTTTCTAAACTTAACTGGCCTCATTCGAATTCTCTATCTGATCTTGACGGATATGACCCATGTAATAAATACACTAAACTTCCTAGAAAATTTATTATCCGAAAAATAATCGATCGAAATATTTCTACCTGATTACTCATGAGTACGACCATTAATTTTCAAAAATATTTTTAGAACCTCGTGTGTTCTGAAGCGCCAAATAAGGCTTGAACTTCACAATAAAATAATAAAAATTTGTATTTTGGCTAATATCGCTATGCTCTTGCCTCTAAACCTTTTTCCATTAATCTAGCTCCATTAATAAGCGAAATATATTTTTTTCGTTCTACATCAATAAAAATAACTCCATCCGATGCAGAATGAAAAGTTGTTTCACTTGCCTAAATTTTATGCATCAATATCATAATCGGTGAAAACTAGACGAGTTCAAAGTTGATATGATCGGGATATTTGTTTTCGAATGAAAATCGATAAAATTCCATTTTTAATCTGACTTTAGTTATGGACCCCCGTTTTTTCTTACCGATGACGTCATATCATGTAAGCTTTGCCATGTTGGGAGACCCCCGTTCTTATTCTAATAATGAAGGATGTTGAATAATTATAATGTTGGCAGATCCCTATCCTTACAATAAGAACGGGGGTCTCCCAACATGGCAAAGCTTACATGATATGACGTCATCGGTAAGAAAAAACGGGGGTCCATAACTAAAGTCAGATTAAAAATGGAATTTTATCGATTTTCATTCGAAAACAAATATCCCGATCATATCAACTTTGAACTCGTCTAGTTTTCACCGATTATGATATTGATGCATAAAATTTAGGCAAGTGAAACAACTTTTCATTCTGCATCGGATGGAGTTATTTTTATTGATGTAGAACGAAAAAAATATATTTCGCTTATTAATGGAGCTAGATTAATGGAAAAAGGTTTAGAGGCAAGAGCATAGCGATATTAGCCAAAATACAAATTTTTATAATTTTATTGTGAAGTTCAAGCCTTATTTGGCGCTTCAGAACACACGAGGTTCTAAAAATATTTTTGAAAATTAATGGTCGTACTCATGAGTAATCAGGTAGAAATATTTCGATCGATTATTTTTCGGATAATACATTTTCTAGGAAGTTTAGTGTAACTGTATTTTTTGATCCTTGCAGAAGGTCATAAATTATTTTAATCTGATAAATTTTGGGTTGCAAATTTTATTCATCAGTATCCTTACGGCTGGCTTAGGATCAGAAAAAAGGTTCAAGACTATTTTTTTTTTAATAAATGTATGAATTTTTGGCATCAATTAATTGTTACATATCACCCTATATAGAAACCTAAAAATAGAGATATTCAATAAATCATGATCTGGATTTCAAGATCCAATCAATTGTGATCTGATCAACTGATTTTCTCGAATAAACGTATACTTGATTCACACCCCTTTAATTTGTGATCCAAAACCCTGATTTTGATCGGTCGCTTACAAGTAGATCTACATAAAACAGGTTTTTTAGAGTGCCTTTGAAGGGAAACTTTAATACTCCTATGAAAAAAGAACATGTCTTTTATATACTCAGATGCTTTTGAACTCTTTAAAACCTCTCAGAACCTGGCAATAAAGCTTTGAAAACTCAATTTTTCGTACATATAACTTTTACCCTTAAAAACGATAGTAAACGGAAAACTTAATGCACCAATGAATTACGGACTGGGGTGGCCAGTTTCGGTTCCGACTGTATCTTTTAGCTTCAAATCTATGAAATCAGATTGAAATTTTTTCAACATTCTTATATTTTTCAAATCTTTTGCCGGTCGAAAAGATTTGAGGTGGAATTTCCTCAGATTGAATAAAGCTTTTTGAGATTTTTAAAGTGTAGTGTAATCTACGCTAGTTTTAATATCTTGTTCAGACTTTGGTCCTGAAACCAATCGCACATTATTCGCGGGCTTCCAATAATGCCTAGAATCTCTATTTTTTCATAAGAAAGAGTTGATTCGTTAAACAGATCTGTCAAAATCAGAAAAAAATACTAATGCTAAACTTTCATATAGTAAATTTTCCTAAATTTCATGATAATTTGCCCTTGAATCTTCGAGTGGATATATTTACTATCTAAAAAGAAATAAAAACAGCCTGTTTTTCGGTGAGTTATTTTGAGCCCTGACTCGACTATGAAGAGTATAGAGTTTTGTTTCTGTAAAAATAGTAAATTCTCATCTTCAAATCTCGACTCTAAAAAATTAGGAGTGTAGTGGAAAAGAGGGAGATAGACACAATGGTACTCAGATCAGTTTTTGAGAGTACATCTGTCTATTGAAGATGTATAGATTTCTAATATTATATATAAACTATGATCATTAGTTTGATGAAATTGCTATTGCTAAAGGTTTATTCTATGAATAATTCACAAGAACACGTATGATCATACGAGATGATGGTTGATAGGGAAGGGTTAAGTATTTGTGTACTTTTGGTTAGGCATCCTATTATTATTTAGACTATTGGCTGGATCAAAAAGAAAAGAAACCCTAATTCACATCACTAGGGCATATTTCTCGTTTACTAGCAAAAGATGACAAATTTTTCTCTTGAGTATTATCGAGTATTACAACTCAGCTAACCAAACTGAGTGAAAAACTACAACTCAAAGATATCAACGAGACGATGGCCTATGGCACTATTTTAAAACATGCTAAAATATAGCAGCTTACAACTCTTGCATGTTTTACATAGTATTTTGTGGAGTCTCACGAAAACATGACAAGGCGTGTTTTCATAAAAGAACAAGCGATAATTCTTATGAAGCTTTCAAAAATAATGCTCTAAGCCCCAGCGGGTCATATATGGGGTCAGGTTACATTCTCCGTAATTATGTTTTAAAGAAACTAAAAATAGTTTATTGACCAATTTTCTGAAAGCAGAACTAATATTCTTTCGAATGAACTATGACTTATAAAGCTACCATAGTTCATTGAGAAGTTATAACTATTTAAAAAGTATAAAAATTTCCTAAAAATATGAAGAACGTTTTTTTGAAAAACCCCTTACAGAGATCAAAGAGAAAAAAGAAAGAAACTTTTATCGAGAAACCATACCCGTTGAATTCAAATATGTTATTACCTTTAAGTCATCTCTTGAAGCAAAAAAGTTGGCCATTTTCAAGGTCTAAAAATGCTCATTTTTTTAAGACTTCAAAACTAAAGGTTGGTTTTTGAAAAAAAATTGCATCTTGGTTATCAGCATATTCTAAAACCCTACTAAATTTTCAATCTCAGCGATGTACCTCGAAAGAAATTTCTCTGGGTCTCTGGTAGGAAAAAGGGGTACGATTTGTACGCAAGTAGACAAATTAGGTCCTTTCCGTTCTGAAAATTTGATTTTTTTCACAATAAAATAGTATTTTCCAAGAATTATTCAAAGTATGGCTTGAGAAAGTATATGGGTATAGCAAAGAGAAATGTGTCATCTCTAATGAACTACGGATATTATTGCAATTGTATTGCAATCAGGTAATAAAAATACTGTTTTTATGAATATTTTATGAGAGTATTGACACTCCGTAATGCTCTTTACATTCCCAGGAAATCATTCACTACACTTTTGAGAATAGATGTAGTTATCCGTACATATAAAGAGAATTGTTGGCTTAACATACTTAACAACAGATTTAACCATCAAGAATGTGTATATGAATAGATAAGAAACGTTCTAAATTATACAAAAGAATAACGCTTTTGTTTTGATTAATGGATAAACGTTTAGTTGTATTCATCCAGATTTATGGGTGTGGTCATTCATTCAGGATGGGCGTCTGAAGCATAGCACATCAGGTTGGTTGGAAATTTCGAAAGGTTCACAATTCTTGCTGGTTCCATTGAGATAAAACTATCGATCAGTATCATCAAGGTTAGAGATCTGCTATTCAAAGAGGGAAAAAATTTGTTTTATTTCGGAACTTTCATCAACAAATTTGATCCAGTCAAGGTAATGATGATTGGTTCCTATTCTGACACGAAAAAATAAGCGAAATTTGCAGTCTTTTCAGTGAAATATTTGATTGACTATAATGTTGTTCGCTTACTACCTGACTATGTTGTCTTTTGGCTTGTATTGGTCTATCTGTAGAAAAAGAAAGGTATTTCTTAAAAAATAAGGATTGTAAAAATTATAGTAATCAGAAGAAAGTAATAATCCTTGTTTTTTAAGAAATACTACACCTTTTTCTCCTCTCCTTTTCTACAGATAGACCAATACAAGTCTAGCAAACAACGGTATAGTCAATCTATGCCGAACAGCTCCCTGAAGAACTATTTGGTTCAAAATTATTACATCATGAAAAACTTGACAAAAAAACACTGAAAATGAGCCCATTGTGAAGATGAATTATCAATGATAATTTATCATTCAGCAGTGGATGATCCATTAAACTCTTGGAATTTGCAGAGAACTCAACTCTATCATTCGTTAAACATAATAACATTTTTGAGTTTTCTTTGGACAACGGCCACTTAACGCTGACATGGATTATAATCGAAGAATGTGGAAGTGTGGTCATTCTCAAGAGAATAAATCAATTGAAATGTACGTAGGCCAAGTGATACAAGTGGTATTATATACTCAATTTGAGATACGTCGTACAGTCAATGGACTTTAATACACTACTAGCATGAACTGAAGGATATTTGAGTGTGTGTATTTGGCTTTGATATCTTTCTGTATTTACATATAGGATACCACTTCTACTGAGTGTACACCCTCTCTCTTTCTCTCTCTCTCTGTGTACAACTGTGGAGATTGAGATTGAACTTGTAAATAAATCAGACAGAGGAAGGTAGATGGACTCTTTTTATTTAGAAGAACGATTAATAAAAAGTAAATGAAGATTAGAGATTGAATAAACCCTTCCAGCGTCATCAATTATTCAGGGGGGATTGGTTTGTTCTGAAACCCATCTAAAATCAAAGATGGAATAATAATGTTTTGATCCTATTGTTCCAGACGTACGAGATTCTATCCTAAATTGAAATAGGGAGTTGATTGAATTCAAGGTTTGATACAATTTGAATGGTTTTTTAGATCTGAACCAATAGAAATGTCTGAAAGAGACTTTGGATTAAATCTATACTAATATTCAATTATGATTTCAAGATCGTCTAAAGACTAATGCTAAATGTACCAAATTTAGGAAATTTACTTGGCTATCAAGTTGGTTATGGGCTTGATCTTCCTTGTGAATCTGTGCAATTAGTTTATCCAAAAAACGCCCCCCCCCCTAAAACTGAGATGAATGAAATTAAGTTTCCATCTATTTTTTAGCCATTTTTGGGCCATACACCGATGATTCATTTGTTTGTTTTGGAGGTAAAACAAGGCCTCAGTCGGTTTGGAGGTTAGGAAAAAAAGTTGTTTCGCAGGAAAACCATGATTGAGAAAATACAAAACTGATCGATTCCGCGAATGAAGCTCTTTCGTATGGTATGTTTTTGAATAAAATTTAATTTTTAGAGCATTTCACTCTTGTAAAACTACTACACAGGTCAGCCTGTATATGTATTAACTGAGACAATTTTTTGCAATCTCTAGTATGTTTTTTATAAACGCCACAGAACTAAACTCTTTTCTTGTACGAATTATAACGAAATGCTCCTATGAGATACACACAGTTTACTCGGGAGTAAATCCCCTTAGTTTAGAAAAATTAGTTAGTCTTGATTAGAAACATCTTTTCTATATTTACCTATATTTATGTATGTATGTTTATTAATACATTTATTATGAATATTATGTATTATTCAAGCCGGGATTTGTAGTATGTTTTAACGTGTCCTCCTTCTTACAAGCAACATAACAATTATTGTTTTCAAATGAAGGGTGTAATATTTTTGTTTTGTTCCTGATCAACAATCAATCATGACTACTCAGAAATGGAACAAATTAAAAAGAGTGTAGCGAGAATTGTAATAAATAAATATTTAGGCTGAGATGTTTGCTTGCTTGTCTGTTATGAGGGCAGGGAAAGGATGTTAATAGGTTTATTTATTGGTTTAGCTTATAATTATCAATTTCTGAGCATCTCGTTCGCATTCAACCAAGAGGTAGTTTTGGTTTTTCCATAAGAAATATTGATAATAATTTTATGGTTTTATATGTATAGACTTGTCAGAATTTGTGTTTAGAGAATAAAAGGATTTTATGGCCTCTATATCTGGTTTCATTGTTTACTACAATCTCCACAGAGGACATCTTTTTCCTTGAGAATGAAGCCTTTGCCGACGAGACTTGTCGTACACTTGGAGCATTTAAAGCAGTCCGAGTGCCAATTTTTATTCTCAAAGGTGATGAACTTGGTACCGCCGAGGCCTGGGGGGATTAAGAAGAAACCAGTTTAATCTTTATTATAAATTTTACTCACGTAAATTTTCAAACACCAAAAGTACATTTCTCAAAGGTTCATCACAGAAGTAGTGTCTCTTTGAGAATAGTAAAAGTTGAAGAACAAAACTCTCTAGGCCAAGGTAGTTGATGGTAGTTATCGGAATAATTGATCTTGGCCTATGTGAGCTTTTTCACCTTCCTCTCTATTGTGACTAATTCTTCAAGAGTTTCAGTGTTTAGAACCTTACATTATAATCTTTACTATTTTCAAAGAGAGACACTACTTCTGTGATGAACCTTTGAGAAATGTACATTTGATTTTAATATATATAAATTTTATTTCTACTTGAATATTCAAGATTAGGAAATTAAAAAATAAATGGGAAATATGATTGAACTGTCACAAGACTTGTAAAGCTGCTTAAATAGCAATAACCTAGATGAACTGGGTTCTATTTTTAAATGTTCATTATTAACAATAATTATTTATTTTTAATTCGTGTAGTTGGATGCTGAAATGACTCACCTGTAATTGCCTGCTGGCATGATTCACATTTTTGGGCAAACAAAAGGGAGTAACAATCTATGCAAAAGGGTTTTTCATCCTTGGTTGTAAACTTTTGTCCGGCCAGTTCCTTGGTGCAGTTCGCGCAGGTGAAGCAGCTCTTGTGATATGATTCACCTCGATAGGTAATACCACTGTCCTTTATCGGCGATTTACATTTGACACATTTTTTCGTATACTTTTCATCGAAGCAAACAATGCAGATGATTTTGTCGTCTTTTGGGACAAAAGATTTCGTCCCAATTGGCTCTTTACACTCGGAACAGGCGAAACATTCATTATGGAAAGTTTGCCCCTTGTATTCGTACTTCTTTTGACCACCCTTGAAAAGTTCCTTGCAGGAATCACAACGCTGGCCAAACTTGTTCTCGTGGCACTCTTGACAATAGACATTGTCGTCCTTTAGAAGGAAAGACTTTTCAACTAGAGAAGTCTTGCAATCAATGCATGTGAAGCATTCTTCGTGCCAGTGGAACTCTTTGAAAGTTAGCTCTTTACTGTTGGCCTTAATTCGTTCATTACAGAGTTTACAGACGTTGGTAAAGTTTTCCTCATAACAGTTTATGCAATACGAAGTGTTCTCATAATCTACGTACTTTTGGCCAGCCAACGGCTTCTCACACTTGTTACAGTTATCTGGCATTTTGATGAAGAATTACTCTTTTGTGATCTGATCTGTGATGAAAGAGGAGAAGAGAATTATTCCTTATCAATAGCTGGTAGATGATTGGACTTTCCCTCTAGAATTTCTTTTATTGGCTAATCAGGAAAATTGCAAGGGAGGAATTTAGTTTACTCTCTTTTAAGATTAGACTAGATGAATGAGATTCCAAATTAATTCCGTTTACTCTCTCAAGAGATTGAACGAAATTTGAATAATTCATCTCAATTTGTATTTAATCTATTTATTATTAGGATGCAATCTAGGAAGAACGGTGAATTTTAATTGAAAAAAATGATGAAAAATTATAAAGGATAGAAAGCTATCAGACATAAATTTTCACTGGAATTCCAGAGGAAATTGAAGATGTTTAACAGTTAGTTTATGATAATCTGTCGAGATAAACCAGTGAACAATCAACATGGTGAAGCAAAAGGATGAAATTGCACGATAATTCAACATTTACAATAGATAACTCACAAGTTAATCCAAGTTAGTTGTGGAAAGGCATAATCAATTGGTATAAACTCCAACTTTAATCTTGAATATAAAATTTATTTGAAATAATATTATGAACATTTGATTAAAACACTCGAATTAATTTGTTCTATCTCTAATTTTGTTTATCTTTTATATATTAAGAAATTTTGCATTTGAGGACTAATTCAAAATTATGGAAAAAGTTAACAGTTCAGATTCAGATTCCAAATCTAGTTCAACAGTCCAAATACTGAGATGTCCTGTTGCATCTTGTAGTTTTATCACAATGTTACTCAATAAACTCATAAACCATGCCAAAGCCACTCATGAAGATCTTAAAGGAATCAATGTTCTCACGTGTCATCTCTGTAAGACCATCTCTACAGACCAGTCCATCATGTTGGAACACTACAAAATGTTTCATGACCTGGATGATGTAAGTATCTCTCTGTTCCTAATATTATTTCTCTATTAGGATGTAACAATATCTGAAAAGTTTTATGATTTCTCTGTCCCATCGACATCACCGGCCCAAAGTCAAGACCACTCGGAAGAGAAACTCTCAGACACTAATTCCGGTACCAATAACAGTAACAACATTTGTGGTAGTCGTAAACGCAAAGCTGCTCATCCAGTGAGTTATTTTCCTATGCTTTTCGCACCTTCTACTCTTAACGTTTCCCCTCATGAGGTGTCATTTTAATTTATTATTCATAAACTCATTACAATAATTATAATATTATTATTCAAATTATCTAATCTCGGAGTATAAAGATAACCTGTCTCTCTTTATCTGTTTTCGTTCCTCCTCCTGCAATATTTGAGCCTATCTAGACCCCCAGTTTTTCAATTTAAAAAAAACCAACTGTCAAAGATTTTTTTTCTGTGTCTCTCAACCCATCCACCCCTTTTGTTCTCTGTTGGATGTGCTCTGTGTGCAATTATGATTTACTCATTGAACAAATAGGCAAATAATAAAAAGGGCTTGACCCGTGAGAGAGAAAAGAAATAGGATGCCGGGTAAAGAAGGGCCTGATTCCTTTCACTTCCTACACCCACGCACTGAGTCCCCTCACCCCTCAAACTCGAGAAAAGTACGTAGGTGCTCTTTGTCTCTTTTTTTAGTGCAGTGCTCGGATTTCATTTGTACACTTTTTTTCTCAGCCTGGAATATCTCAAAGGTCTCAGTTATTCCATGGGGATAAATCAAGATAGGTCTCTCTTTCTCTCTGTGTTTGTGTGTATTTGTGTGCCGGTGTGTGGGGGTATATCTCTCTCTTCTCTCTTTTGGAGTGTAGCTTTTTATGGGCACACACATATAGGGCAGATATTCCCTCTTCATTGCCCAGGTGATGAATCATTAAAATAATAATTTGAGAAATACATGTCCTCATCATCTAATCATCTCCCTTTCTTCTTCACGAGAATGATGATGATGGAATAGAGCCTGCTTTGTCTTTCTGTGTCTGTGTGTGCTAGAAGATGCATTCTCTCTCTCTTCAAATACATACCCCAACCCCTCCTCCTCCTGCTCTTCATATCTCAATCTTGTCCATGTTTATTTCCCTGTTTTATCAATTACAATTGTGTGCGTTTCTTGGATGATGAATACGTCCTGCTTTCTACTGAGACTACCATGACTCAGTAGACTTGACGAAGGAAGCACAGAAAAAGGGGTCTCCCCAATCAACCCATTAAAGCAGTTGGTCCTTTTTCTCTTTCACTCAACTTCAGTTGGCAACTCACCTCGAGAGAAATAAACAACAGACAGATTTGTTTATTGTTATTCCTTCTCAATTGTGAGTCCATACCAAGGGACCCCTTTTGACAAATGACACAACTCATCTGTACATACCTGAAAGAACAAAATGGAATGTTTCCCATCATAAAATCCACTACCAAAAATCTAACATTTCTGTGTGTGTTTATGACAAATGGATGGCTCTTTATTCTCTCAGAGAGAGAAAGATTACTCTTATTAACATATCTCTCATCTCATATCACAGCGAAAATGCTAATTTGAATACATGATAATAAGCGAGCGAGACGAGATTTACATTTGAGTTGAGTTGATTGAGGACGTCTCTGGCAAGAGAACCTGTTATTCTCTCTTATTTAGCATTATCATCCTCATTCATTTTGCTATGCGGTTTTTCTACATGAAATGAAAGCGAGCTAGCGAGCGAGTGTTTGTGTGTGTATGGCTTTTTTTAGAATTCAATCGCATTTGAGATATCTTGATAACTCGTCTCCTCTACACACAGATTGAGATAAACTGAGAGTTCAACCAATAAATGTACAATAATTTACATTTATACTCAACTCAAAAATCATTTATGTAAATTGTAACATTTCATTCAAACTCTGATTATGAATGAATTTATTACTACTACTACTCAAAAAACCAAAATGTTAATATTTCAATGAATTTTACTACATTTCATTCATTTGCAGTGTAATGGTTGAAATAGAAAAAAATAGAGAAATCTGGCATGATTGAGGAGTCGCAAGTTTTTTTGTTTACGGAAATGAACTATAGCGAGTCTTTCTCAGCTGACATTTTATTATTATTAACTCACACAAAATGGTGTATATGCTTGTGTGTGTATATTAAAATTGGCCTAGTAGTTAAAAAAAACAATACAGCAGTTTAAGTAGTTTCATATTCTTGTCATGAACTGATTGTTGCTTCTCGATAAACAAACTTTCCTTCAAGTCTCTCTCTGTGATTGAATTTTGAATGATGAGAAAATCATCATTTCACCCCCTTTTTTTCTTTCTCCAATATCTAATCATCATCTAGTCGTCTACATTGACGCACACGAGAACAAACGAAATGGGTGCTGTTCTATGGACACTTCCTTTCTCTATCTCTTAACCAATTGATTTTCATTTTTTTCTCTTCTACATGTTGAAGGCCATGATTTGACACAAAAAGCCTACTTGTTAGTAGACCTCATTCCTACTACACCTTGAATGAAGAAAAAAAAATAATAAAAAAGACTTGAGCCTGTCCAAAATTCAGTAGGTGGATTGTTTCTCTTACAATCACAATAATTTAGTTATGAGTTAAAAAAACATTTCGAGTATTCTGAACCATTCTATGATACTTGGTGATAGATTTTTTTTTAATTTGGAATTCCACATAAAGAAAACAAATCCATGGTGAGCAGTTTATTCATGTCTCTTTCCAATGAAAGAAAAACAGAATCTGAGTATATCAACTCAATCAATACTTGAGTTCCGGTATTTATTACATATTATTACTGTACAAGAATGTATCTCTCATCTCAAAATAAATTAAAATCTCCTATTCCATCTTTTTAATAGTCGCAAATAGTTTTGGAAGTCTTTTATTTCATTCCCACTCAAAAGAAAATCAAAAGAGTCACCATAACCAAATCTCAGGCATCATGCGGAGCTAGGTATTAACACAAGAGTAACTCATCGACAACACTAAAAATCAGGGAAATAATTCTACAAAAGATGTTTAGAACTACCAGGGCCCAATTGATTTTAAATTTTTCTTTTCCACCTGAATACTAGAAAAGTTTTTTACAATAGTCAGTCAAACAATCGTTTTTCAAAATATTCAACCAGGATTTGAGACAGTACCTATCTCTCAGTTTTTAATTGAAATTCAGTTCTCTTGGAAAACATAATCTACAATTGACAAAGTATTTGTGCATTGGCCTTGTGTGTCTCAGAAAAATCAAATTTTACAATCAATTTTGAAAAAACTTTATTTCTTAATGAATGAATGCAAAAAAAAACACGAGAAGACGAGTTCATTCAATCTTTCTACACTACTAATACTACTATTACTACTGCAATGCGTGTGTATTAATTTCATAATGCTCTTGGTTTTATTTCAGAACGAGATGTTGTATGTTAGTGTGTGTGTGGTGGTGGGGGGTGGATGAATGGACTCTCTCTCTCTCTAGATGTCTCTGTATCAGCTAATTTTAGTTTTTATGATGAACTCGTTCTGATAATAAAACTCTCTATCTATCCAATGTGTGTGTTTGTAATTTTTTAAAACTTGTTCTTGAATATTTTCAACCGTTGAGAGAGAGAGGCTGGCCACACCTCTCTTCTCTCAACATTGTCTTATTCTTCTTCTTCTTCGATTGAAAATGGTTTATTTTGCTATCATCCTTTTTATTATTTGACGCAAATTTCATCTCTAGTTGAGATGGTAATCAACATGGCTCTGTTCTTCGATTAATCTTCTTATTGATCGAGGAAAAATGCCTTGTACGCACACACACTGGTAAGAAAAGAGAGAGAGAGAGAGAGAGAGAAAGAATTCAGCCCACGCATTTGAGAGATGGAGCGTGTACACTCCATTAGTCCAGTGAGTGCTGCTTTCCCTCACCTCCTCGTTCTGTTTCAATCCTAGGGAATTGGTTGCACACACATACTAATAATATATCCATCTTGAATCAAAGCACACACACCATTGTAGAAGCACTGTGTGTAGGGATAATCTCTCTTGAGTGAGTGAGTGAGTGAGTGAGTTTTCATAAAATAACAAAACCCCATCTTACTGTAGTCTTGTTCGTTAGTTATGTGTTTGTATACAATACATGATTCTATGCCAAGAGAAGAGAGAATAACTTTTTCCCATTTTGTTCTCTCTCTTGCAATGGCTGTGTATGTATGCACCCATCTATTAGTACCAACTATATGCTAGTTAATCTCATGAACAAGAGAAAGAAAATACGACTCGTATACATCTCTATATTGAGGATATGGGTCTTGTCTACTCCTTCTCGTTTCCTCTTTCGTGTGTGTTTATGTGTGTGTGTGTGGGTGTGTGCGTGTTTGTATTTGTCCCAACATTTCCCCCCTTGGGAGAGAGATAGAGAAAAATCAATGAACCAATCAGAATTTCCCTTCATCCCTATGAGTGTTGGTATGTTTGTGTGGCACACATACAAATGGCAAACATACAACACACACACAGAGAAATGAGACAGGTCGTAACTAGGGCGAGGATTAAGGGTGGATAGGATTATCCTGATGATGGAGTGTTCCAAATGTGAGATTTAGTTTGTACTCTCGTATTGATTATTTCTGTACATTTCTCCTTCCCTAGCATAGTAGGACACAGACAGAATAAGCTAACTGAAAATTCCCTGTTTCATTTCCAGCCTCTTACAGCCCTTACAGAATCTATGTAATTTTACCTATGTACCTCTATAGAATCCCATTCTCCCTAAAATCATCAAAATTTACCTAATTCCCTGGGACTTTCTTCCTACATGTGAAAAAAGACTCAATTTTTACTATAAGCCCTATTTTTATTCAGAATGTTGCAAAAACTATTCAAAAATCTCAACTTTGTCCTTTCTCGTGGTGAAATTAATTGAAAAATCTTGGCGCGTGTTCAAAACTTGTCATCTTCAATCGAGATTTTGTATATCAGAACAAACTAGAAAACGTATGGTTTTATAGGAAAAAATGCTTAGTTTTTGATAATCTTCAAAATGATATTAAGACTGGGAAAAGTTGAGAAAATTGGCCTACTCTAATCTTTATAATTATTGAAATACATATACATATATGGAAATCTTGCTGAATAATGTTGAAACATGTCTTTTTTCTTTCAAGTGTAAAATTAGTAGTGAGTTCATTGTTTCTAACCAGAAAAAAAACACCAAGTGTCCCACTACACTAGTAAATAAACTTGGTTCCTTAATTGTTGTTCCTACATTGTCTTAAAATCCCCATTGAACAAGAAATATAACAAGTTGATTTCATGACTAATGATTTCCTCCTCCCTTCTAGGAACGAATCAGTATCACAAGTAGTAATGAGAAACAGGATGAAGTCAAGGGGGAAAATGGAACCTTAGAGTCAGAGAGTAATTCTAGTCCAATGGCCACTGTAGCCTCGCCAAATTCCTCAACACTGAGTACAACAACTGGTCTTGAATCGATAGAGGCAGCTACCCTGCTGGCAACTCAACTCCTCCTCAAGAATCAGCAACAGCAAATTGCAAACACACTCATAGCCCTACAGCAGACCCAACAGACCCTGTTGTCCACAGCCAATGGTTCATCGAGGACATCTCCAACCTTGACTTCTACTAATGGCGGCCAGTTGAATTTAACCAACCTGATTAATTCTCTTGTTCCACAGAGCAATAACAACAATACTGTCATTCAGACTTTGGTCACAGCCAACTTGGCTAGCAACGGTGTCGCCAAGAAGAAGCCAAGCGATGAGACAGTCCAACCCGATGAATCCAAGGTGCTCGGTAAAAACTTGCTCGACTCTGAGCAAGCCCTAGATATGAGTGTGAAAGGAAGTCTCCCCGATTCTCTGGACACGACAAACAAGTCAATTTTGATAGCCCCACCAAATCAAATGGTCGGTATACCCAGTCCACAGGTCCTGAGCATCCAACAACTCCAACAACTAATTCAAATACACCAACAGCAGCAAAAGGCAAAGAGCCAGGACCACAGTCAGGCCTCTGCTCAGTTGGCCACATCGACGCCGCTGATTGCGACGACATCTAGTCCAGCCTTGAATTCAGCCTCTCTCATTCAGAATTACATACAGAGCCAGAATGGCATCAAGACAATCTCACCATCGGGAGAGTGTAAGTCTAAAATATAAACATGCATATGGCACATTTGAGCAGACGTTTGATTGGAAAATTTCTCTCGTTTTAGTGATTTCTCTCGGACCCATTTGGAGCCATCCGAATATTTCCTCAGTCCTGACCAATGGAGGTCTCTCAGCAAATGTGATTCCCTTCGGCCTGAATAATTCATCTGGCAACTCGACTACAGGCATTAATGTTTTGACCACACAAGACCCGACCAGACTCGGCCTTCAGGGTAAATCTCAAAACTCTACCCCTAACACAAACTTTATAAGCCTGTTGGATCCGAGATCGACCATACAGCTACACATGAACAATAATGGAAGTATTTGTTTACAGCCAAATTCCGCTAACAACGGAGGTTCCATCCAGAAATCAACAGCCAACGGTAATAAAACACCTAGTGTCAGTAACATTACGAATATTATCAAGTCTATAGCGTCAAACAGTCAGAATGATACGAACCAAATCACCAGCAATGGAAAGTCCCTGAGTAACCCGACAAATAAACCCATTAAAAAGAACAATAGTCTTTCCAAAATTTCAATGAACGATCCAAGTGGGGATCCGACAAAAAGAGACGAGGAAAACTCATCTCCTTGTCATGTTAATCATGGAGGCGGTTCAAAGCCACATCGACAGAATTTCACGCCAGCCCAGAATCGTATTCTGGCCAACTGGTATTCCCTGCATCAGAGTAAACCGTACCCCTCGACTGATGACACAAAAATGCTGGCCCAAAAGACAAACCTCAATTACTCCCAGGTTAAAAAGTGGTTCGCCAATAAACGGGCCAGAACGACCAACCCATCACAGCTGAATAAATCACCGTCTGGAGCATCCATGATTGATGGTAGCTTGTTTGTCGGTAAAGATGACTTATTCTCGAGTAATAATTCTATCGCATTGTCAGACAAGGAAGAGAACGGTAGTACTGGTGAGAATGAAACCAAGTTCTCCCTACGCTTCGACATGACCGATGGAACACCCACAATGGTGAATTTGAAAAAATCCCTGACAGTTATTGCTCCGAAACCAACTCTCAACAACAACAGTGCCAACATTTCACCTGTTAATGGGATTAAGGCATCAGTGAATGGTAATAGTCCTGCCAGTTCAACGCCCAACGCCAAATGGACTAAACACGAATCTCCTGCCGATAGAGCTGCTCGTATTAAGCAGGAGAACGAATGTGTCATTGCCATAATAAACGAAGCGAAACGAGAAAGTGAAGAGAAGAAAAGATGCGAGGAAAACACAGAAGCGGCAGTCAGTCCAGTTAGTGCCAAGCTTAGGAAGCTGAATCCCAAGTCGGAAAATGAGGTTGACGATGAGGTCAACGAGTCTCCGCCAACCCTGCACGTTGAAATTGCCCCAGTTAACCCAGATGAGGAATAAGCGGACACCTCAATTTTTCTAGTCGAAATTAGTTATTAGTGTTGTACATAGAACTTTCTACTTTTTCTGCATATATATCCTTTGAATCTACAGTATTCGACAGTATTTGACACAATTTTTGTATAAAAAAGTCTGACTTTTGCAATAATGTATTATGAAAATATTTGTTTCTAATTATTATAATTTATGAATAGTTAATTTAGGATTATTCCCATGATGAATATATAAAATATTAAATTATATTACACCTGAAAGAAATGCTGTAATTATTTTTAATGAATTTTCGATATAGTTACTTTGAAGTAGATTGCAAAAAAAAATATTAGTACATTAGGTAATATACAACAGGATATTGTAGTTAAAATTCTTTCAAAGACTTGGACTGTCAAGTGAGCATTTGGACTGACTTCTGTAAAGCACTTTGCTTCCATAGGAATAAACAGATATTACTTTGCCGCAGAGGTCAGTTCTAGTACCAAGTTTAGGCACAGTGACAGTCTCTGGAAATGATAATTATCGCAAATTTGGTTGGAGCCAGGTGTTGTATGAGACACTCTTAGATTGTATGTTACAAAAGGCTGATGGGAATAGAGGCATGTGGTACAATTAGTCTTGCTGTTGAATATTGCCGATTGGCAATTCGACATTGGGATATTTAGTAAACTGGAAGCTGCAGGTTCCCACTAACACCCAGCAGATGAAGTAAACATGTCGTACAACTGAACAAACTATTCATTTTTCCCCTGGTTACCAGTCTTGGTTTGAAATTTATTAAGGATTTCTATTCATACTACATATTTATAGTTTCCTTGGTTGTTTGTTCTTCTTTCTCATTTTGATAGATTTATATTTTATCATAGTTGATTTGGGAAATAAGAAATAAAAAAATGCATTTAAAAAATTACAATAGCTTACTGGATTGAGTTATATATGGGTAGACTCAAAAATCATGAGAAATTTGGCCCCACATTTATTTGAATAACAAATCGACAAAGGACTGTTTAAAATAATAAAAAAAATTAGGATCATTTCATATAAATCTATATTGTATTATAATACTTTTCCTATGTATTCAACTCGCAGAGACCTCTTAGACTTCTCTGGCAGTAGTCATCATTCAAGAAGTACCACTCAATTGAGATACAGGCTTCTCTTCCATCGGAATTGTTAATCGATTAAATATGAGAGAAATTTGCAGGGAATGAAGTTTGACAAATGTTGGACTTATCCATGAGTTTGCACCAGCATATGGACGACGGCCTCCTAGCCAAACTGCGTCATACCCTGTATAATAGGCTATAGAATCCTAAAAAAAAGTGAAAACCAACGAGTCTCTTACCAATTTACATAGGGTCGGATCGGCCAAATGACCTCGACCATTCTTTACACACCATTCTTCGGCCTCTTTCCAAGGGAGGCTTGGCGTGAAAACGTATACAGCAAATTTGAAATCTTGAAGTAGCGCCAAATTCCCATTTTTTGGACTTTGAGTTGAAATTTTTTTGCTGATTTCAATGTGAGAGAGAGATCAAAAGTTGATTTTTAGGATCACAATTAGTCAAAGAAATCAAATATGCTGAATCTGGTTTTGAGAATCACCCCATAAACGTGTCTAAATTAAATTTTGATTTTTAGACCATTTTTCTTACTTCAAAGTCGATGAAATTTGATATTTCAAGATCGCAGAAAAATGACGAATTTATCAATTTATCAGTCTTATTGTGATCCTAAAAATCAACTTTTGATCGCTCTCTCACATTGAAATCAGCAAAAAAATTTCAACTCAAAGTCCAAAAAATGGGAATTTGGCGCTACTTCAAGATTTCAAATTTGCTGTATTTTCCTTAAAAGTTATTTTTTTCTAAATTCTACTTTCAGCCATCTCTCTGGCCCCAGAGCAAGAATCTACCAAGGAATTAAGGCAATTTTTTGAATTAACTGATTGGTACTATATTCTGGACTTAACCAGATTGATGATTCAATTTGAGCATAACGTATTTCTCTCAAAAATACTTTTCTAATCGCCGCGAAATCTCAAATGAACTTTTTTGAAAAAGATAATATTTCACCCTACTCAAATATATAATATATCAATTTTCTCATCAGTTTTAAGCTGATTTACCGATGCTGAATTCATTTCAAGGGAAGAGATGTCAAATTTTTCACAGATAAGGGCCTTTATTTCGGGCATACTCATTAGTGTGATATATGCCATATATATAGGGGTTTAACAAAATATTTTTTATGATACAATAATCGTTAAAATAACATCGATTAAGAAAATACAATTGAATCTAGCAAAAATTTGGCCGTTATTCAACCTCTGAGCTCATTGATTTTGAAAATTTAAAGCAATTCAATACAGAAACGTTGGATCAACATTAGTTGAAGAATTCAAATTCAATTCCATCTGGAGGTCATTCAATTCTGGGTCATTTCTCTTCGTGATAATCAGGGCGGTCAAAAATATGCTAAAATTTTTGGAATATTTTTATTGAAAAGCTCCTTTCAACGTCGCAACTTGTGAACTGAAATTTTTTATCAGAGAGCTAATTTCATAAGATTCCTTTTCATGAAAAATAATAAATTTTCACATTGGAAACAGTGAAAAAATCGATTCAGGCTTAATTTTTCCTCAGTCTTATTAAAATGTGATCTTTTATTTTTAAAGTAACATAGTCGAAACTAATTTCGCATAATTTCTCAAAATAGTCTTTTATAGTTGCTCCAATTCATTTTACCTATATCTTGAGAAGATATCATCGAATAGGATAAGGAGATTTTTCAACCAATAATATTAATTTGAAACTTGAATTAAATTTCGATTTTTTAAAAATCTTAAATAAAAAAATCAATAATCCCTATGAAAATTCTCATAGTTATAGATTTATGCCAAGAATATTTTTCATTAAAAATCTGATAAATTTTGACTAATCTCACTACTGTGAGTTCAATAAAAAAATATGCTAAATATTCATTTCGACCACCCTGGTGATAATCAAAAAATTTAAATGGTTCAATCAAGAATTTCTGTGAAATTCTTTAGGGTAATTTGAACTCTTTCATCTAATCCTGATCTGAATTGTTTTAATTCTTCAAGATAGATAATAAAATGAGAATCAAGACACTCTTTTCATGAAAATATTCAAAACTATTTATTCTTTTTCAAGTAGTTAGTTCACAGACTCCGACAAATTCAACTCCACAATTGTTGTCGTTGATCAGGCTAATACACGCCTCATCACCAGCATAGTTATTCGGTTCCCCTGCTAACCAGGAACTAAAGTTAATATTGAGAATGTAAGTACTAACATTGGTCCAAGTTTAACGAATTCCGGAGTAATCCAGTCACTCGACCCAGAGAATGGACGGCGACCACCTAGCCAGACTTGCCTCCATTCACGAACGAAACCGCGAAGAGCATACTGAAATTAGATGAGAAGTCTAAAACTTTACTGTATTACAGAATGATGGATCGGCCAAATGGCCCAAATCATTCTTTACACACCATTCCTCAGCTTTTTTCCATGTCAATCTCGGCGTAAAGTAATAGGCAGCCATGGCGGCATGTATAAATAATGCAAATAAAAATATCTTCATTTCTCGCAGGAGATCACCCCGAACGTTTCATTTAAATACGTAAGGTTAATTTAATTGAAGCTCATTAATTTTTTTTCATTAAACTCTGTACTTTTATACTACTCGTCAGGTTGAATATACCAACAGAATAGAAGACTCAAATAGTCCAGCCAATGTCACAATCCTATATCCTCTAAGAGAACTCGACTATCTGAATGAATTGAGTGAAATGAATTTTTGTTTTAACCAACTATAATTTTTGGCGCAAATAATTTTTTTAACATAAAAGCTCTTTTTAATTATCAATGAATTTATGTCAACACCAATTAACCTCAAGTATAAATAAAATGAAATATTTCCATGAATGAAAATGCTCTTGGTGATATTTTTATCCTTAGTCCTAATAGAGAGTAAAACGTTCTTCACAGTGGGCCCGAAAAAGTACCAGCTTGATGTTCAACATTGTTACGAACAAGATGGAGACGTAGCTATCCCTCTGGCTAGTGACTTGGTACTTTAAATATCTCAACTCCTCCTCTCTCTTCCAGAATGACATATTACAAGCTTGTGGGCAAGAACCTTGTTATGTTGGCTTACATAGGGCTTTCCACGGTTCTCCTGATTTTGTTACAGTCAAATTCGAAAAAATGACAGAGTCCATGTAAGTGGTATTCATCATCTCTAGTCCCTGGAATACAAATGAGCCTGATAATGCCGGTGGCTATGAGGATTGTGTTAAAGTAGTCAATGTCAATGGATTAGCGAAACTCGAGGATTGGCCATGTACTGGGGAATCAAAAGCTGTCTGTGTTAGGAACTGAATAAAACAAGTTGTCAGAAAGCAAAATCTTTGTTTTATTTCTTAATAATGTAATTCGTTGAAACATTGATAAGAACCAGAGAGATGAACTCAAAACTCATTGAGATTTATGCCCAACCAAAGTCTTAACCCTATATGGGCGATAAGAAAGCCAATAGATAAACGACACAAAATTAATATAAAAGGATTCTAAATCAGATTCTCATGAGAATACTATTCAAAAAGGATTCCATTTAAGAAAGTCGATTTTTTATTGAACTTACCATCTACTAATAAGTAGATGAAAACCTATTTTTACTAAGTTTAGCTATGTCTGTGAGACTTTCTGGTACTTTGGTAAACCCTTTCGATACCATAGCTAAACGAAGAAAGTTTCAGGCTTTACTATAGGACAAAATTTTATGAAATTATTTTTTAATTTACCTTTATTTATGAAAGATCAATCCTTCTCTGTAGTGGTTGCGTCAGAATTGAAATTCTTTGAATGCTAATCCCTCAAAGCAGGGAAAAAGACCGGGTCTATTGCTAATATGCAATGTACTTCAAATAGTAAATTGTTAATAATAAATTGTATATATGGTATAAATATTCTCGGTGTATAGATTTCAGGGAGAATTGTGTATGAAAGAGAAATTAATGATTTATCTGAATTTTAACCCTTTCGGTGCCGAGACTATTTCACAATTTTCATAAAAACCAAAATTTAGCTATGATGATACAAAATTATTTGGCCAAAAATATTACTAATGCAAGTTCACATTGTGGGTTTCAATTTCAACTTTAATTGATCCAGAAACCTATCAAACTGGTAGAGTTGTGGAGGTTCAAAAAAATTGGAAAATGGACATATATATTAGACCTCGATGAAAATTTTAAAACATAGGAAATTCCGGGCGGGAACAATATACGTTGTTTGTTATCACATTTTATTTACTTCAAGTAGAAAATATCCTCAAAGTTTCCATATTGCTAAAACTGAAAATTTACTTTCGGCATCAGGAATAATTTTTAATTTCTTCTTATTATTAAATTTAAACATTATTATTTGTTTAAATTAACCAAATACTTGGATTATTATCTGAAGACAAGCTTCCTCTTAACAGTGATGTTGTTAATCATTTCTTGTATCTTCGTAATCAAGGAGATAGGAAAAAGTTTAAAGAAAATCGAAAGTTTATATATGGCTATTATTTTTACCTATAGTTAATTCCATGATTCCCTAATTCACAGTTTTAACTTCCATGGCCAATGTAAGCGTTCCTCTTTTATCCTTGTTTTATCCTTAATGATAATAAGCACAGTTTTTTTGTTACATATATTCTCTTCTGACTAAATCTACATTGTGATAATTATAACTGAGTTACGACTGCTTTTTTATGCCTATGCTCATCATCAACGATGACGTTGTCTCGTATCCATGGTCTCCTTAAAGCATTTTTTCTTAGTTTTAATATATTTAAAAATTGACCAAGATAAAGTTATCCAACATTTATTCTCTATGGTTACCAATGAGTTATCTGAAGGATATAAATATGGGTAAAAACATCATGGAAATTGTGATGACTTCTTGTTTTAAATTACTACTCACAACCTATCTGAATTTGGTCATTCTTACCGCCTCAGATTCAATAATCACAATACCAGCGGCCAATGTACCCTTGGCACAATGTTCCCCAAGAAAATTCTTGTACCCAACAAATTGTTCAACCAATTTGTACGCCTTCTCATTACTTAACATTACCCTACAATATCGAGATATAATTCTAGGTACACTAACCTTGGACGAATGCAAGCGTTCTTGTGATGAGAACAGTTGTTATCGCTTCAAACTTACACAAAATCTCTGCATCCTATTGACGACTATATCGCCGATGAATCCGTCCACTTCCTCAGGTCTAGTTTATGGCTACAAATGTTGCAGTAAGAGACTTGAAAACTCCTTAATTTGAAAAAAATGTATTCAAAATCAAATAGGTCCCAGGAACATTCCAAGAGCCACAATGCAAAGAAACCAATGCGAGCAAAGGAGTATGTTCTTGCCGACAGACTGTCTATCTGAACTTTACTTTGAAAAGGAATTTAGAAAGAATCAAGAAAGTTTTTATTTCAACCGGTTTGAGGCCAACTCAAATCTGTCCAGATGCTCAGAGCTGTGTAGACTGACAGGATGTTTCCGCTTAATTTTATCCGATCAAGTAAAAAGATTTCTTATCATTCCCCAAATTTTAGAATGTCTGCTACGTTCAGTATGATCTGGATAATTCGGTTTTCCAGATGATGACCGGAACTGGATATCAAATTGCCTGTTGCTATCCCCTAAAGAGTAAGTGGTAATTTTTCTCTTAGGTAATAATTATAATTATTCATCAATTACATACAATGAATATAGTTTCTTCTATCACCTATTTCTTTTCTTTCCATATTAGTAGTCCAGAATGAATTCTCTGTTTGAATTAAATTTTTGGGTTCAGTAG
The DNA here is from genome assembly GCA_012064415.1 of Gyrodactylus bullatarudis. Classification (NCBI taxonomy): domain Eukaryota; kingdom Metazoa; phylum Platyhelminthes; class Monogenea; order Gyrodactylidea; family Gyrodactylidae; genus Gyrodactylus; species Gyrodactylus bullatarudis. The sequence goes on from SSNU01000042.1 coordinate 202,995, forward strand.
AATATGATCTAAAATTAGTTTTATAGAAAAAAATTTATTAGACCATAGGTAAATGGACATAGAGAATTTTAATATTGAGAAGATTATGGTTTTTATTTTATGGGAGATTAGAGAGAAAGTGACATATTCAAGTCCATCCGAGATACTGTCACCAAGGTCCAAAGTTAAGGAGACAATTTCTGGATATATTGGCAAAATCATTAGTTATTCTTAATTTTGAAGAGCATCCGGCAGTAGTCACTCTTGTATGCTACTCAAAACACAATTCATTTCCTTCACATTCTTAATGGCCACTAGTAACAACTTGAGATATTTTCACAACATGCATTTTTTCTCAAATGACCATAGAGATACCAAACAGATAAAAGAGTCCGAACACTTTTCTATTCCATGCTTCAAATAGATTTTCTATGTTCCGTGATTGCCGTATTCGAAAACTAAAGTAAAATATTTTTTCTAAAATCGTTAATTTTTCCCAAATTGATCGGGTTTCTTCAGGGTGTATTCAGAATATATTTAATATTAATTTGACGTGAAAATCTGATTCAAAAAGATCATAGTGTGTCCAACAATTCAAAATTTATCATTTATCGTAGTAAAAATGGTGGCTCGAATTTGAAGAATTGACATCTTTTACATATCTAAATAAAATTAAAAACATAAGCTTCAATAGGAATTTTTTCTTCTCTTATTTTCTATCGAACGAGCGCATAAACTCGAAAACAAAAAAAATTTCTATTACCTTATTAAAGACTCATCATTCTTGACAGATATTTGACCTGATTCACCTAGAATAAGCCCTCCAGAGGTTTCTATTAAATGTTTACCATGATTTATTGATTTATTTAGATACAATTAAAAGGGGTTTAAATCAATGGAAATAATTCGATGTGAATACTCACAAGAGAAAAGTTTTCTAATTAGCTTTTAGTGAGAAAAAAAAATCGATGGATGGTAGAAATCTTTAACGAAAGCATCTCATGTAGAGATTAAAACAACTAGGAAACAGGCCAAGATTGGCAAACTCCCAGAGAAATAGTTGATGGCCAAGATCTTCTTTAGGTTTCTTTACCTTTAAAAATTACCTTTGGATATTATAGTCTACAAACTCAATCCTAGTGAAAAGAATTGGCCAAAATGACGAACTGATTCATGGTGTATCCATAGATGTCTCTTTCGTTTCCAGAGAGGACAAAGCCTGTAACCTAGCAACATGAATAAATAATCATTTATATAAAAGCCTTTGATTTCCATGAGAAAGAACTTTTGTCTTGTTTTTATGTCGAATGATCGTCTTCATCGATGGAGGACGACCGGCTTCAATGCTCGTCTTTACGTGCCGGATTTGAATGAGGATATTTTCGGGCCGATAGGGGCCAGACAAAACCTGGATATGACTGTGAAGGAACCGTCTCTTAAGGTGGCCTCATGTGAATTCAACGAGAGAGCACATCAGGATTATGTTGGAGATCTTCTTGGCGGCATTGAAGGCTTCAAATTTTGGCCACCCCTCGATCGTGATCATGAATATTTCCGGGTTCAGGCAAAATTGAAATATGGAAAATTTCTTTCCTACCTTGACAAGTCCGATGAGGAATCGTTTATAGAGAGAATATATAATGAAGAAGTTAAGAAACGCTTAGATTTCTCAATTACAAGCAACGATTTGAACGCTTCTCCCAGTTACAAGCAAAAATGTGTAAGAAACATTTTTGACATTTTTATTTATACTTTTAACTTAGTTACTCAATAGTAAGTAAGATAAATAATTACGTAATAATTATGTAAATTCTGAGCAAAATAAAAAGATGTCACAAGGTTCTACAAATCTCTATTTCGGGTATACTCATCATCTATATATATGTTGCAATCATTTTATAGAACTCGATAGTTATATATAATCTTCGCCGATTATGTATAATAATCAAGCCTCTGATCATTATATATAGTTCTTACCTTGAATGAAGAGAAACTCTGACGATTATAACTCTCGTCTGATAAAAATCCGCGAATTTAGCGCTCTCGCAAAGCTTTTTAAAACGCGCGTCAAGTTAGAAAAAATTGAAAAATCCTTTAAAAAATACATATTTTTAGAGTGTTTTTCTTCTTTTTTTGACGTGTATATTTAATAAAATTTGAAATTTTAAAAACATTCTAATGTAAAATTTAATTTTCTTGTACAAAAATGAAAAAAACACTCCCATTAAATTTTTTACCAAGATTGTAAACAACTTAATTATTCCACTCAGGCTTGTTCAAAAATACATATTATAATCTTATCTTTATCCAGAAATACCAAAATTTCCACAGAAATCTTCAAAAAATTCGAGCAATTTTGTTATTAAGCATCAATTTAGAAAATTCACACATGTCATATCGATTGACACAAAAAGTTTAATCCATTCGCTAAAAAGTTAAAAGGAAACATATATATACAGGTTTGGAATTTTTATTTTTTCCAATCTCATAAGGAATTTTTCAGATCTGGAAGCTGATTCGGAATTAGCATAAAAAATCGCACCAAGATCAATTTATCTCTCCCATTTACCTCTGTGTATGATTGGCATGTTTGCTACTACCCCTGACTTATCAAACGAGAGTTATATATAATCGTCAGAGTTTCTCTTCATTCAAGATAAGAATTATATATAATGATCAGAGGCTTGGTTATTATACATAATCGGCGAAGATTATATATAACTATCGAGTTATATAAAATGATCAGTTCAGTGCTGATTTTTGATTTGATCGAGATCTTCGTCAGGAAACCCAAAAATTTGTCATCGTCACTAGGTACCCCCTTTTTAAAAACCGAGTTTTGAAAGCTGATTGGTCGAAAAAACAAATTGTACGTAAGAGTGGAAGAGTTTCTTTCCTATATAAATACACAGAGTCAATTTCATTGGTTTATATCTCATATTATTGTGTTTGTATGTAGCTTTTACATCCCAATAGTCATTGCAATTATTATTGCTCTCCTGGACGGTCTAATTACTTCGAGGATCTCTCATACCAAGTAAATACGCTTTCTAACCTTTTTCTATTCAGGCTGATTTGAGGACTTTTTTCTCAGTTTCTTCTCAAGATTACCTCAATTTGGTTCTGTAATACAGAATCTGTATCCTCTTCTATCTATCAAGTAAAATTCCTAACAAATAATTTTTATAAAGCCTGAATGAATCTTCCCAGCTCTTTTGCTTTCAATGAAAAATCTAAATTTTCAGTGCTCAATCTCATGGTCAGTTTCATTGCTCCATCTCATCTTCCATTATAATCTTTGCTGGCACATCTGATAAATGTTGCATTTTATTGCCAGAATGCTTTATGCAACTTTCCAAAAGGTTTCTTTCTTATACTTTTTGTGTCCACTTATTTAACTCTATTTATCCTGAGCGACGGTGATGATACGAAATTCAACGGTATTTTCTTTAGAATATCTATCAAGAAAATTAAATTATATATCAATATTATTTCATTTTTTCGTAAAATTTTGCTCTAAAGTTAATTCTGGGTTATTCAATTTTTAACACTCGATTCAATTTATTTAATTTTATATCAATTAATTGAGCTCAGCTTTCATCATTAAAATTGAAAGACCTTCTTTCCAAGCCTTTCTTTGTTTATCTGAAATCTTTGGATAAACATTGTTTATTGAACAATCCTCTCTAATCTTTACCACTAATCATGACAGAGGATTGATGGTACTAAGCCTTTTTCACACCAAACAAATTAAAATTTTTGTCTGATATAAAATACTGACAATTTTGTTGTATCAATATTGTTTGGTTTACAATTAATATTGACCGATTTTTGCTTTTTTAGGTTATGATGTTGGCAATAAATAAATAAACATGTTTACATTATCAGCTATGAGAAGTTAACCCTTTCGATGCCGATGGACAGATATTTGATAGGTTTCTGGATCAATTAATCAAGTTTAAATTGAAGCCCACAATGTGAACTTGCATTAGTAATAATTTTGGCCAAATAACTTGGTGTCTTCATAGCTAAATTTTGGTTTTTATAAAAATTGTGAAATAGTCTCGGCATCGAAAGGGTTAAAAAGCCCAGTAATTCCTATACTCATGTTTAATGCTTAATAAAACCCTGACATACAGGTTATGTGTGACTGATTGGCTAAACTATACTTTAGGGGCACCGGCTATATTAATTATAACATCATGTCATCTATAAACGATATTACTCCTGAAAATGTTGAAAGCCTGACCATAATCACTCTTGCTAGAGCTTATGAAGATAAGAAGGGAATTGTCCAAATGTGTCAACGACTTAAACTCATTCCTCTAACTATGTCTCACGATGATTGTGATGGTGAAATGTATCTCGGAGAATACAGTTCATCTATCGATGGATATGTTTTTCGGTGCTCGACTTGCAAAAGAAGAAAATCAATCCGAGATGGTAATCCTAATTTATTTATTTTTAAGGAACATTCTTCGCAAGATCTCATCTTCCAATATGGAAAATCTTGGTGATTATTAGAGTTGTGTGTTACAAAGCTGACAGCCTCAAGTTCATAAGGAAAAGAAGTTCAGATAGATGAATCATGTTTCTGTCAGCGAAAATATCATCGAGGACACATGCTGGCAACTTCTAATATTTGGGTCTTCGGTGGAGTTGACGAAGATGGCAAAGTCTTCATGCAGACTGTAGAAAATAGGAAGAAAGCCACTTTGATGGAGATAATAAAAAGAAGAATTGTTCCTGGCTCCATCATTATCTCGGATGAGCACAAATCTTATAAGAAACTCAGTCAAGAGGGATACGACCACAAAACAGTGTGTCATAAATATGAGTTTGTGAATAGAGAGGGATTCCATACCAACCGCATTGAGTCCATATGGGGAGCAGCCAAGAGAGACGCAGGAAATGTCCGTAATAAAAGGAAGAACTTATTAGATAGTTATTTGATGATGTATCTATTCCGAAGGAACAGTCCTGATAATATTTTTCAGGCTACCCTCCATGCAATCTCAGAAATTTATACTTTTCAATAAAAATATTTCTCAATATTGATTTCTTTTCAAATCTTTGATTGACCTAAGGAAGTTAAGCATTTCGAAAAATTATAGAATAACTTACATTTTAGTTAATTTTGATTTAGTTTATTAATTTTCATGTTTACTAATGAGTAGTGACGGAATTTTATTATATAAAATCATGGTGCCCCTAAAGTAAAGTTTAGCCGACGGATTTAGGTTTATATTTTTCAACAATAAAAATATTTTAAACACCAGTTTGGCTCCCACCTATAGTTCAAATCTTAGGAAAATTAATTTAAATTTCTTGATGCATGGAAGTATTGAAATTACAAACCACTAATTCAATACTTCCATGCATCAAGAAATTTTAAATAATTTTCCCAAGATTTCTGACTTAAACTTCGTAGAATTTCAAGCAACAGTTTTAGCACCAATAGAAAATTCTGGACCTGTTTGTAACTAAAATTCAAGTTTTCACTTTTTGAAAATGTTCTAATCATCATAAACCCCTGTTCGTGATATGATTACCATTTTTGGCATTAAAAATTTTAGAAGATCTTACCGAAGAATTTGAATATTACTCAATGAGAAATGAAGTATTAGGGCTAAAATCTTTGGGTCATATGAAGATTTCCCCCTAATCTTGAGAAATAATTTTCAAAAATTTTCCATCAAAAGATCTTTTTGAATAACTGAATGAAAAGGGTCTGAAATATTCGAAAATAGGAAATCTATAATTAGGAAAACATGTTTGGAAGATTTAAAATTAAAATAATCAAAATTTTCAGACAACGTACGTCATGGTGAAACTCACTATCAAGATCCACTTATTGATAATATTACCATTAGAGCTCTCTCAAGGTAGAAATATAGATTTGAATAATTAACTTGGACATTATCGATAAACAGACCTCAGTATACAAATGTATTGAAATCATTAAAGTTAGATAAAAATGTAAAAAATTAATTTGAATCGTAGGTAAATTAAAATTTTGAAATATTACACAGCGAAGCGTGTAGAAGCAAGCCTGTGCGATATAAATACAGGTTTTGAAAAAACCAATGACACAGAATACTTGTCTCAGTTAAATTTTATATAAATCATAAATAAACTACAGTCAAATGATTACAAGTATTGAATTTTATAGCTACTCTTTTTTACGGCCACCAAGAAAGGATTCTTGAGTTGTCTCAAGGCTAAGGGAAACGCAACGCCAGATGGCAACTTCCTTATTAACATTGGTAACGGAGATTATCAGGATCCTCTCATGTGTATACGCAGTTCCGACGGACCCTTTTGGCCAAAATCTCTCGGCCCTGTTGAATTGGAAAGTTGCGAGCCCCAACATTTGAATGAACGAGCAATCACCAACTCTTCAGAAGGGAAAATGACCGGATATAATACTGAAATTTACGACAAGGATTTCAGTCCAGTCTGTCAAACTAGAAGGGGTGACCATTTGATGTTCGAGTCTCGGTTTGAATGTGGCAATCTTCAATTAGTTCGTTTAATGTTGGTTGAAATATTTTATACATTAATAACAACTATTTTAGAAAATTTTTTGTTTATTTACTATATATTATTATTGAGCTGGTTGAAATGCAGTTGGACTATTTTGGCGCCTTGAGTTTGAGCGTGATACAAAGTTGTCTATTGGGATAACTAAACCAAGTTGACATGAAGATGAGAATTTACTATTTTTACAAATAACTCAATATTTTTCTCCGGATTCACAGAAAAAATAATTTTTTGAATTCTAAAACGGAATGAGCTTATAAAATGTGGATATTCGAAAAAATAACGAAAAAAATTCAATCTGACCAATCAATCTGAATTTTTCGATTATCACAAAGGCAAATTATCCAAAATCTGGAAGCTCAACTTTTTCTAGGAAACAGTAAGATCTTCTTGATCTCGATGGCTAAATTCGAATCCTTTGTCTAATGTTGATCCCAAATAGCATCACTCGACTGTTTCGAATCATCGAAACCGATAAAAATTTTTAATTCAAAAGTTGAAAAAGGGGAAATTTGGTACCTTTTCAAAATTCGAGCTCTGAACTGAAAATGTTTATTGATCTCTAAGTGAGAGAATGATCAAAAGTTGATTTTCACGATCACAATAAGACAAGAAAGCTGAAAAGGCTGAATCTGTTCAAATACATAACTTCTGTATCGTTTGGGAGTCGAATTTCGATTTTTTGATGATTTTCACTACCTTAAATTTGATGAAATTTCGATATTAGGCTTTCTTGTTTTATTTTGATCCTGTAAATCAACTTTTTATCACTCTCTTACTTTGAATTCAATAAAAATTTTGAGGTCAAAGTTCGAAAAAATTGAGATTATTGCGCCAAATCGAAATTCGAAAATCTTTTTGTCTCTAAATGAGAACTTTCTCAATTCGAAGTGAGAATAGTCTCAAAAAGTAAATTGAAACTATACTTAAATAAATGTATTTTTCTGCTGAATTTTCAATCAATTTCAGATCTAAAAACTCTTATGAACTGACCCTTAGTCCTGACCTCAATACATCAGCTCATACGAATTGGTTCTACTTCAAATGTACTGGTCTGATTGAAGGCGAAACTTATCACTTTTGCATAATAAACTTTTTCAAACAAAACATTCTGTATAATCGTGGGGGAAAGATATTGGCCATGACAGATTATGACCAAGGCTGGCATAGGACCGGTCACAGTATACGGTAAGAAGTCAATTTCTCATCACCCCCTGTAGATATGCAAAGAATTTGACAAAAATTAATAGATACATGACAAAGGGTAGGACGTACTACTCACTTTATTGGAGCTATGTGAGTTCTTTCCTAAGAAACTTGACAATTTTCTAAATAAATTAATAACGCCTTGATTTCGGGCATACCTATAAGTTTGATGTCACCTAAATTTGAAAAACAAACAAATATTTGAATGATTCTACAAATTTTAAGAAGCATGAAGCAAACTCAAGATGGAGCTATTTCGCCCATAGCTATCCCTACACCTACTCAAGACTAAAAAGTAAAATTCAAAGTTTTCAAACAACCGAAAGAAAGCTGTTCCCAGATGAACATCTCCACTCGAAATGTGAAGCCATCACGGAGACTATGAATGGCAACAAAATTTTCATGCTAACTGTAACAAACTCAAAGATTGAGGACAAGAGCAAAATCGGTCTCTTCCTCACAAGTCGTGTGCATCCGGGGGAAACGCATTCCTCGTGGATAATGGAGGGTTTGATGAAGTACCTCCTGACAGGTAATGGTAACGAAAAGGATCAGCAAAAGATCGCCTGGATAAGGGATCATTTCCTAGTTAAACTCGTGCCAATGCTCAATCCAGACGGTGTCATTGTTGGCAATCATAGAACTTCAATGTCAGCAGTCGACCTGAATCGTTGCTATAAGAAGCCATCGGCGAGACTTCACCCAGAAATTTATGCCGTCAAGCATGAATTAAAGAGGATGAACGAAATATGTGGAGTAATTCATACATTCTTTTATAGTTACATTTTCTCTCTGTAGGATCACATAATCTATTGTGACATTCATGGTCATAATTGTATGCCGAATGCCTTCTTCTATGGATGCGAGGAAAATTTGCGTGAGAACAGTTTAATCCCACAAGTGGCGGATCCATTTGATTATCTCAAAGTTAGAATATGGCCGTATTTACTCAATAAAAAGGTAAAAAATACATTTGTACAATTCTTATTGGTGAATGAAAACCATCCAATTAGAAATCAAATACACTTATTCATTCATTTCACAATTTGTTACAAATTTCAATGAATCATCAATAAAACAGTTTCCCCTCTAAGTTTAATGTACTTTGAATCGTGTTGGTCTTCTTATTATCGATGGCATGAAAACTCTTTGTTAAGTTGAGGTTTTTTGCCTCAGATAATATTGATAACTCGTACACATTTCAAATGCATCATCCGAAATTATGATAGGATTGAATATAGTAGTTCGATTACAAGAATTCTATCAAATTACATGTTAGAAGAAATAAAGTAATTCATCGATCATCAATACTTTTATAATACACACGCAATGATTGATTTGTACCAGAGAAAACTTGTACTTGTTTTGATACTCCATTAAAACTCATAGTTTCTTGTCTATATTTTCATTGTATTAAAATTGTCTAACGATTTTCTCTAGTTATCGAAGCAGTTTTCATTGAAAAATTCGCGTTTCACCATTAGCCTTGGTAAGGAAGGCACATCAAGAGTTGTATTTTGGCGAGAATTCAATTTGGTCCACTGTTTCACAATGGAATGTAGCATGTATGGTTATCAGTACAAGTGAGTATTTTGAAAATAAATTTGACTCTTGAGAAGTAATTCATACGTTCCTAAAGCTACATCAATCCGTAATCTATATTCGTGTGAATGAATTGTAGTAAATTATAAAATGCGCGATAACAACATAGCTACGATTCATTTGATAAAACAAGAAAAATTTTAACATGATTAATTAATCCTGATCTGAGCTTATTTTACTTATGTAATCTAGCAATGAAATGGTCCCTTTTAACTTGCAAGATTTTGATGAAATGGGAAGAAATCTGATTGAAAGCCTTTCGGATATTCACACCTTCATAAGGAATAGAAATTGGTAAGAATGATAAATATCTAGAACGTTAATTTTTTCCCATAGGAGAACTGATAAGGCCATGGTTCAATTCGGGGTAAATTTGATACCGATTTTAGAAAAGAATGTTCCCATTACTGGTTAGTTTTGGTTTCTCACTCATAACATGTTATACATTGTACATATATATATAGAAAAGAACAAAATCAAGGCATCCCTATGTAATGAAGGAGACTTTGCGTATTTCTTGAAGTTATTCAAAGTCTGTCAGAGTATCGGTCGTGATCCTATTGCTGGGTTCTCCCTAGAAAATTTGGAGTAATTAAATCTTTCTTACTTGGCCATATAGATACAATTTATTTCACACTTTTATAAGCTAACCTGTCTTTTTTACCATTATACAGGTCTGATGTTGATTCAGAATCTGAGGATGAGCTGTACTCAAATCAGAGTCGTACATCGGTAAAATCAATTTTGAAGCCACCAAAGGAATACAGTGAGACATCTGAGTATAGTACAAATCAGCTGCGGACAAAACGGATGATTCGCCATTTGAAAGGGGACCGAGTTCGGTTCAAATCGAAGCCGGAAAACTTGACTGACCCCACGCCAAAGTCTCGCAAAAGTGTGAAGAAGGCCTCTGTCTCAACTTCTACTGCTTCAGCTTGCGTGAAAAAGTCTGAGGTTCCCATCAAGAAAATTGTCCTCACCCTCAAAGAAGTTAAGCTAATCACTCTATCATTAATTGAGAACCTAATAAAGCTTAGAAATAAAAAGTTTTCTAGTCAGAAAAGTGATCAAGGCAACATCTCTGATACAACAGACCTGGTAAGGTCTCACTTAACTCGAAACATCTAACAGAATAATCCTCATTATATTTTTAACTTAACCACCACGTGAACATTGATTTCGACCAATCAGAAAAAAGTTGTGAAAATTTCATTGAAAATAATCTTACAACTTTTTGCTTACAGATGTCTGACCAATCAGGATCAAGGACAGATTTGGACAAGTACATTATTGAAAAGACGTGTAAAATGCTGAATATTCTCCATGATTGTTTCCAACAGGGCCAGAGAATGTTTGAATATTGGGTAAGTCTTGGAGAATTTTGTAATTTGGAGAATAAAAATGATTTTCTAATATTTTCCTCCCCCAGGGTCTCATTAACATGATTCGTTGCAAGGTTGGTTCATGAGTTTATTCCTTAGTTTTTATTATTACCAAAGCAATAGTTATGAAGTTGAGTGTTTTTTTTTGATTTTTTCTGAAAAATATAATCTTCAGCAAGTACCACTTTTAAACAAAGATTTTGAGCCAAATCCCCTTTTTCGAAATTTGAACCCAAAATTGTCATTGCTTTAAAAATGAGAGTGTTAATGAACCCCATTGAGTAACCTCAGGATCGAGGAGTAATCGAATTTCAATTTTTTGATCTTTTTTAAACATCTGAGCAAGTCTTGCAAAACCAGATTCCTTCAATTGTTGAAAATGTGTCACAATTTTATTTTTTTTGATGAAAAATAAAAAAAACTCAACTTCAGCTTGACTAGCTTTACTAATGGGTAGACTGCTAAAGTGTCTCATGTTTTAAAGTTGTCGAATTTCAACTGGCGACATCAGGCCAAAGAGATTATGGATGAACTTGAGCCGGAAAGTCATCTCCAGCGACCTTTACGACATCTCATCGATGAGGATTACGAAAATCTTGACACCAAGAGGAGCTCCTTTGAAAATGACGAAACCTGTTCTCTATATGTGAGGTCTATGGATAGTGAATCAGAGATTTCTGAACAGGAGATACCGGAGATGAAAAATGCTAAAGAACTCATTCGTTTGGACCTTGACTCTTCAGATATTGATAGGGACTCAGAGGGGGAAGAAGACGATGACTTGCCAACGGACAGGCCGGTAGAATTTGATACAGTTCAAGATAAAAGTGTAAATGTTGAAGTGGTTTCAAGAGTTGACTCAAATTTTGTTGTCAGAGATTCCGTCACTCAGATATCAGAAAAAATCCCCTCATCTTCAGGTGAATAAAAAATCATGTATTTACTATTGAGTAGATTGAAATAATAAAAAAATCATTAGAGAATTTTAAATCATTTTATTTAGACGAAAGGTCGCTCAGTGAAATTTGTAGAGAATACGATCATCCAACCCATAATCCTCTCTTATTCAAGAATGTTATCAAGGACGTTTTCAGAGATGACACTAAGCAATGGTTTGACATTTCGAAGATCGATGTCAAAACGTGCGTCTCAAAGTATAAAGTTTACAATCATCCCAATGGCCAGCAATATAACTACTTTAAACCAACATCCACAAGACCCATTAAAAACTCTGAAACTTCGTCATACGCAACACTTTTCTAAAATAAAAGACCAACAATGTAAATTTTATATTATCGATTGTATTATTTTCTTTTTATAATAAATACTTGATTAGAACTTTCATTTCGTAATATTTGCTGAATAAATCGTATGATACGATTGTTATATTTTGACTCCAAGCTTTAGAGTCAAAAGTATCGTAGTACAAAATTTGTACTGCGTACATGAAGTAATTTAAACAAACATTTCAAATAGATATAGTTTTAATGGTTTCTCCCTAGCGTTATTTTAACTTTGATTGATTAGATTTTAAGTCGTTTTCTGATATAAATGATCAAGATCCATGAGTCTGAAAAAGATTCTTTGAAATCCTGGTTGATTTTCTTCCAGGTTTGCCTGAATGGAAGTCTGCTTGTCACTCAGCTGAATGCATACTCTCTCATTTACATTGAACTTATGGATTATTTCGGATTTAATTCAGCTCAAGCCCAATTCCTGCCGAGTGTCTATATGGGAATGAGGCTGGTTATAAGTAAATTTTAATTCTAGGTCATTCAAGGTCCTCTAATTATTCAGTTCATCCAGAGATTAGGTTATCGATGGTCATGTGTCATAGGGACTTTATTCGTGGCAATCTCCAACTTTTTAAACTTTTTCAGTTTTAGCTATTTTGCATTTCTCATCACAATAGGGATAATACCGAGTAAGAAAGAATTTATTCTATCATATTTCCTACAAGTGCTTAGTATCTCCTTAATTATGATACCAAATCTGTTTATTATCAAGGATATTTTGAAAAGACACCTGAGGAAGGGCTTTGCCCTCTACTTTACAGCCTTTTCCCTCTCCAATATGATGACACAATACTTGTTCAGTTATTTCATCGAAAAGTATACCATCAGGGGTGCATTTTTGATGCTGTCCGCTTTCCAGTTGAACGGAATCCTCCCAACTTTTTTCTTCCCAGACAGTAAAGAAGTAAAACAAAGTGAACACTCCACCAGTCTCAAGAGTAAACTGATTAATACATTTCAAGAGTTTTGGAGGGCTTCAAGAAACCTTGAGACTATCCTCTTTTACTTGGCCTTTTTCTTTGCTTCGATATCAGCTAATACTGGGTATATTCTAATTATGGATAATGCCCATTTGTATCATTACGATAAAAACTTGATCTTGTTCCTACCTGTCCTCGAGGACATTATCAGTATTCCGATTCGTCTCTTTGCAGGGGCCCTATTCGACTGGAAGCCAATTAAGCCTTTTAGTTACATAATTTATTCCGGTTTCATTTTGATTTTTTCCACAAGTCATTTGGTAAACTCTTTTGCCCGGTATGGCTATGGATTTCTTGTCGTTACAATGGCCCTCAGAGCTATTGGCAAAGGTGTCTTTATATCTCAATTGGTCCTACCTTGTTCCTTCCTGGCTGAAACTGACAGTGATGTCCCTTTAATATTGTCAATGGGCCAGTCATTTCGTGGAGCCGGTGTTTTCATTGGAAACATCATTTCTGGTGAGTATTTGTTTTGGCTTATGCAGATAATTTATTCAAAATAACCTTTCAAAATTGACTGACACATGGCTCTTACAAATGTACGCAATTGAAAATTATTCTTTGAATAATTATGTAATTACCACTACAAAATGGCTCATTTATTAAATTCATAATACGTGATCTATGTCTCATAAAATTTAAAATAATTTCGACATGTATACTTTCAAGTAACAATCAGATAATAAAATTATTTATGATGAATATTGTTTCATGAATTGAATCCGTGTTCTTTTGAAGGTCATCTGAAGGATCATTATGGTGACTACCAGCCATCTCTCTACTTCCTATGGACGACACATTTCTTTGGTGGACTATTGTACATTATCAGCTCCTGCAGTCATTACCACAGGACCAATAGGGAAAAGGTGAAGGAAGTTTGTCTCCTGGGCATACAAAAAGCCATAGAAATTGAGGAGAGACCTATGAAAGATTAGACGTTTTTACTTTCTTAATCTCAAACATATTCAACCCAGAGTAAGACTAATATTATTTTTATTCTTTCCTGTCGCTCAAAAATAAAATTACAATTTCATAACTGGCCTTCTCTCTCTTAGCCATTTACACGTTTTACGATTGTAATTGAGATCTCACTTGAACTCTATGTTGTTGTGTTCGAATATACCCCAAGTAGATCCTGTGTAAAAGAACACTATGATTTGTATTATTTATTTGTTGTATCCAATGGAGCTAGGTACAGCCCAAAACGTCTACTCTTCCTACTTGCCCGATACCCATATCGTAGTCCATAACACTAAAAATTTTGACAGTATGTTCAATGAAAATAAAATATACGAGAGGACGTTTCTGATTAAAGATTCATGTCAATATAAGGAAAAGGCTTCACCAGAATTTTAAAATTTGGCCAAAAAATAATGGAATTTGGGGGTAGCTCAAAAGTTTGTGAGGATGTAAGAGAATTCTTTGCGGATTATATCCATCATATTTTATATATATATAAGATTTTTATTTAAAAAAGTTAGTAAAATAGTTATGATTATCTGGTACATAAATTGAAATAATAGGAATTATCTGGGAGATCTTTAGGTTTTTAAAAACATCAAAATTAAGTTGAAATCTGTGTCTTAAGGGATGAAGCGTTGTAAGAAGGATCGTGAAACCTCTAGATGAGCGAAGGTGGTAATTTCGATTGACAGTATGTGGGATCTTGTGATAGAGTACAGCAGAAAATGCGATTCTTCTCAGCCAGATGGGGTAAAGATCAGCCTTGTCTAAAAGTTGTTTATATGAGTAAGGGCCAAAGCATGAACGGAGGAATTGAAATTGGAGGTTCTCAGTTTTCTTAATTGTTCCGGCAGGGAGGTTGGAGAGGAGGGAGGCTCCATAGTCCAGATGGGGTAATATGCACTGCTTAAAAAGGAGTAACCGCAGACTGGGGGAGTGCACAAATTTTCTAAGAAAATAGGATTTGATTCTTAGCGTTTTGAGAATAGAAGTGGCATGAATCGAGGTGTCAAGTTTATTGGAGTAGTTTAGTCCCAAGTTCTGAATTTGAGATACAATCAAGGGAATGAGGTCCGGCGTTAATGTAATAGTGGATGATAGGCAGAGAAATTTCGTTTTAATACGATTCAATGATAAGCCGATTTTAGTCAGGGATGCGTCTAAATGTCTAAGTTCATCATGAATAATATCTGTGCCGTGTTTGCATGAACATTAGATTTTTATATCATCGGCATACTTGAAGTAAGTTATGTCAGTGGTAGACGGTGTTATCTGGGAGAAAACAAGATTGAAGAGAGTTGGGCCAATGGTCGATCCTTGTGGAACTCCTGAGCTGATACTGGTATGGGCTGAGCATAAGTTATTGAAAGACACGTATCGGGTTCTGTTTTCAAGAAATCCGAGAATAAGGTTGATTATGTAAGGATTGACATGATGGTTGGTCAAGCTATCTTTTATGACGCTGAACGGAAGACGATCAAATGCTTTAGAGATGTCTACATAAATAACTACAGCAGGGATACGTTTGTATTTAAGTTTATTGGCCGTGTCTATGAAAGAAACAATGTTTGTTGCAGTGCTGCGACCTGGAACAAATCCATGTTGTTGCGGATCAATGCTGGTAAGATTGATAGACTTTAAATGTAAGTTGATGAAATTATCAATAATTGAAAGGAATATGAGAAAACTAGTGATTGGTCTGAAATCAGAGGGATTTATAGGCTTGGTACATTTAGGGATTGGAATAATTTTGATATTTAGCCAATCCGAAGGGATCGAGCTCGAGTAAATGATATTCTTGAGGTAATTTGAAAAATGAGAGAAAAAAATATAGGAGAGCGGAATAAGTAAGATATTAGAGATCAGTTTATCATCACGACGTTTTATGCTATTTAACAAAACGTCTATAATAATTTCAGGGGAGATAGCAGGAAAGGAGGAAGCTGCGACATCGACTTTCTCAACAGAGGAGGATTGAGCATAGACTGATGTGAAATGTGTGTTAAGGTCATCCGGTGAGAGGTGTAGTGTGTCAAGATCAAAGTCTTGAGAATAAAAGTAGACACACTCAAAAATACATATATCAAATATACATTTAGTATAAAGAACCTCATATTGAATAATAATAATAATAGATTATGAACATATCACATGTGTATACTATGAATATACGAAATACTACACCAAATATCTTATCCTAGGATAGTGTGATGTGTCCCATGAATTAACCAATCAGAAGAGAGTGAATGTCCAGGCTCAAGGTCTATATGAAGATGATGCATTCCAGAGGTGAGGTTGAATTCCTTACTGATAGTGACGATGACTAGTTACAATGACCACCACTAAGTCCCAAAAGAAGTCCAATATGAAGATAATGTTGAAGTTGATGAAGAATATGTCAAATGAACATACAACGTTAAAGAAGAAGATCAATAATATTGAAATGAATAATAATATATCCTATTCTAATGGTAACCCTCCTTTTAACTATGAGACTGATTACGAAAGAGGTTAGATATGGAGTTTGTGGTCGTGGAAAGATGAGCAAGGTATTTTAGCTTACTCCATGCTCTCTTTGGGTTAGATTTTAATTCTTCAACGATGGACCTTTCAAATAGGACTTGCGAGGATAGAGATGATGCAACGGAACTATTTTTCGACAATTTAGCAGATTTGTTTATTAAGGAACAAAATAGAGGGAAATTAAAGTTAGGAAAAAATAGATTGTTCATATGAGAAATACATAGAGAAATAAAGCGGGTAATGTCTGTGACATAATGGTCAGTAATAGGGGAGGAGAAATCGAGAGCATCCGGGGAATAATTTGGTAAATTAAAATCGCCGTAAATGATATGCTCGTCTACTGAGGTAGAAATATTAGTTTTAATGTTATCAATAATAACTTTTTGTGGATCTGGGGAAGCAGGAGGAGGATTATAGATTAGAAAAATTTGAATCTTTAAACTTGCTGTTGAGAGAACCATGGAAAGAGTCTCCGAGCTTGATTGAGAAATGAAAACATTCGAGACATCTAATGAATTGTGTACGAAAGCAATAAAACCAGCTCCTTTATGAGAGATTCTGTCACATCTAAAGCATGAGTAATTAGTAATGGCAAATTCTTGTGATGGATGAGCAGGTTTCAGCCAGGATTCTGTAATAAGGACAAGTGATGGAGAGTAACGATTGATCATCTGATTTACATAGAAAATTGAATTTAGCAAAGATCTGGCATTCCAAAGGACCATATTATTCCAAGCGAAAAAGTTTATCATCTTGGTCAGGATCAAGTGGCAACACACGTTTATAGATTGGATTTGGAATAAGAGAAGAGTTATTGGAACTTGATGTTGAAGGACCAAGGTTAGTATGAGATGATGAAGGGCCTGATGGAGCGAGATTATTATTAGTTGAGACAGATTGAACAGTTTGATTCTTTTTAGCAGCGATCCAGGCAAGTCTGAAACGATGCTCTGGGGATCTGAGACGACAAACCACAACATTATCATTTGATAGTTCTTTGTGAATGTTTTGAATAATTTGGCCAGGAAGGTAGTTATTCCCTTTAATAGTTATTGTAAAACATCCTTTTTTATTTGGTGTGGGGTTGTTGAATGAAGACAAATGATTAGGTGCGTGTTTTTGAACATTGGAGAGTATCTTTATAGAGAGTTGGTTTGAGTCTGAGTTAGAGTGTGCTAGAATGGTGGAGGAAGGAGTTCTAGCAGGAGGGCGTTGACTAGTAGGAGTCTGTTTTTTTGGAGCCTTGGTGGTACTAGTATGGTTGTTTGAGCCTGACCGAGAGATATTGTTTTTGAAAGGTTGGGAGTTATGAGCCACAGCGTCCCGGTAGGTGGTTTTAGGAGGGTTTGAAGGCGAAATAGACAAAGCAGAAAGCTTGTTGGACACAATTGACAGCTGACTTTGTAGCGAAAGAATAATATCAATTAAATCCGAATGAGATAACTTAGAGAGCGCGGGTACATCAAGCATCATTCAAAAAAATTATGCAAGCTATAAAATAAACCTTTTCGAGCGAAAATAAGACTCAGTAGTAAGCAATGAGTACGCAGTGTGATCTTTTCTGAGGTCTTGATATAATTTCCATGTAACTGGAACTGGAACTTAAGCATTGCTTCCTCAGATTGAATTTTAAAGAAAAAAGAAGAGGCTTTAAATAAAAAAATTCACTACATTTTGCTATAGTTTCTTCATAAATTAAGGTTATTTCGAATTGAGTTTGAAAACTATTCAAAGAGTCAATTTAGAGTATAGACATAAAATATTGATGGCATCACCGAGAGGGTTTCGTTTTCATGTCAACGATGTTGAAAATCCCTGTTCGAATTATATCGAAAAATTACTTTTTTCTATTTTTAGTTAGCAAATCATACAGTCATCCGATGATATTTCAATAAATGAAAAAAAGTATTCCTCTAAATTCGATTAGTCTCTTTACTAATATTAAAAAAGTCTCCTGAAATAACGAAAAACAATCGCCTAAAAATGTAAAAACGCTGACTTTCCAAATTCCTAGAATTGTCGATATTTTTTGTCTTCTTCCCTTTTTTTAATTACGATCAGCTCTACATATGGTTACTAATTTTGTATAGCTCTCCACTAAATTCGATCATTTGTCCTCTAATTTCGTCAGAGAATATTTTTAACGATGGGAAAAATTCCTCAGATAAATTGCTGAGAAATTAATTTAATACATAATTCAAGTATTTTCCTCTGTCTGTAAGAGCTCATGATTGATTCATGTGTCATGGCAACCATTTAACTGATTAAATTGAGCCACTTAATAAGTGGCACTTATGCCTCAACTTAAAACTTGTGAATGGCCGAAATAGGCCAATTAAATTTGTTAATAACAACTATAAAAGTCGACAAAACATTTTGTTGCTCCATCAGACAACCTGACAATAAATGAACAGGTTTCCAATACTACTTTTAGTTCAAGTCTTGGCCTTGGCAATGGCCCAAAAGCTGATTGAATTGCCAGAAATGATGTCTCCTTCTGAATACTGTTTTGCTAAAAACTTTACCGGTCCTACCAACTGTTCCTCGAATCTCTATAGCCTTTACAGAGAAACAATCGGAACAATTGATAGGTATGACCTGAGTGTGCCAATCACTTCGGAGAAAGAATGCCTCAATTCTTGTTATAGCAAAAAATGCTATCATCTAGTGTTATCAGGAACATCTTGCTTGTTGAAATTCACTGCAAATAGTCAGTTTCCATCGATATTTAGTGGAGTTGTCTACAGATACTATTGTTGCAGTAAGTAATCTTACCGATAACATTCCTTAACAAGTTCCAATAAAGCTACCCCTAATCTCAAAGTATAGACGTGAATGTACCCAGAGAAGGTTTTTCACCTTTACAAATTGCACAAGCAATTTGTACTACGAGGGCTATTTCACATCGGCTTCTGTGTTCCCTTTTCAGATGAATACACAGAAGAGTTTGGACACCTCTGAGGATTGCATCGATGAGTGTAAGCTCATTGGTTGCCTCAAATTTGTGTTTAATCGAGTAACGTACTTTCATAATTTTAGAAAATGTGTTATCTACAAAATGATACCAGTACTGCAAATAAGATATCGACTGACGGAATGAGGAGCGAAATGTACTGCTGTGATATATTAAAAGGTAAGAGCGCATGAGTGTGATTTTCATTACGGTTTGAAACTTTTTTTTTTATTTTTCGATTTTGGTATTAAAATAATTTATTTTTGAATATCTTTTCTTCTGTAAACAAACAATCCCATGATTTGCCAATCATAGAAGGTTCTTAGATAGCTAAGGTGATTTCATCAGGCGGAATTGGAACTTAGAAAATTTATTGATCAGGGATTAAAAATCAATCATGGTGGGTAGTCGAAATAGAATTTTTAAGAAAATTTTGGCGCCAATTCACAATTTATGAAAACGTATTAAATTATAATTATAATTATAGAGGTAGATGAAATTTAAATATCGCTCAGGTCAGGTGAATTATGATAGAAAATTTGATAAAAATGCTTAAACTATCAAAATTTTGTCTTGATGTGTCTTCAAGTTACTATAAATAACAAAAATTAATTTTTGTGATTCGAATTGCCACCATCGATTTTTTGCGCGCAAAATTGATTCTCCTAAAATATGATAAAACAGCACTTATGACAGCTTGAAAGCAAGAGAATAATTCATGTATTCAAATTGTACTTGATTTTGTTATCTTTGTTTTAATTGCCTAATTAAACTTAAATATTTATTAAAAAGTAATCAGTTAAAATCATCACAATGCCCTGTTACACAATGTGGCAAATTAATAATGAGCTTGAAAATCCTCAACCTCTTCCTCTCACGATGCTTCCTACAAATTTAGACGTTTATAACCTTCTTAAACTGAAAACAGGTACGCATCCATATCAAAGTCATATCAAAATTCAGGCGCCAGATCGCTGATAAATTAATAGATGTTTACGAAAAAGCTGGAATAGTAGCCGAAGATTACCTCCCGATTGTTAAAAGTTTAAAAGATCTTGTTAACAAACGTAATATAGATTTAGAGGAATGTTCACATTAGTTTTTTATCGAATATTAGGTCTGATGTTTGCACTAAAAAGGTGGAAATAATCTGCCTAAAAATTCTCTACCAC
Organism: Gyrodactylus bullatarudis; assembly: GCA_012064415.1. NCBI lineage: Eukaryota > Metazoa > Platyhelminthes > Monogenea > Gyrodactylidea > Gyrodactylidae > Gyrodactylus > Gyrodactylus bullatarudis. The sequence goes on from SSNU01000042.1 coordinate 223,593, forward strand.
TTGTGAGCCAAAAACCTTTCAGTTCTAATGCTATGCTATTGAAATAAATAGAAAACTTTATTTTGTTTCACCTATCCAAAAGTCAATTACGGCGTAATATCATGGATAATATCCTTAATATAAATTATATCAAATTATTCATACATATGGAAAATGCCATTGTGGAGAAGATTGCAAAAAGAAGAGGAAGAATTAAATCATTGGATACTGCTCTCATTCCTTGTGGGCTACTGTTATAACAATTTTAGAGACTTCATAACTGAGTTCGGCAGCGTAAAACCAAAATGCAAAGGAAGCTCAAATTCTGAAATGGCCTTGCGAACATTTTTAGGACTATATAAAAAATTAGATAGAAAAGTTAATCCTTTTTTCAATACTGAGAATGATAGAGATATTAAAAAGGAAGACCTAAAAGAATATATTAACCAAGGCCGAAACAGAATTCGATGGCTGTTGAAGTCTTTGAAAAGGAATAAAATGTTTCATAAAGAAGCTGAGATCCTATTGAATACAGAGATAGAAGGAGCCGAAGGCTATCTAAGGAGTAATGAGCTGAGAGAACTCTTGGCCAAGGCCATTGAGAGTATTGAAGGCAAGCTAGTTAAATATGATGATCTTGAATTATAAAACCCGATTTGTTCGATACTAAAATTTCTTAAAGCAACCAATAAAATTCTTTTTTTGAACGTTTCTTTTAGATTGAGGAAACTAAGAAATTTTGACAAATAAACGTTTTTTATTTCTTGATATACAATAGAATAGTAGATAAAAATCTGTCTTGAGTATCCTTGGCAAAAGACTACAGACATAGTCTTGAGTGATATTTTGATGATGATTTTGATATATATATATATAAATTTCAGATTATTCGGTTCTTACCAACAAATGTTGTACATAATACATGAGTTTAGTAGGCCTTGTTTGGTTGATCCCACCTGTCATCCTCGACACGTTGGTAGCTGGGATTCGATTGAAATGGATTGATTCCCTTGAAGAAGAGACTGCCACCCGCATTCGTCAATAGTTGGTCATCAGATTGATCTGCTATAGGTCCTGTACTCATCGTCTGGTCATGGCTATCTAAAATGAGTTGAATATGATAATTGAGAATTACTTTTCTGAAATGAGACACTCAGGTCATTATTCCAGCCATCGGCTGCATGAAATGGCCCATCAAAGGCAGAAGGTGACCCAAAGTCAAGTTGTCTTGAATAGAGTATGTTTGAGGTTTTACGTTTCTTTACAAATAAATAGACTAGACCGGCAAGAATGGCGAATAGAAAGAAAATCAAGAACGAAATTGCAACAGGGCTATGACTCTTTGTCTTGAGTGGACTACTCGTTCCTTTGACCAATAGACATGGTTTAAACTCGCATTCCTAAAGAAAAAAGAAACAAGATTTAGCTAGAATACTGTGGAAAAATGTCTTTTTTGAGATTTACTATAAACTCCCGTTCGATTATCAAGGAGCAAACTGAAAATATTACGCAGTTTCTATTTTGTCAGACAGATTCAACCTGATTCCTCTTTTTGTGTAAAAATAATCATAAAAATCATGTTTTTTTATTTTGTTTAAAGAGATGTTAACAGAAACGGCACTTTTGAATTTTCACAAATGCCCTGAGGAAAAAAAGTTGGACCCTTGTATGAAACTTACAACAAATTTAAAATCGATCATGCAGCCGTATTTTACTATTCTGTCATCTTGTGGATTAGACGTTGACCGAGGTATTAGGTAAGAACAATAATTCTCAGCGTAGGAGAGATAAGACTCGCCACCGACCATTTCACTGGCTAGAATAATGTAATTTTCGTCATTTATTCTGGAGTTTATGTTCAAGTCCCAACGTTGGCAATTACGGCCATCCTTGGCTCTATAGAAAAATAAAATCAAAAGTTTCTCTTATATTTAGTATAATATAAGCCTAGTTGACATGAAGATTACTATTTTTACGAAAAACTCAATATTTTTCTCCGGATTCACAGAAAAAATAATTTTTTGAATTCTAAAACGGAATGAGCTTATAAAATGTGATTCGAAAAAAATCAATCTGACCAATATTAGGCCGTTTTTCAAATTACGAAAAGGTACCAAATTTCCCCTTTTTCAACTTTTGAATTAAAATTTTTTATCGGTTTCGATGATTCGAAGCAGTTAAGTGATGATATTTGGGATCAACATTAGACGAAGAATTCGAATTCACCTGTAGAAGTTCACTGAAATTTGTCATTACTGTGGGAAATCGAACCATTTGAATTTTTCGATTATCACAAAGGCAATTTATCCAAAATCTGGAAGCTCAACTTTGTCTAGGAAACAGTAAGATCTTCGTGATCTCTATGGCTAAATTCGAATTCTTTATCTAATGTTGATCCCAAATATCATCACTTAACTGCTTCGAAACATCGAAATCAATAAAAATTTTTAATTCAAAAGTTGAAAAAGGGGAAATTTGGTACATTTTCGTAATTTGAAAAACGGCCTAATATTGGTCAGATTGATTTTTTTCGAATAATCACATTTTATAAGCTCATTCCGTTTTAGAATTCAAAAAATTATTTTTTCTGTGAATCCGGAGAAAAATATTGAGTTTTTCGTAAAAATAGTAAATTCTCATCTTCATGTCGATTAGGTTTATATTCACTTACACCTGATTTAATTGGCCCATGTCAATAGGATCTTTGAAGTGGGAGAGGTAGTTCTGTGTCAAATTACCATACCAAGGCTTCATCCAGCTAACAGAACACTTAGATCTGTCCAAATAGTCGGGAATTATCAGTTCATCTTTGATCTTTGGTTCATACTCATAGAGATGACCGAGGAGTGAGTCTAGTTTGGAGGCATAGGTTTCCGCTTTCATATTTTTGAATCCGTTTAAGTGATATGGATTCCGATAAAAATAAAAGATTGCATTTTTATCTAGGGACGGTGGTAATGTCCAGTCTGTATATCGAACTGGATGAGAATCATCCCAGGTCCATGTCTTGAATCAATAAATAAATAATTAGAGCTTTTCATCGGTTGATAGAGAGGTTTTAAACTTACAGTTTTTTCATACATTTTGACAGCAAGCGATAACTTGACTGCGTTATAATCATGCAGAAACATGATGGCCCTTAGAAAGGCAGCATCGAAAGGATCGTTGAGACGAGGTAGCATAACCTTTTTGCCTTCATTAATGTTGACTTCAGTCGGTAGGAACTTGTAGCAAATATTTTTCACCGGATGCTTAATATCGCCGTTATCACAGATGGTCTTGGGAGCCTGGTTAGATTCAAATGCCTTTTGTTCACAGATGAATCCGTCTAACCGATTGTTGCAGGGCTCAATGAACCAACGTCCGTTGACCTCATATTTCATTGAACGTAGCATTGATATACAGTTCTGGATAGAGGTTTCATTTAAACCAAGTAAGAATTCTTAGTGTCTATTAAACTTACACCATTTGAGGTTGGGTAGACCTGTCTTGATGAAAAGAAGGTTAGCATTTTCTTTAGGAATGACCAGTCAAACAGAATATCATGGGCCGTAGATGTGTTGTTGGTGTAAATCCAGACGCTTGGATATCCAGAATGACTCGTTCGCATACTCTTCACTTTGAATAGGAGGGACTGTACAAAGTCTAGATGTTGAAAAGAAGGAATTTTAAAACTCAAGCCGGCTTAAGAGTCTTAGTATTAACACGTCTTCTGAGTTCTCTATTCCACTCATATTTAATTTAACCCTATCAAGACGATAAGAGAACAAATCGAGAGAAAGACTCAAAATTACAATTCTTTTGATTCTACCTGAGTAAGTCAGTTTTCTATTGAATTTCCCATCTACTAATAAGTAGATATATTTTCTTAATTAACTATTTTATCCGAGTTTATAGATAGCTCTTTAAGAATTATAAAATAGAGTATGTGATATGGTTTGGACCTGCGTAATAACTGAGAATTTCCTTGTATAAGGCGAACCTCACGAAAGGTTTAAAGAATGCACACTGTCTAGATTTTAACGTCTGGAAAGAGTAAAATTATATTCACACAAGAGAGAATTTCTTTTCGAGAATGAAAGACTTTTGTTTAACAATAAACAACACGAGTTGTGTGTGTAATTTAAAAATAAAAGAAAAATCAACAAAGTGATTGGATATGAATCACAATTTGAATATAATAAATATTTGTTACAAGTTTGGCTAGGTGAAACGGAAATTAGAGAAAAAAAATGTTTTGACCAAAACCTTGTTTTGCTGGTTATAGTCTAGGAGGGGGGGTGGTCGATTTCATATCAAGGTTAACACTTAATCGAACAATTTAATAGACACATAAAATTACTCAGTGAACGAGAATAGCTTACCATTTTCTTGGATATTCACAGGAGAGGCTAAATAAACTCTTGAGGTTGAAGTAGATTCATTGGAGCAGGAGGCTTGAGCTTCTGACCATGAGGCCTGTGTATAGAATATCTACAAGGGAGTAAAGGTTTAATGGAGAATGAAGAATGGTTCTATAGATTGGTTACAAACCTTGTAACATTTTTGTCCAAAAATGAAATAGCCATCGGGACAGATGAGGTTCTTCTCGTGATACTCTTCCAAGTAATTGATCGGGCTGTTCTCTTCAACTAGCGAACAAATTGACGGATATTTTTCGTTGCAACCGGTAGGGACTAGCAGAGTCTTCTGGTCAACATCTGGAATGAAAATTATTTTAACTTGAACATTATCACAAGAGGAATATTTTTAGAATCAAAGGCCTACCCTTTTTAATAATAAAGCAAATCTCATCGTTTCCCGTGGTTGGTGATGCTTTAAACTCTGGTAGGTAGTCAACGTTACGCTGATCTAGCCATGTCAAGTAGCCTTTGAGAGAATTGAGACCTATCCAGGCACCCTTTTCCGGTAGAGCTTTCGTCTGAAAAATCATTTAAAAGCAAATCAGGACATGAATAATATGAGGTGGTAGGGGGGAAACCAACTAGCATTTCGAGGTCTCTCTCAGAGTGAATCTGAGCAAGGTTACCAGCCGGTGTCATAGAAAGACAATTCTCAGAAGCTTCATGGAAAGTCAACTCTTTGGATTCAGTTATGAGTCCATCTGAACCGAAATCTATTCAAAAATTATTGTAATTTGGGACAGTCTCAAAGACCAACGTGATATCAACTCACATTGAATGGGTGTTTGACAAATCTCTTCGTTGAATCTGGGCAAAGAGTTCTTGATGTGGAAGATGTTCTCATCATTCGGCAAATGGCCTATATAGGCATTTAGATAAACAGGTCGTACAAGGTCATTAGAGTTGGTCTGAATTTCTCGAAAGCTCAGAGATTCCATGTTGTTGCCCCAGGATAACATTAGGGTGTTATCGTAGTCTAAGATGAATAAAAATAATATGTAATAAAAGAAGGGCGGAAAAAATGGCTATTTTGTTTTGAAAAATCGCAAGAAAGTGGCCTTGTCTGTTTAGGGATTTTTTGTTCTATTTCAATCAGTTTATCTATTCGAATTCAAAATGAAAAAAAATTAACGTTTTTTATTAAACTATTTTTGAAAATGTTCTCTCCACATCTACTACAGCTTATCAACTATTTATATTGTCCAGGACTTGTTTCATATTTTGAATATTCAACTCTCAGCGAATCCAATTATAGGCGGATTGTGTAAATAGCCAGAGATAAAAAAACCTGAGTTAATGAAAAGGCTTACTCAAGTTGTTAGAAATCAAGTTTTTATGTTTTTCGAATGAGGAAATGGAAACAAGCAACATATCAAAAATCGCAAATTTACTGCTTTAAAAATATTAAGTAAATAAAACAAAGGGTTAACTTACATTCAACTTTAAGACCAAACTTGTAGAGACCATCTAGTCTGAGGGTATCAATTATATTCTTGTAAAAGAGTGAACTATCAAAGTTTGGCTCATTTGGCGGAGAGAGCAGGCCAGTAATTGAGCATTGAGCACTCTTGTAAATACAAGTGGCGTTTCTAAAGATGACCGAGCCAACAGGACAATATTCATTAGCCTTGGGTTTTCTTAGGGAGTAATTAGTATGACTAGAAGATGAGTTGTTCTTTGAATAGGAATAATGCTTCCCAACTAAACTACACAGACCATACTGTGAATAGTTGGTCTCGATTCGTCGGGTAAAGTTGACCAGGTCGAGTTGATATTTGGATGTGATGACGAGGTCATTCACTGAGAGGATATCTGAAGGATTCTTTAGTAATCTACCAAGGGTTGTAATGTTCAGGGATGAGATTAGGTTGTCTTTCATCCACCCCTATAAAAAGAGAATCAAGTTTTTTTTCTGGGGGGGGGAGTATAGCAATTACTAGACTTACATCACGAATTAACTTTGTTTTATCAACAAAAATAAGGTATGGATGATTCTGGTGGAGACGATTGATAACGAGAAGATTCGCCAAGTACAGCTCTAGGGATGGGCCTGAAAGACTTGTCAGTTGGATGTCTTTAACTGTCGGATAGGCTTTTTTACATGTCTCATGATTAATGATCTTTTCCTTGCCAACATCAACAATGTTGTAACAGGATTGTGTTGGGGAAAAGTAAATGAAGCCATCGGGACATTCCGATGATGAAGAGGAGATGCCGATCATTTTGACTAATTTGTCATTGTTATTGACAATGGAAGTCTTGTCTGCAAGACTCGATGTGAGAAGACATGTATAACGATGGCGTTGTGAGCAGTCCACTGTTTTCCTCGACGGAAATATCGAACATGGGATAGACTGTCCGGAAAGAAGATGATTGGTATACATATTGAACCTTGTTCATTTTTAGCATATAACTTACCCCGTGAATCCAAAATTCTGAAGTATGATTGGTCCCAATCATTGAGAGGGTTAGAAAGACGTCTATAAAGGGTGAGAAGATAAAAAATTGTTTAGATCACACAATAAAATGTACTCACTATGTAGATGTGATTCGGAATGCATGGGTTCAGCTTTGGGGTTGATTTCTTGGCATTTTTTCCTGAAATCATCGTACATTACCGTTTCATTTTCCGGGGATATCTAAATTATGAATAGAAAATAAATATCAGGTGTAATCAATCGATAAATTATCAGGCCTGGAGTAGTCTTTATTGATTTTCAATATTTTAAACACGAATCAATGTTTATGACACGAACAGAATATGAAACATGATGAGTCTTTTGAGTAATGAGTCTACTTGATGTCTATTCAACGTGTATCGTAAATTGGATATGCAAAAAATGCTTTGATAAACTCACAAATATGCATTCCTTCTGGATGAGAACAAAGTTGTCTGGACAAACAAGGACTTGGTTATTTGTCGCAATGAGTTTATTACGGTTGTAGCCACAGAGTAATGGCAAATAGCGATTGCAGTTTTGTAATGAAAATGTGGAATTGCCTGAAAAAAATAAGATGACAGAGGTTACACGTCTTTCTTTTCTTGAATCAATCCCTTAACGAGATCATTCATCAGTTATTCAATCCACTACCAAATGTAATTGAAAGAACTATGGGGAAAACACTTGAGAACAATGAATGATGTACCATTCGGAAGCTGATCAATTATTCTATAGATGCTCGAATTGAACGCAAACAGGCGTATCGAATTAGAGATATAAAAAGATACCGAAAAAACTTTGAAAAAACCTAAATGGATATTAAAAAAAGAATTCTGGAATAGCTCACCTTTAGTTGTGTCAGTTGTAGCCTTGCTAGCGTTAATTGAGAGACACTTGGATGCAAAGTCAAAACTCTCATAGTCTATTGATAGGTCTCCGTCCAAAGCTTCGCCATGGGCGAGAATACTCCCATGATGGAAAATATTACCGGTCAGGAAGAGATCATCTTGGACGGAGGTCAAACCCTTGAGTGTCTCAACGACAAAGGTTTCTTGAGTTTTGTCCTCCAACACAAGAAGTTCATAGTGCGAATCATTCATAAAGGAATGGCAGACATTGTCGGCCGAGTCTTTATTCCGTAATAGGCCATAGGGGGAGGGTATTACCGAGAAGCAAAAGGAATTATCCTCGTTACAATAACCTTTAAAAAAGTTTCAACATTAGGCCAGGAGTTTTTTTATTGATTTCAAATGTGAATGGGTGTTGACAAAAAGTCTTTCACAGGAAAAAAGTTAGACAAGACACCATAACCAGGATTCGAGCCCGGGTCTTCAACACTTCTAACCACTAGGCCGGGAAAATTGGTAGCTTACTTTTATTGGATGTAGACTGAATTGTGGTGGGTTGTTCTGAGAAGCTGGGCACTTTACAAATGGTGGAGATGTCAGTCTCAACCTGATAAGGTGAAGCATACCAGCTGGATGATTTGAGGTCGTCCGAAAGTCTCAAAGTCATCACACCAGATGATTTGAGATCTTTTGGTTCACCCAAGGCGAAATTCGTATAGTTTATGTTGGCACCGTCCATCCAGAACCAGCGTCTTGGTTTGTTTTCTTGTGAGATGGTGAAAAAGAGGCCTAGCCATATGTTGGCATGGGCTGGGTGAGTTGAATTCAACAAGTTGACAACAAATAACTCCTCTTCCTTCGAACCGAGAGATAGTAAGTCAGCTGAATGGGGGAATAATTTTGGGTTGAGAGTGTTGAGACAGTTTGATCGGGCCTTGATAAAATTCTTGGAGTCATTCCTTATGGGTTTGCTGTAGCAGTTGCCTTGGAAGAGGGACCAATTTTGCGGGCAATACTGTCCCTTTGGTATGGAATAAGTTTCAACAGAAGGAGACTTGCTGTCATCAAGGGAATACTCGCAAATGTAACCTGAGATTTGATTCTTCAAGTTACATTGAGACAGATGTAGATATTTCTCGTTGCGATCCAGGTAAAAGCATGAATACTCCGGCTTCCCGAGAACATTCATGAGAACGCGATTCTCAGAAATAGACCGAGTGTATGGCTTGTAAGAGTTTGAAAACTAAAGAAGAAAAATTCATTTAAAGGTGGTAGAGGAAATCTCTCCTGGGAGTTTATCACTTACAACAAACTGGTGTTTGTGATTCTGGTATTTGCCATCAACCCAAAAGATAGTCACGTTTTGGAAGTATATCCTCGATAATACTCGCAAGTATGCAAGTTCCAGAGAGGACTTGATTCTAGCCAGGTGGGATTCATCTTTGGTGCATTCTGCTTCTATTTTGTCAGTGAAACTGGAGGCCGATCGATTGGACGAAAAGTCGAGATTTTCACTACCGATGAGTTTGTAGCATTTGTCGTTCAGCATGTGATAGCCGTCACGGCATTTTCCCTTTTCTTTGAGTTTACCTGACAGGAGAGGGGAGGAAATAAAAAAGTGGTGATAATCGAGACAGTCAGTGAGCAAAGGTGAAATATACACGAATGGAACATGCTTTAATTACTCATGCTGGATAAAATTTCTGTTTTTTTCCAATGAAAACAAAGCATTTTGATTGAAAAAAGATTCACTTGATATGGAGTATATTATTTTGTAATTCACTATTTTTACAAAATACAAAAAAGTTCAATCTGTTTTCGAAAAGCAATTGGATACAGACATTTAGGAATTCGATTGACCTAAAGAAAAACACATCAATCCGTCACCAATTGAATTTCGCGATCATAACGAAGGAAAGTGATCTAAAATTTACCATTATCAAATCGTATGTAATGAATGCATTCAAAATATGATAATAAAGATTTTAATTAATATTTTTATTTATAAAAAAATATCTTCAGAAATAATGAATCAGTAAAATATTAGGTTAAAATAAAGCATAGGTTAAAAATCACCCGAAATATCATTTACGTAATTTTTACTGTATTTCGTTCAAGGGTTAACTTTCTCTTGGCGATGGCAAAATTCTTTCAACCTCTAAATTTGAATTCTTTCTGTAATTTTGATCTCAAAAACATCAGTATTTAATTGCTTCAAGTATCGATTAAAAATTTGAGCTTAAACCTTGACAAAGTGGCAAAAATTTTCCCAGACAGAATTCTTTTCATTCTAGCAACTTATGGTAAAAAATATTTACGTTTCCGACTATACGGAGAAAAATATTGAGTTTTTTGTTAATTCTCGTCTTCAACTATATAAAATTATGCAAGACATCATCTGATTAACACATCAAAAGGGTTTGTTTTCTTTGATAGCATTCATAAGCTCAAGATTTTAAATTGTCATCTAAAACTATTGAATCATATTATCATGTATACAAATAAAATGTAAATCTTGTGGTGTAAAATATCATCAGGATATTTGATAAATGAAAAAGAACAATCAGGCATTAGGGCCGAGCTCTATAGAGAAATAATAACTTGTCGTTCTATATATAGAATGAATACAGCCAGAATGACCTTCTTGTTATGCATAAGAGAGGGTCAGAGAGATGTAAAAGACAAGTTTATTTCTAAGCAAAGAGAAAAAAAGGACGGGAACTGTCTAAATTAGGTCATGTATTTGACAAACAGAGTTGAACTCTTGGCCAAGATGCCAGAATTGTATTACTATATTATCAAAGAAAGTTGTAAATCATTTTTGCACAGAAATAATGGAAGCTCGAATCTTGCAAGCATTCTATCTGATTGCGTTCAATAAAAGATGCTCTTGGTGAGTATCTAATACTTTTTATCAACATACTAGAGACTAGGCTAAGAGATAACTTTGAACTTTCCTAGTGTATGTGTTCGTTTGATAGAAAATAAGAGGGAAAGAAAAAAGAATTTTCAAATTTGCGCCAAATTTGCCATCATTCTTCGCAACGATAAACGAAAAATTCTGAATTATTAGAAACTGCCCAACTAGGTGTGAACATAAAGAAAAGTACACGAGTCGAGATATTGATGGCTGTACAGAAGAGGTGGAAATGCATTAGCCAATCAAACTTAAGCTAGAATAATTTTAAATGTACGCAATAAAGGATTCACATGAAGACACGGTTATTTGTGCAGAGGGAGGGGTAGGTAAGTGTAATAAAAACAGAGATCTATCTGCACATTGATCTATTGAAATAAATTATCGATAAGAATTCAAATTTAATCGATATCATGATACAGGGATAGAATTCTCCTGTACGACAAAAGTATAGTTTATGTCTTGACTTATCAACTAGCCCATTTTGCACATTGTCAACGACCTCAAAAAGCTGAAAACAAAATAGTATTGAGATTTTGATTTCAACTAAAATTTTCTCCCTAAAATCAGAGCTGAGTTTAAACTAGGCATCATTCGAAAGCCAATTTTTCCGTATAATAAAACATTTAAATGTTATTCTGCATTCAAAAATGGATTTCCAAGATGAAGCAACCTTCAGAAATCAATCGGGGGAAGAGGTTAAAAATTACTTTGAAGTATAAATTTTTAATGTATAGTCCCGATCTTGTTCCGTCTGATTATCAATAGTGATAAATTGTGTTTTTTAATTGGATGTAAAGGAAGGAAACTTTACATTTGCTAAATCTATGTATGAATTCAGATAGAAAAAGTTGAGGAAAAGTTTTTTAAAAAGAAAGAGGGATGTAATCAATAAAACCCATGCATGAAAAGAAGAAGAGTTTCCATCTATCTAAACATACTAATAAATACAGGTACATGGGTGCATTTCTTCTTTAATCTGGTTCATTTTTTCACCTTTTTTGAAGAGTGCAAAGCACAAAAGGGAATATAAATAAAATCAAGTAGTTTTTTAATCTTTTGGGGAAACAAGAATAGTAGATGACCTAGGATTTGCATGCTGGATAATCAAAAATCTTTGATGCAAGCGTCATATTTGGCTGTATATACCTCAAAAGCCTAAGGAGGAATGAAAAGTGACGCGAAAATACTTGTAATCTCGGCTGATAGAAACAATCTTGATGATAGGTACAATATTTGATTCAAATTATTCAATATCAACCCCTATTTTTATATGACATAAATTATTTACTCAATAGTAAAAAGCATAGAAAAGTACGATTGCTTGATTCTCGTTTAAAGGTTGTAAGCAAAAGATGGAGAGCCTGTACAAATCAAGTCTTGATAAGCTGGGTTTGTGTAATATGCACTCGAAATATAACTCTTGGCAGAATTAAAAAAGTGAGAAGGAATCCCATCTTCATTCGCTAACAAGAGTGGGGATGTATAAAATTAAATTAAATCAGCATAATTAAAATTCCCATGCTGTTTATTGTAGGAAAGATAATTCATTATCATAGACACTTACTATAGACTAAAGGTAGGAAATTTTATTTTTACAATTTGATCAAGAATCTCAAGGATATATATTGTATTTAATCAAGCGTCACTTACTAATAATGGGTTCTTTATCGGGGGAAACTGTAAAATGATCAATTTCACATATATAACCGAATTTCTCTTCACACGAGTGAATGGACCAATCGCCAGGATCTGTTCTTCCATCACTCACAAATGTGAGAGCTACACATGATGATAATCCGAATGGCTTTTCAAGTGGATGAAAGTTTTCATACAAACTTCCACCAGCACTTAACCTGGAACTGGAGATAAAGCTGACATCTGTCCAGAATTTATTTTGCGTCACATTGCTCAGCATTAGTCTCATTAAAAGGAAATCTAAAAATTATTTAAACTACAAACTTTGATACGGATATTTTCTCAGAATACATTCCATGAATAAATATATGAGAACTAACCATTTAGTTTGATGGAGTCAATAGTGACAAGCCTGGAAATGAGTCTATTGCCTCTTAATGATGAGCAATGTTCGAAAGCTTCTTTATGGGTCTTGGGAGTGTCGAATATTTGGAAAAATTTGTTCTTGGAAGAAGGAACCTGATCAGTGGAGCAGAATACAAGAAATTTTTCCGAACATGAGGACTTTTTAAAGAAATAGCCAGATTTATCTACAAGTATAGAATTGCAGATATCTGATCCGAGATCGGATTCTATCCAAAATTGTCCATAGATATGATGAACTTCGATTATTTCACCATTTTTCTCACCACAGAACTCGACTGCTTCGGAGTAGTTCAATTTTTTGTCTGATTTAATTAGAGCACATGTAACAATTAGTGGAATCAAGAGAAATAGGAGTAAATTCATTTGGTTAAAAAAGTTACTCAGTAAGTGAATTTCAAGTGATTCATGAATTAAAACAAGCGCCAATGAAATTTTACACAATCGCGGTTTTTCCAATGACAACAAGTTCAGTTCAAAATTGAATTTTAAACTTTGCAATAACATGAACGAAAAAGAGAGGCTTTATCAGGCCTCAAACACAGAGTTGGATATTATTAAAGAGCGTCTTGTTCTTCCATCATTTGGTTCCGGTCTTCACACCGTCTACAAACCAATCCCTCTCGAGTTTTTGGGTCAATTTAATTCGCAATTGCCTAATGTAACATTGGTTTTAATTTGACACTTTTAGATGATAAACAATTTGAGTTTGTATCCTCCTCTCATGGATTCTTTCTCGCTTACACAGCTGAAACCTTATTCTAAATCCCAGTTTTATTCCTCGCCCACCGAAAGAATTGGTTCTTATCTCTCTTCGGGGTCCAGTCAGATGATTCTTACATCGATGAAATTCACCAAAGTGCAGCATAGACTTGCGAGAAAATATTTTCCAGAATTTCGAGGGAAAAAGTATCCCTACATCACGGAAGAAATGATTGTTAGGGGAGTCGAGAGTCTCTCAAAGAAGGCCTACATACCCACAAGGCATGATGAAGATGTTTGTCAATCGTTGATTCTTCCCATTTTTCGACTAATCAATCTTGTTTTTGTTTAGCGCTATGAATTCTACAAGACCCACGGTATTCCAGATAAATCAATAGCTCAGTTGTTTTCAATCTTTTCCGATTCTATCCTTGAAAAGGTCTCGCAGTTCCATCAACAATTCCCTGAGCTTATAGATAAACTCTTGGTAGAGATTGAAAAAGAATTTCTAATCTCACTCAAAAAGTCAATTCTAGACTACATCTTGTACGATGAAGAGCAAAGGATTCGTCTTGACATTACAGATCCTGTTATAAAATACGAGAGGAAATCTTATAATCTGAAAAAGTCAAGAAACTCTGAAATAACTAAAAACTTTCAGTTATTACAAGGTTTCTTGCACACCTACTCACGAATGCGCAAGATTCTCCACGACTTTTGGAATGCTGAATTCTCCGAGCTTAAACTGGCCAATAAAAGTAAGCTATTGGCTCTAAATAGACCAATGGACTTGATTGAACTGCAAAACAAAATCACCAATCAGTGTATCAGCATTAAAGACAGTCTTGTTAAAAAGTGGGTCAAGACTGAAATTCTTGATAAATTGTGAATGTATTTAGACTTGATCTTAAATAAATTTCTAGTTGGGTTCCTGCTTGTGGACTCAAGTTTTCGGCAAATCGTTCCCACTGGATTCGTTATCTTGGTACGGGAAAATCAAAACAAAACGATGAAATGGCCCGCTCCTACTTTAACAGCATTGCCACTTTTATGAGTTTGAGACTCAGAGAGTTGGTCATTAATTCTCTCTACGAGCTGGAAAGTTTATTTGACTTGTTCAAGGTAAGCTCAAAAGATTTTAAAGCATTATTTTTTTAATATTCAAATTTAAATTTACCAAAAGTATCTTATCAAAATTACTTGCAAGTAGAAAGATTAATAAACTTTTGAGATCTCTCTATATCACAAAAGGAGTTGAATTGTGTTCATCTCCCAAATAATAATAAAACCTTCTAAGATCCCTTAATTACCTTGGACCCTGATACCATAATGAGAAAATTTAAATGGTTTTCAGAACAAACAAAGTCTCTCTAGTCTTTATTGAATAAGAGGAAAGAAATAAATTTATTTTCTAGCCAGAAAAGAAAATCTTCATTGAAGAATTCGAATCAGGCTTCTATGAGAACCCTCCAATCCTTCGGTTAGAGGGTGCTATAAATGGCAACAAGATTGGAATATCGCCAAACTATCGAGGTGTCTGTGAGATCCTTACAAATTGCATCAAATCCATTGTCACTGCCAGTGAATACATCCCTAGAGTTGAAAAGTTCATCTTTGAATTTCTCTACTCTGCTCAAATATTTCTCATCAAAGTTGAAATTAATGACTTTGAGGTAAGTTCTCAATGTTCTTTATAGAAAACAATGCTGAAAATGAAATGAGCAATTTTCGCAACTTTAAGGTAACCCGAATTCTCGACAACATTTTGAGTATTGTCAGTGTAAACTTTGAAGGACCTCAGAGTTATTTGAAGAGCTATACCGAGTTTGAGTATCTCATTCAACACAAAGTGGAAAATGAAATCCAGAGTTACATTCGACAGAGGAAGAGCATATTCGATAGTCAAACTGTAAGTTTTTCCCAATTTTCAAACCTTGATAAATATATAATATTATTGTCTATTTATTTCAGACTGACGAAATAAAATGGAAAAACTTTGAGGCATTCTTTATAAATGTATGTTCCCATCTCTACTCTTGCGTGCGAGTACAAGCTAAACTCTTCTCTTGATAATTTTTAGAAACAAAACGAATACATTGAGACGAGAAGAAAAATTCTCAGCATGAAGACCTCTGTCCAATTCAACATGTTCACACTTGACTGTGGCCATTTAAACTTGATGCTATTGGATCGGCTGGAAAAGTTTCACGATGAAATACTCATCCTTGAAATTGACACTAATCGTCAAATTAACCGTGGGTTAGTTAAAATTAGCCAAAATAAACATCATAGTAATTGTTACATGACTAAAGGTTTGAAATACTGTCTATAATGAGTAGGTCGGTAAAAAATATCGCAAAATTTTGTTAGAAATCACCAAAAATCGCAAAAAGTGTCATTTTCTGTTTTAATAATAGTATTTTATTCAATTTCTATGAATTTATCTATTCGAATTCAAAATTTTGAAAAAGTTCTCTCCACATCTACTACAGCTTATCAACTATTTATATTGTCCAGGACTTGTTTCATATTTTGAATATTCAACTCTCAGCGAATCCAATTATAGGCGGATTGTGTAAATAGCCAGAGATAAAAAAGAAGAAAATGATTCAACTTATACCTGACTAAATGAAAAGGCTTACTTAGACACTGTTACTTAAGTGAGAATTAATTTTTTATCAAGTACAGAAGAGTAGGGAAAAATCGAAAATTTACTGTTCTTATAATGAGTGAAAATTTCATATGGATTTAATGTCTTTTTCCCATTAATCATACCCAAACCCTGTAAGATATTGAAATTCTGAGCACATTTTTATTCTTATTTTGGCCTGTTCAATATGGACTTTTCTTTTATTATCATTATTATTATCGTTTTGAATTGTAAAAATTACTCTGATGCATTTATGGTTAATGGTAAATCTTGGTAGTTTGATCAAAAAGTATGAAGAAATATCTGAGAAACTCTCAGTCATTCCAAAGACAATAGATGAGCTTGTCGAGTTGACCAAGCTCTATGAACTAACCTGTGACAAGACTAGTGAACTCCTGTTTGATCAGGTTAAAAAGGCTGAAAAGAGAATCACATTTCTACTCACCCAGTTGATTATGCCTGGTGAGGATGTTTGTTTTAGTTTTAATTTTCCCATTGAAAAATTCTATCGTTCTTCTATCTTTCTATCATACTTGAGCATACCTTGTAAAATTTTGAATCTCTTTATAGAGGAAGATTTATCCCTCAATTCTATTGCACTAACATGGCCATCTGACCTGGACAAGATCCTTGATTTGGCCAGTAATCGTCTTACAAATTATCGTGATGAACTCGAAGAGACTCTCCGCTCAGCCCAGTATGCCCTGGAGAAGAAAGTGGCCAATGTGAACTTGTTCTATGAGAATATTATCAAAAAGGATAACCTCGTCTATGATGAAGTGAAAAAGAACATTCTCTACTTGGACGAGTTCAATGTGGAATGTGAAAAGTTGACGAGAGAAATTGACAACATCAATCGTGAGGAGGCACTCCTCGACTGGAAGTTGAGTGAATATCCAGGACTTGCCGAGGTGAAGAGGAATGTGGAACCATTTGAAATACTCTGGCGAGCCATATGGACATTTGAGAATAACCTTAGACAATGGAGTTGTGTTACAATAGCTAAGATTGATGCCGAACTCATCGATTTCGAATTGACCAGAGGTCTCAGGGAAATGCAACTCTTGATCAAAGTATTCACCAACTTTCCTCATCAACTTCAAATTGCTGAAAAGTACAAGGAAAAGTACACAATTTATGCTAGCAATCTTGTATTGGTCTCTGCCTTGAGCTCAAAAGGCCTTGATGATCGCCATTGGCAAAAGTTGAACAAGATTCTGGGCCTTGAAGATGTCATCTCATCCTCCTCATATCTGCAGTCGATTATTGACCTTGAAGTGGGTGAGTTTACCGATTTTCAACTACATTTTAGTCTACTAACTTTTATACTAACTTGACACACTGACAGAACCAGAAAATCTACTCTTGATCGAAGAGATTTGTGCTTCAGCCTCGAAGGAATTTCAAATTCAATCAGCCTTGACAAAAATGCAAAATGAATGGGCCGATGTCAAGTTTGAGACAATCATCCACAAAGAGACTGTAAGCTTGATAATTTCCAAATTTCTAATCTCCTCTTTGAAGATAAGCAAAACCTAAGCATTTATCCCATAAAACTACTCTATAATACAGATTTTATTATGCCAAAGAATCTGTGAGATGATTTTTATATGAATTTTAATCTTCAAAAAGGAATTTATCTCGGCTCAAACATGAAACATTTTTGAGAGATGATAAAACAACACAAATAACTACTGTATTCAGTCAATATTTGACATAAAAAACCTTTATACGTCACTGTTTTTCTATTTTCTAAAATAAAAAAAATTGTGGCAATTCTTTAATAAAAACTACATCTTATTCCATGTTTTTTGAAGAAAAAAAACTAAAAGTAGATCTAATTTGAATGACTCCTTCTCTTAATTTCTAGAATGTTCCAATATTATCATCGCTCGATGAGATCCAAATGCTACTCGACGATCAAATCATCCGAATAAAAACCATCAAGGCTTCTCCCTATTGCAAGCCAATCGAGCAGGAAGTAAAACTCTGGCATCATAAACTATTGGAAATCAGTAGATTAATCGACGTCTGGATACGTGTACAGATTGGCTGGATGTATTTGGAGCCAATCTTCTTCTCCGATGACATCATCAATCAAATGCCAGAGGAAAGTCGTCGATTTGATTCTGTCGATGCCTCCTGGCGTGAAATCCTTTTTGAGACAGCGAAAAGCCCACACGTCTTGGTAGCAATCAAGCAGCGTGATTTATATCGTCGTCTGAATGACTCCCTTCGTCTTATTGAGGAAATCCAACGTGGCCTCAACAACTACCTGGAGAAAAAACGGATGGTCTTTACCCGGCTATTTTTCCTGTCAAACGATGAACTTTTGGCCATTCTCTCTGAGACAAAAGATCCCCTTCGAGTGGAGCCACATTTGAAGAAATGCTTTGAAGGAATTCAAAAGTTAATCTTTAGCCAGGATCTACGAGAAATCTCTGGCATGATTTCACCAGAGGGAGAGAGTATACTTTTCATTCATTCTGTCTTTCCAGGTCATTCAAAAGTGTGTAAATTTACCTTTCCAAATCATGAAATAGAAATAGTAAAAACGTCAAGATAAATGCATTTTAAGCTCTCAAAAATTATTTTTACGTATTCTTTTTAAGAATGATTGGAACCTCAAAAAATAAGATCTAAAAAGATGATTCCAAAATCTAAAAATAAGATTTTTTCGTGTATACATCACGATTAGTCATGTAATGTGTATTGTTTTAGGGAATGGTTGAGAAATGGCTATTGGAAGTGGAATTTTCCATGATCTCAGCTGTCCGTCATCAGATTATGAGAGCAAATCTAGTCTATGAGAGTGAACTTCGCGACAATTGGGTCTTGCAATGGCCAGGCCAAGTTGTCCTATGTTGTTCCATGATAAAATGGACTCGGGACACTGAACTGGCCATTATCGCGAATACCCTAGTAGACTATCGAATGAAATGTGATGAGCAAATCATTTCCATTGTCAATCTAGTCAGAGGAAAGTTATCCCCTTGTGAGAGGATAACATTGGAAGCATTAATCGTCATTGATGTCCATGGTAAGATATTATAAATATATTTTTACTCCAATTTACTTGCAAGTAGATATTACATATTAAAAATAATATGAGAAGCAAGACTAAATTGATTTAAATGATAAACAGGCAGAGACATTCTCAACGATTTGATAAAAAAGAAAACCACCAGCCTAAAATCTTTCGAATGGTTAGCCCAATTGAGATATTACACTGAGAAGCAGGGCGATGAGAAGAAAGAGTTTGACACTGTCTCTGTATCTCAAATGACTACAAATCTAAAATACGGCTACGAGTACCTGGGAAATACTTCACGTCTAGTCATTACCCCTCTAACAGATCATTGTTATCGAACTTTGATGGGAGCTTTAAAGTTGAATCTCGGTGGAGCACCAGAAGGACCAGCAGGAACTGGCAAGACCGAGACTACTAAAGTGAGCCATGCTATCCTGATTTAGTATCATTTTCACCTTTTTCAGAGCTGTAGCTACAATTTTACAATTCTAATTCAAAAGTTATTCATTCTTATTTGCAAAGGGGGCAGAGAGTATTGTTGAGATCAGGGGGGATTACAGTTAATTTTGTTGAATCTGATTTGAAATTTATTCATTCAAAATTAAAAGACAAAACCTGACCTCAACTTTTTAACCCCCTCTGTCACTCATTGCAAATAAGAATGATAAACTATTGAATTAGAACTTAAATGACTACTTTAGCTCTGATAAAGGTACCAATCATTCTGACCTCTAATTCTAAATCTTGGCATTTTCGAAATCCCCTACTTGAGAGTTGCAATTCAGGTGAGAATAAATCTATTTTTTCCCTGAAAGGATCTCGCAAGAGCTTTAGGTAAACCTTGTCTCGTATTCAACTGCTCTGAAGGTCTCAACTACAAATCGATGGAGAAATTCTTCAAAGGCATTGCCCAATCAGGCGCCTGGTCATGCTTCGATGAATTCAACCGAATCAACCTTGAAGTCTTGTCAATTATTGGGCAACAGATTCTAAGTATTCAATTAGCCCTATCATCACAAGTGGAGTACTTTATTTTCGAGGGAACCAACATAAAATTAAATCCAACCTGTGCCATCTTTGTCACAATGAATCCAGGTTATGCTGGCCGATCAGAGTTGCCAGATAATTTAAAAGTACTCTTTAGAAGCATCGCCATGATGGTACCTGATTATGCCTTAATCGGGGAAATTTCCCTTTACTCTATGGGCTTCATCAATGGGAAAATGTAAGCCCCCCTTTATATATTCGCCCAAAAAATTTATGCATAGCTAGATTCAGATAGAGTCTAGATATACTATCTTTACATGGAGAAATTAGCCCATAATGTGATCAAAAGACCTGAATGTGGAAGCTCACAGAAATTCGTTATAAGTACTATAAAAAATGTATAATTATCACAAAGAGACATGTCCCTATTTTAGAAGTTTAATTAATTTTATCTTGAAAATGACGATTTCTGTGAACTTCTATGGCAAAACTTTTATTCAAGCTCATTTCAAAATGAAATTAAAAAAATCATTTTGTTCCTGACTATCCGGAGAAATACTATTGGTTGAAAGTTACCTGTTCTCTCATTGGCTAAGAAAAATCATGATATAACTGAGATGCTAAATACGATTCGGGCAGAGAGGGATAGAAAACGAGGACTTCACCTGTATATTTCGAGTTTTGTAAAAGAAATAAGGAATTCTCATCTTCATACATCAACTCAAGCTTTAGTTTAATTTCAAGTTCCTAAGGGAAAACTTTAAGAACCAGGAATAAAATTTTATCTATATTTTTATATATTTTTAATTTGGATGAATGATCAAAATTTTCTCAAGATTATCTAGTAAAATAATTGCAACTTATCGCTTGTGCTCTGAGCAACTGTCTTCTCAGCACCATTACGATCATGGTATGCGGGCCATTAAATCAGTCTTGTTAGCTGCCGGTAATTTGAGACAAAAGAATCCAGAATTTCCCGAAGAAGTTATAATCCTCAAGGCTATGAATGATATTAACCTGCCCAAGTTCCTCTCACACGATATACCCCTCTACAATGGTATCATCGATGATCTCTTCTCCGGTGTTGAATGCAATCTCGAAGTATCCTCAGAGATTAAAACTCTAATCGACAATGAGTTCAATGAACAGGGCCTAACCCTCAACCAATATCAGTCGGAGAAATGTGTCCAATTATACGAGATGATCCTGGTACGACACGGCCTCATGATTGTTGGCAAGTCGTTTAGTGGGAAAACGACCATCGTTCAAATTCTTGCCGGTGCCCTCTCAAAGTATGAAGTGTGTTGACTCAATTTATTCCCTCCTTAGATCAAAATGTAATCATATTCAATGTATTCAGAATGAAGGACCTGTGGAATATGAAATTATCAATCCAAAAGCCATAACCCTCGGCCAGTTGTATGGAGAATTTGATCTCAAAACATATGAATGGTCTAATGGAGTCTTGTCGAATATCTTTCGTGATTACTCCTTGTCTCGATCAAAGAACCGTAAATGGATCATTTTTGATGGACCCGTCGACGCCATTTGGATTGAAAATATGAACACTGTCCTTGATGATAACAAGAAGTTGTGCCTAATTTCTGGTGAAATAATTCAAATGAATCAACATATGAACATTATTTTTGAGACATTGGACTTGGAAAAGGCCAGTCCTGCTACAGTCTCACGTTGCGGTATGGTAAGATTTATTTTAAAAATATAGAATTTTCAGTTTCTTCCGTGTAATGTGGTGCTATCGTTTAGTCCTAAAAAATATCTAAATTGGGACTCCAATAAGGATTAAAAGTAGCTCATCGAATGCATGACATCATTTTTAACCTGACCCATTTCCAGACGTTATAGAAGGTTTATTCGAATAGAAATTTATAAAAGACTTAATTTAATGAGAGAATGCCAATTCAATCATTTAAAAAATTCTATACAACAAGGAATTTGGATAGAATTGAAGAGAAATAATAAAGCTTCAATTTTATTGGACGATTCCTTCTTCGATTCCTATTGGTCGAAATTTCATTCCAATGTACAATTGAAATTTTTAAAAAGTCTTAACCCTTTACAGAGCTTAATTTTGAAAATTAAAAAGTCAGGCACAGACTCTTCATAATGTGTTTTTGATTTTCTCAAATATTACAGGAACCATTGTTTCACTCAGAAATTATCGTAAAACGTTTTTGTATCTGTCAATTATGAATTTTTTCGTTTGTGTATTCTCTTAAAAGTAGTAAAAATATTCTGAACCATCAAAAATTCTAAAGCATTTCTGAACAAGTTAGGCCAAAATAAATTTCATACTCTGATTTAACGTCCCTTAAATAGTAGTCTGAGAAGTTGTGTGACTTTCTTATAATTCATGGAGGGACCCACCCTAATATTTATACGAATCCAATGATTCTTTAAAGCTATATATTACACTATAGAAATTCTTCCCAAATCCTATAGATCTATATGGATCCGGAACAGGTAACATGGAAACCAATGATTGACAAGTATCTCAAAGACATTCTTGCTAAATTTGACGAAGAAGTTGTCCAACTATTAAGGGACCTATTCTACTGGTTAATCGATCCATGTTTAGATTTTGTCCGAAAGGTTTCCAAAAATCTTTTAGACATGGAAGCGTTCCATTATGTTTCAACTCTCATTAGTCTTGTCAACCATCGTCTCATGGAAATTGATTCTGACTCAATTCTCAAATCAATTGACAGTAAGTCTAGTCATTATTTTTCATCTAAAAGTTGAATATTCCAAAAAATGATCCTGAGAAATGAGTTTTCAAAAAGAAAAACATTTTTAAACAAAAGTTCATTCTTACAAAATGATTAACACTGTATAGAGATTGAGCATACTTCATTCCTGAAAAAAGTATTGTATTTCTAATAACTGATCAACTTATTATTGAATTCATCAACGATTTGAAAACGTTGGTATATACAATCTATAAATACGATCTCATGATTGTGCAACAAACCCTTGTGATTTTACCATTGCACTTGACAACCTGTCACTTTATTCATCGTTAAAAAAGTAGTTGTTGAGAAGCCTGTCTGTCAGTTATCGTTTCACCTCTAAATTCCAACAAACTAGAGATTTTCTACAAACTCTTTTTGATTGTAATAAAAGAATAACGTAGCTGTATAAGAATGAATATTTTACAAAATAGTCCCTCCGAGAATCAACCTGAACTGACAAAACTTGGAAAAAAATGAAATGTACCTTGAAACTAAGTAAAAATCCCTTGAAATTTATAAAATTTTTTATTAAATATATATGGGTCTTAGGATATCTTTAAATTGTATTTTCACTGATTATACTCTGAGAGATGTACACTCGGTTAGTGCTGTACATCTTATTTTTTGAATTAATCTCAGTTGTCAAATTTTTATTCAGTACCAAGTTTTTCTTTATCAATGTTTAAATAACTATATTCAAGAATACCTGAATGATTTGAGAAAAAAAAGATTTTTTTCCCAGAGATATGCTCTAGTCCTTAGTAGTAGAGTACACAGTAACTGCTGGACAAAATTACATTTTGACGCTACCTTAATCCCTTAATTTTTATTCTCCATCTTCATCATTCATCTTTTTTCATCCAATAGTATCCATTAATATTTATTATATTTATTTTCATCTTGATAACCGTTTTGGCAGAAGTTCTCTCAAAAGGGCCTTCTTGATTTTTTCGAAATACCAAATAGAATATCTCATAATTTTTTACAATGGGCACCTCACGAGAAGACCTTGCTAGAACAGCTTTCAACACCTTACTGAATGTTGGTCAATGGCAATGATTTCATAGCACATTTTATTGGATTTCTTCCCCGATACTTTGACACCATCACTGCCACTTTAATAGAAAATAATTTTGGATAAAAATTGAAATAGTTCGAACTAAAAATTTATTCTGAACCACATTTTCAACCAGGGAAATTTTTTTGAGCATATTAGAATTGAAAAATCTATCCCTAATGACCAATCCAAGATTAATCAAGACATCACAATCAGAAAATTCATATTTTTCATGAAGGAAATTAAGGATTGGCAATAAATAGCAGGTGTCATATTTTGAGTCTTTCCGATTATATTAATTATCTAAAAGAGAAAAAAACTCTGAAAATTTCTCAACTGAGAATGCATAGCTATGGTCCCAAAGAATTTGAGCTTATCGGCATATTTTAGAAAAAAAGGATTTAAAGAATTTAGTTAGATAGATTTATTTATTCCGAATGAAGAAGCATTTCAGACTAATCCTTATCCTGCTCCTGCTCCGGCTGCTGCTGGGGCTGAAGTATTAGCTGGCGTGGCTGTAGTCGTCGTGGGTTTAGCTGTAGTTGTAGTATCGGGAGAGCAGGCAAGAGCTGCTGACATGATGACCAAGAGTCCGATGGTGATCTTTTTCAAGAAATTCATTTCACTGTATTTGTTGATGTGAACTACTCTCATAGAATAGTGGATATTTATAATTTCAAAAGGTTACGTAATAGCCAATCATCACAACAAAGTTGTGCTCTGTTGTATCAGTCAGGCGAATGAAAAGAATTAAACCTGTCAAGTTTGATGTGAGTGCTCAAGTGTCCTCGGGTTGAAGTTTCTAT
>SSNU01000042.1:249176-349307 GCA_012064415.1 Gyrodactylus bullatarudis
GTTTAAATAGACACAAAATTAAGTTAAAGTTGAGCATTTTCGAAATAAATGGGTAAATTTTCAACTTTGACTTGAAATAGCTCGGAGACTAAAAGAGTCAAGGAAAACTTTCCTTCTACTCTTTTGTTAAGAAATTATTCCAGAACAAGATGATGTCATTTCTGTCTCTCTATCTCATTCATGTTTTTCTCTATTGATGAAAGGCAAAGCCCTGCAAGTCGGGTTTTAGTTTTTACCGAATAACTCGAAAACTTCATAATAGATTTTTTAAAGAAGGATATATATCTGAAATCACCGAAAAATTCTCTAAAACAGTGGAAAAAAAATTCCGATTTATATGACTGTGAAATTAAAAATAGAGTGCATCAATATTAATTTTTCCTAATTTCCTTTTAAACTTTTGAGTCCTCTTCACAGAGGATTCAGCTTGTTTTCTAGAGTCATCGTTGCTTTGTGATATCAAGTAGTCCATTAAAACATTTTATTTGATCTTTTCACTCATTTAGTTAATGTTTATAATGTAAACTCCTCATTGGCTTTTGAACTAAAGGATTCTGTATCATTTCTTGGGCTAAGATTCAATTTGATGACTTCTTTGCAGTTGTTTCATTTTTTTGTTGTTTTCTAATGGGACTCGAAGCCAAATATTAGAGGGGCATGATTGCAGTGAAATGCATTCTTCATAGAATTCAATAGGTAGAGAGTTTTTGATATACTTCAATGAAGTAGTCAAACTTCTTCAATGGTTAGTCGACTTGGTCAGCAGGATAATTTTGTTCCGATAAGTGTTTACGCACATCAGTTTCGAGCTGGGTTACCGAGGTAGTATTAAATTGAGGAAAAAGATGATGCTAGTTATACCACATATAAGTCCTTTATTTCGGGCATTCTCATCATTGCAATCGTGATAAATGCCATGTGAGTACAAATTTGGAAAAAAGGAATTATACAATCATTGGTTCATTGTTATCTTCAATTTTGATCGGTCCGTCCTTGTTACCAGGTCTGACTTTACTTTTTTGTTACGTAATAGATTATTACTACAGGTAAAAGTCCTGTAAAGTGAGAAGAGATAAATTAACAGGGGATAGATCCTCGTATATGTAGGGCTGAATATATATGAATTGAATATTATTGGTAGATTGCATGAATCAATGAGAATCGAGGAAAGCTCGTGGGAGAATATCACGTTATTTTTCACCCTGATTCAATCTAAGCTATTAAACTACATAGAAATGAGAGTTATTTATTTTTAATTTATAAAAACGAACTGATCTCATCTTCCTCTATAACCCCATGCAATTTTTATCAATGAAAAATACTGAATAAGAAAATTTTTTATTTGACAGAATCTTGAGTTAACCATTAGAAAGCTGATAAAAATTTTAGCAATTTTGAACATTTTTTTATCGACCTGTGATTTATTTCTGGTGCTCAGAAGCATTTCTAAAAAAATTTATATCTTCTCACTTTACAGGAGTTTTAATTGTAATATATATGTTACCGTGAGTTTGGTAAATCAGTGAGTGTTGGTAATTCACTAGTGTATGTAATCAGTGTGACTTTAGTTAATCTAGCTAATAAGCCCCTATTACCCAAACTCACTGAGATGGTCAGTGAATTCATCAGCTCAACCAGTTGATTAAAATTAATGAGAAAAAATGAATAATTTATTTATTGCCACAAAGAAGAGAATGATGGCATCTTGAGTTACATAAAACTTGATTCTTTTTACATTTACAGGTGAGTGTTCTACAATTTCTAATACAATTACATTTGAATATTCCTTGTCCATTTGCAAGGGAAAATTTTGCATTCTTCATATTTGGCCAAAATACTTTTAGAGAATTTATGACCTTATTGACGAACTCTCGACCATTATCCCTCTGAAGGATGTCAGGGGAACCAAAAGTTGAAAAAATTCTTTTTAGAACCTCAGCGACGCTTTCAGCCTTCTTATTCCTGAGTGGATAAATATTCACGAATTTAGTCAAATGGTCTTGGTACACAAGAATAAATTTATAATCCCCATCAGGATTCGATTGAAAATCGATAAAATCAACTTGTGCTCTTGAATTGAAATTTTCAGAAATGATTGGCTTTACGACTAATTTCTTATTGCGGGAACCTTTTGACTTTTGACAAGTGATACACAGATTCAAAAACTTCTGGATTTGAGAGTATGTAATATTCTTCCATTTCACTCTTATATCGTAGACAATTCGATCTCGGCCACCGTGTCCAGTTTTAAGATGGGCCACATAAAGAATATCGAAAACGTCTTCTTGAGCAGCATATCTGATTACCTTGTTTGAATCGAGACTTCTTGTTTTAATAAGAAACCTCTTTCCCTCTTCTATATAGTCGTATTTTTAAGAAGCTTAAAATCCTGTGGAACTTTGGAGCATGAGTTGCTTTTGAGAAGCAATATCCGCTCGATCATGGTGCTTCTTTCTAATTTTGACAATAGAGATGATAATTTTTGGTAGATTTTATTTCTTCTAGACATTCGTCGAATTTTAATCGCCAGGCTTTGACGTACATTTTTAAACCGATTATATTTTGAATGAAGTAAATTCATTGAAAAAGTGACAATACCCTTGAAAAAGCCAATGGGAATAAAAAAATATAAAAGGTGTATAAAAATTGTATTTGTAGTATAAAAAGAATTTCGTATTGAGGGCTTGAACTTGAATGAACTTGGATTTTGAAAATTTTTCTTCGAAAATCAATCCCTCAGACATACATTTCCTACAACTCACTGACCTTCTCAGTGAGTTTGGGTAATAAGCGCTTATTAGCTAGATTCACTAAAGTCACACTGATTACCAACACTCACTGATTTCCCAAACTCACGATAACATATATATAGTTTGAGTATTTAGATAACTACAGATTCGATTAAAATTTTTACATTGAATAGTTAATTAACCATATTCATTAAACCCTTTTTTTCTAAAATTCACACGATATTGATCCTGCTGTTCTTAATTTAGCCAACCTAGAAGATCTCACAATCGCAACATTCGAAAAGAATATTTAAACTGCCTTTTATGAAGCCCACCCTCTTGCTTTACTTGGGATTTGTTGTGGAATTGTATCCATAGCATCCAACTGATCTTGGAAAATCCCTTTCTTAGGGACTCCACTACTACTATGATCATTTTTACCATATATATAGAACACAAGTATATAAATATCTAGACTCTTTATTAACACACGATGTTCTTGGAATTTGAACTGAACTTCCCGCTTATCCGTGGCACTTCTTTATTTCTGACTCTTTGGTGGACACTTTGTTTAACTATGTTAGAATCATAACAGGATTGCTTACAAAAGCAACAAGATCCTCAGTGAACTTGGTTTATTTTTTTGATTACTCTGTTTAGCATAAAGGATCTACCATTAAAATTTGTTTTCAGTCTTTTCAAGGTTGGGCTAGTTTTTGATTCTTTGTTAAAACTGGGACTGTCCAAACTATTCAGATCTTATTTTGAAAAGAATTGCCCACTTCCAATTCATGTATTTGTGTATTTTCTTTAAACGTTGATTCATGAGATCAAATTTACCATTGATTAGTCATGTAACAAATCTCTAGGACCTTCCTTCAGCATAGATTGAAATTTTTCTTTAAAGTCTCTAGAACAGCCCGATCTGATTCATTAAATTATAAATCTAGACAAGGATTTTTCTAGATTTACAGCCATTATCCTTTCTAGTATTGAATTGTCAATTTTTCACTTGAAACTACAGTAGTATTTTCCCAATATCTATCTAGACTAGGAATATATTTGTATTGTGAGAAGATTTCAAGACTATAAGTATTTTAAATACAATAGATGATTGCAATGAACTACTTGATGAAAAATGAAAAGGGTATTACTTCACTTTCATTTATACTGCAAAACTTGTATTTTTGGAAATGTTGGTAAAAAATTTGGAATCAAATTTAACGAGAAATAAAGAGTGAAAACATTATTACTTCGATAAAAATTAGCAAAAGTAGATTTAATTGAAAAAATATAACTACCCTTTTTCCAAAGCCTCTTCCAGACATTTCGGTACTAAGATAGTCAAGTACCTTCTTCAGCGGATGAGACGTTTTTAGATAAAATTGAAGAGAGTTCAGGTTACAAACGTCTCTTCCGCTGAAGAAGGTACTTGACTATCTTAGTACCGAAACGTCTGGAAGAGGCTTTGGAAAAAGGTTGGTTATATTCCAATTAAATCTACTTTTACTAATTTTTATTGAAGATTTCAGATTCCATCATGGAACAAAACAATTTTCCTATTAATATTACTTTGACTTTGAATAGATATATCGAAATTAATATTGACTCCTCATTGTTTCCATAAGATCTGTAGAAATTTTCATAGTTTTTAGGCGCAACATTGGTTCTGCATATCCTAATCATTGATTACTAATCAGTAGGGCGGAAAATTTGCGATTTTTTCGATTTTTGATATTATTATCCACTGTGTTTTTTAAAAAAGAATACTAAAAAATTAATTCTCTACACCTTTTAGTTTCCAAGATAATTTTGCGATTTTTTTGCGATTTCAATCTAGTTTCTACTTTTTTTCCCCTTTTTTCCCTTTATTTTCCACTTTTTCCCATTTCTTTGTTTCCTCTTTCGTCTCGGTTTCACATCTTATCTTACCTAGGATACTATTCTAGATAAGTATACTTAATTTCATTGGCTCTAATTAAGATTTTAAGAATAATAATAATTTCATTTTTCATATTTCACTATGCCTGTACCAAGACAAGTTGTAAAATTGCTCTCAGAGTATGGCTCAACCTTTAAAATTGACAAGGTTCAGATAGGTTTTGTTAAATGTACGATATGTCCTGCCACTTTCAAAGGAACAAAATTGGAATATATATTAAAACATGTTAAAACCAACAAACATGTGGATGCGATGTCTCGTTCTGCAAAACAAGAAGCAATATCTTTTGAAAAAACAAAGGATGTGAATAAAATTATTGCCAAAGGATTTCTCTCGGCTGGAATACCCTTACGGAAATTGGATAATCCTGGTATTAAGCAAATGTTTGAAGAACTTGGTGTAAAAGTATGCTCAAGTGTAACAGCAAGAAGTCATTTGGATGAGTTTTACGATTTAGAAAAAGATTCTTTCAGAGAATACGTTCATGAAAAGAAGATATTTATTCAAGTTGACGAGAGCAAAGTAAACCAAAAGTCAATTTGTGCTATTTTAATTGGAATTCTTGAAAAGCCAGAAAATACCCTTGTATGCGATATTATCGAAGTGAAGGAAAAACTAACCTATGAATTTATTGTAAAATCGGTAAAGAAAGTTTTGGAATCGTATCGAATAGAAAAAGATAATTTTCTTTTATTGCTTTCTGATGCGGCAAGCTACATGATGAAGGCAAAAAGATATCTCAAAATGGAATATCCTAAGCTTTTTCATGTTACATGTTTTGCACATCTTTTACATAATTGCTCTATGCTAGTTAAAGAATCAATGGAGAATGTTGACAAACTAATTGGCTCTGTTAAGGCAGCCACCATTAAAAATAAGTCACGTAGAGATCTCTTCTCAGATATGAAAAGGCCTCCTACTCCAATTCCTACAAGATGGGGTACTTGGATTGAAGCTGTTGAATATTATTGTGAAAATCTTCCTGCTGTGAGAAAGATTTTTTCGGAAGAAAATGAGGATGGAATCATTATGAAGAACGTGAAAAAGTGCTTAGCAAATGATCAGTTGACAAGAGATTTATCAATGATCCAACGATGTTACATGCCACTTGTTCAGTCAATCAAAGAAATGGAGAATCGTAAAACTTCATTAAAGAAAGGAATCGAAATTATTCAGAATCTTGATTTTAAAGAGGATCCCTTAAAAATAGCCCAATACTTGAAAAGCCGGCTTAACGAAAATGACGCAACGAAAATTTTTCAAATGGAAGATGAAAATATTAGTCCTATGGAGTACAATCTTTTGTTGAGTTGCAACCCGACTTCAGCTGATGTTGAAAGATGTTTTTCAAAACTTAAGCATTTTTATGACAAAAATAAAACATTCAAAGAAGAGAACTTGGAAAAATATTTTATTTTGTATGCTAACAAAACTGACTAAAATTTCCCCCTTTTTTCCATTTTTAAAAATAAAATTGCGATTTATTTGCCCCTTTGAAGATATTTTTGCGATATTTTTCATTATTTTTTTCCATTTATTTGCCGCCCTACTAATCAGTAATAGCGGTCTGCCCCTCTTTCTTCCACTCTTTCCTCTAGCCTCCTAATGCGGTGTTCTATGTAAATTGCATCTAATAGAAATTTGAATCTGTATCCTAGATGAGCCTGCATTGAATCATCTATTGTGTCCTTTGAGCAATTACTTTATTGAGGATATTATTGCTTTTGTAAACAAGCCTAAGTAAAGCAAGAGGAAGGCTTCATTAAAAGGCAGTTTCGAAGGTTGCAATTGTGAGATCTTCTAGGTTGGCTAAATTAAGAACAGCAGGATCAATATCGTGTGCATTTTAGAAGAAAAGGATTTAAAGAATTTAGTTAGATAGATTTATTTATTCCGAATGAAGAAGCATTTCAGACTAATCCTTATCCTGCTCCTGCTCCGGCTGCTGCTGGGGCTGAAGTATTAGCTGGCATGGCTGTAGTCGTCGTGGGTTTAGCTGTAGTTGTAGTATCGGGAGAGCAGGCAAGAGCTGCTGACATGATGACCAAGAGTCCGATGGTGATCTTTTTCAAGAAATTCATTTCACTGTATTTGTTGATGTGAACTACTCTCATAGAATAGTGGATATTTATAATTTCAAAAGGTTACGTAATAGCCAATCATCACAACAAAGTTGTGCTCTGTTGTATCAGTCAGGCGAATGAAAAGAATTAAACCTGTCAAGTTTGATGTGAGTGCTCAAGTGTCCTCGGGTTGAAGTTTCTATAATTGTATATTTCTTAAGATGTATCATCAAGAGTATCAAACTATAAATGATTAAGGTGTTGGCATTAATTGTTTGAAAATCCTTCATTTTTCGAATCCTTTTGATTTCGATTTGAATTCATGAGGAAGATGAGAGAACGATCAAAAATTGATAACAGTTTTATTCCACTGGGTCTCTTCAGACTTAAGAAAACTTTTCAAGGTACATCAATAAGTATGGAATTTTTTTTTGGTTTTAGATTACGTTGATTACGAATATAAGAACCAACCGCTAGTTTATTCAGTTAGTTTGGGGTTATTGGCCTAAAAAAACCATTTTCAGACACTGACAATGGCTAATTTTTTTATTCAAAGAGATTTATCATTCATTTTATTTTCGAATACAGGCATGGTTTCTCAATGGAAGTTTCCCATTTTATTTTCTCTTTGATCTCTGTAGGTGGTTTTCCAAAAGAAACTTTCTTAATATTTTCTAGGAAATATTTTAATTTTTCTTAATTGTCATAAGTTTTTAATAAAAAATCGTGTAGCTTGAAAAGTCATAGTTAATTCAAAAGAATATTATTTTTTCTTTTAGGAAAGTGATCAATAAATTAATTTCATTTTCTTCAAAACAGAATTATGACTTGAGTAAGTTACCTGTGCCATACATGACCCCATTTATTTTTACAATACAAGACTTTCTGCTCTCCCATTGGTGAAAGGAATCTCTCACTCTGGGTCGGGTAGGAGCACTAGCGTTCCTCTATTTATGAACTCATTACTTTTGTCTCTTCAGTAGATTCGGGCCTTTCAAGAATTCACCTATTAGTTTGCTGTCTCTCTGTCGTTTTCGCTTAATTAATGGTTTATTCATCAACTTTACCCTTGTGTTATCAACTACTGTTGACTTCTCGGGTTTTTCACATTTTGCCAACTCTACGCTAGATGCTTTTGTATGTTTATTATTGGCTACAGCCAACTTGTCTTGATTTTCACTATGATTCCCGCTTTTGTTTTGATTTGAACTAAACTTAAGTGGGAGTGTGGGCTCAACACCATTTCATTAAAAATAATTTCCGACACTTTTCTATACATTTTCCCTATCTACTTTCAAGTAACTGCACAACTAATACTGATATTTTTTTCTAATAAATAAGGTAGACTTGGTTAATTCTACTTGAATACTTTCCTTTGGTCTAATTTTTTCGGTAAGATTATTAAATAGGCCATTTAATAGTCTTTAACCCTAAGTTATAGGGTCTTTATTTCTACAGAAAATTTTAGCTTTAATATTTTTAGCCATGGTTTATTTAGTAAAGTCCCAGAGAATTTTTTTTCATGATTCGAATTCGATCTTTTGTCTATCCTATGGTTTGTGAAAACGCTGATTACAAATTTATAGTTTTTTAACACAATTATTAAGTTACCGATTAAAAAGGATCATTTTTTGATCCGAAAATAGACCATCTTTGTAGCTTTGACAGATAGAGTTCAGGCGATTGCATATTTGAATACAGGTATAAAAAGTTATCTTACTTTTTACCTATGATCCTGGAAAGTAGGTTTTTAAAAAACGTTTTAAACTTAAATTAGTTTTTATAAAGAAAATCAACATTCTTTGAATTAGTATAGCACTATAGTTTGACAAATGATAGAGCTGAGATCTTTGCGTAATCCAGGAGTTTGACAGATTTACTATCGAATGGGGGTGGTAAACGAAATGTAAAAATACTATAGATATAGCAGTAAAACATGTCGCAGTGTGTTGAGTTTGAATACGTAACCGTAGCTCTTATACATTTGTATATTTGAGAATGCTACCAGTATATTTTCGTAAATCACCCCATCAATTTTGTTAAAAGAGTAAAAGTTTTAAAGCAATAATCAAACTTATAATTTTGAACCAAGTAGTTCTTCAGGGAGCTGTTCGGCATAGATTCACTATAACGTTGTCTTCTGGCTTGTATTGATCTATCTGTAGAAAAAGAAGAATGGGGAGAGAAAGGTGTAGTATTTCTTAAAGAATAAGGATTATAAAAGTTTCAGTGACTGTTACAGTAATCAGAATTATTAGGGTAATATAACTCTGATAATTTGTAATAAAAATTTGAGTCCAAACTATTTTTATCAGGGTAATCTAAATGTTTTTTATTCTAATCACTATAAGTTTTATAATCCTTATTCTTTAAGAAATATTACACCTTTCTCTCCGCTTTCTTCTTTTTCTACAGATAGACCAATACAAGCTAGAAGAAAACATAGTCAGGTACCAACCGAACAACGTTATAATCAATAATCAAACTCTTCAAAAATCTTGTTTCCCATTGGTTGATGTTTTTCCGCTATCGTAAAAAGTATTACCGTTTAACTAGTGTATTTTTTCAATTCTTGAAATATAGTCTTATGATCAGTGATCACAATACATTCATGCTGGAAAATCAACTGTGAAAAAATCAAAAAAATACTTGACCAAAATGTCAATCGACGTGGAGTAACATGAGAGAAAGAGCGAAATATATCGTTTCTTTAAACTTCTTTATGAGTCAAGAATCAAATAAAATTTGTGTCCAAATTCTAATACATCTTACATAAAGAGGATGTTGCTTTTATTCACGATGGAAAAAACCCAATGAGATATACAGATTCATTCTAGATTTCAACATCAAAGGATTGTATATTGAATATTTATAATTTCACGCCAATAACCTGTAGGCAGAAGAATATAGTTAGATAAATGTATTTATTTTGAATCATTAAGCATTTCAGACTAATCCTTATCCTGCTGGGGCTGGAGCTGCTGTTGTGGTTGGCATGGATGTAGTTGTTGTAGTATCAGGAGAGCAGGCAAGAGCTGCTGACATGATGACCAAGAGTCCGATGGTGATCTTTTTCAAGAAATTCATTTCACTATTTACTGAATTTTTTGATGTGAACTACTCTCATAGAATAGTGGATATTTATAATTTCAAAAGGTTACGTAATAGCCAATCATCACAACAAAGTTGTGCCCTGTTGTATCAGTCAAGCGAATGAATAAATTCGAATTTTTTTTTGCTTTTTTTACAACTTTTCAAAAGACGCTCATCCAAATGAAAAATTCCATTCACTTTAACAGTTTAGATCTTTAACAGACTAGATCTCGCATTGAATTGTGAAGATACGAACAGTCTCGTTATTTTATTCGATATCTTACATTTGTAGTTGCTTTTACTTTGCTACTTCGATCATTCCTAAGCTGTTTCACCTTCTCTCCATTTCTCTGTGTGAAATACATCAATCTATTTCAAGCTTGATAGATTTTTCACCAGTCTTTTTAATTACTCAAACAAAGCTGGATCAATACAAAATAGTTTTTTCTCAAGTTTCTCAAAGTCACATATCCATTAAAATCAGTTATTCGAATTAAATAATTAACGGAATCCAGAGTAACGTTTTCTTCTCATGCTGGATAGAAGACCTTGAGTGGGAATCGTACTCACTACTGTACTTAACCCTAACCCTCCACATCCCAAATAATTGTTTTTTTCATCACACAAATTAGGAAATTTGTAACCTTAATAAAATAATTTCACTGATTGAGAATCTGAATTCATTTTTGAAAGCCGATTTATCTCATAAAAGATAATAAATTTATCATTGGGTTTAAAAAGAACATTTTAAGCGTTTATGAACCTCTCAGTTTTTTTTATATTAGAGTTTGTGAATCATTTACTTTCGCTAATTTTGTTTTGTTTTTTTATACCACTCATGGTTTCTGTTATGGACTAGGCTATGGGTGTTTTTTCAAAAAAATGAATAAGAGTAAATATTTTCTTTGTCTAATGATCCTGAAAAATAACGTTTGATTCCTCTCAGACCTTGAAATCAACAAAATTTTTCAACTCAAAGTTTAAAAAAATTTGAAAAAATCGCGCCATCTCGAATTTTAAAATTTCTCTAAAATTTTCCAAAAAAAACTTTTTTCCAAATTTTTTTTTCTCAATTCAGTAAAAGTGTACATTTTGAATCAGTTACCAAAAAATCTTTCAAAATTTTCGATACCTTGATGAAAAAATGAGATTTTTGTAAAAATCATGAATTCCCAAATTCATCGAGAGTAGCTGTACTATTCATAGCGTAACAAGCCTGTTTCCCGTATCAATAAAAAATTGTTGGAACTTATATCCATGGCTTCATTCCGCTTTTAAAAGGTCATAGATGCATGCTCTCTCTAGACATTGACTGTAATATTCTTGCCTCTTGATGGACTGATTATTCGTTGGAATATAAAGCAAACGTTTGTGAATTTAGATTCTCTTGAAGATGATTTTTTATTTTTACTTAGTCTAGACTTGATTCTAAATTCGCATTTCTCAAAACATCATCAGTGGTATTGCTTTAAGAATGAAAAGTTAAAAAGGTTCATTCAAGCTAATAATTTACAAATCTTGAAAGAAATATTAAAAGATGAATAAAATTAGAACAAATGTGAGCTGAAAAAAACACCAAAACTCTCCAATAAATAGCAATAATGGAGCGAAAAGTGAAAAAGCTTACATAGGCCATGGAAATTGAAGATTATAAGAATAGTTTTTTTGAACACACACCTTACAATAATATAAAATTGAAAATTTTATGTACAACACTGAGACTGTTTAGTTTGATTCATAAAGATTTACTCAAACCGGAAGAGAAGACTCTACTAATTTATAAATTCCAATGTGACTGTGGTGCTTCTTACATAGGTAGAACAATTAGGAAGCTGTCTACACGATCAAATGATCATCTGAATAAGGATTCTACAGTGACTACTAGGCATATCAAACAAGAGCTTCCACGAGCTTTCATCGATTCTCATTGGTTCATGCAATCTACCAATAATATTCAACCCAAATTAGCCCTATATATACTAGGATCTATCCCATTTTAATTTATCTCTTCTCACTTTACAGGACTACCTGTATATGATTCTAAATTGTTCAAAAATTCTCACATCCTATGCTACAAGAGTTTCCGAATTTATAGAATTCATTATTTTTTCATGTTTGATACTCAACATTTAAAATAACGGAGTTACTCTAAAGTAGTCACAAGAAATTTTAATCAAGCACGAAAACTATGTCTTTTTGGAGGCGATGAAGTATTTCACTCTCATTTGAACAGGTGGATTAAAATAGCCTCGTTCGAGTTTCAATGTATTTTGGGTCAGACATTAAAAAATCGTATATGCATAGTGTATCATGTAATGTAAAAAGGTTATGTATTTGACTTTTGCATGCAACCATACGGAGTATCTTGTCTTTACGGGTCTTGATGAATTTTTCGGGTGTATATTTTTTACTTTTCTTCCTAGAATAATACACGTAAGCCTAGTTGACCAATGAAATCAAATTATAGATTTGATAAATTTGTTAAGGAAAATTAACAATGATTAATTTAATAGCTAGTAGAAAGATTTCAAGGTCGTTTTTTATATTCAATCCATCCCAATTTAACCCTACAGTGAGTCATTATATCTGTCTTATTGGGACTGGTAACCTTCTTAAGCTATAATTCTAAATAATTTTTTGGCCACTTTTCTGAAAGAAGAACTATACTATCAAGAAAAGTGTTTTATATTAAATCCATTCCAGTTCAAACAATGCTCGTATTGCTGTGTCAACTCAAAATACGACCTATTTAACTGTTCTGGAAATAGTCTTTGCATATGCCGAAACCAAGAAACTATTCATTTTTCAACAGTGTTGAATGCAAAAACATAAAAATAAGGAATTAATTTAAAGACTAAGAAATTTTGAGATCTGAAGATCCATTATTAAAATTTTTGGAGACTTTCAAAATTGTGAGAAATATTGATCTGGGGACAAGGACAATAACAAAAAGATTTATATATATCAAGAAGCTTCACAATATGAGAGATTAAGAGATAAATAATTACTGAAAGCTTTAATAGATGCCAACAGTCATCGAAATTTCCTGAGATGATAAATAAAAGAAGGCTTTAAATCATTTGGCAGTGAATTCATCTTCGTCTTCAGCTGCTGTAATTTTTTCTTTAATCTCTTTAGACTGTAAGCTTGTTTAGAAACAGCAGGCTCACAACTCATAAGCTATCAAGCTGAAACCCTGATCTGAATTCTATTGAAAACTTAATTTTCTTATTGGATAAATTTTGCTGAAAGTCTTTTGTGAAAATTAAGATTCAAACGGCCTAATATTGAATTTCCTTCAATTTTTAATTAAAAAACGCAATTCATCATGGGCTTCGAAGTGTTCTAAAGACAGAAATGAATTCTTATTTTTGATTGAAAATCAATTTTCATTAATTTTTATATTTACTCATGAGTATGCCTTTCATTATTTTTTTTCAAGGACAAAAATACCATTAAAATTCAATTTTTAAATGAAATGAAAATTAAACTAATGAAAAAAAGAAATTTATATTCGAAATAAAATCAAAATACTTGAAAGTAAACCTGATTTAAGAAAAAAAATTTTACTTTACTGGTTTTTTCGAGAGCAGAATCCAGAATGATCTTCGATGACAAGTCAGGGTTTAAAAATATTTTTTTTTTCTTGATCTGATCCGATTTTCTGGGTCGATCAAATCTTAAATCATAATTTTCCAGAAAATGATGTATTTCTAAATTGAGACGTTTTTCCAAATTTTCAAATCAGATTCATGAAATTCAACTATTTTCACACATGCCAGTGTAAGGAAAATTTCCTGCGTCATGCCTGACAGGTTCAAAAAGAGATTTGAAATTTATGATTTTGCTGAAAAAACCGAAATTAGAGAGATAGTATCGAGCATAACTTCTAAACTAGAGCTGATAACTGAAAAGTTTGAGACAACGAGTTGTAGAGAATTTTTCGCAGTTTATCACAATTCTTAACCCTTTTTGAAAAAACTCTTTTGATCACTCTCCCACTTTCAAATCAATAAAAAATTTCAGTTCAAAGTTCGAAAAAATGGGATTTTAGCGAAAAATTGATTAAATCATCTGATAAATTTAGTTGGAAGTTCAGTAAATCAAGACAGTCTTCCTTGTCATTATTTCTTTTGTAAAGCAGCCAAGAGTTAACGATTGATGCAAATAGAACCCATTGGAATATAGCAAAGTACCTAAAATAATAATTGTTAATAAAAAAAGTCTTACCAATTTTTTGCTCTGTGGTTTGGCTGGTATCTAGACATGAAAGAATCGAATAGATCAACACCACCCATTGACTTGTTATAAACTGATACGATTTCGGGATAGGGTACATCTATTCTTTTACTGCTTTTGGAGCACCAGCGTTTAATATTTGAAATGGGCTCAGCACCAGCAAAAGTTGAAGTGAAAGTTACAGCTTTGTTGTCAAACCATCTTAGAAAGTAAAGTTTTTCAGACTCCGAATAGAGTAAATCGTAGCTGCCTCTGCCTTTTTTCTTGAGATCTTTATCTTGTAATAAAGATTTTCCAGTAAGACCCAAACGGTTTGATCTAATCTGGGGAGAAAGTAATGTTGACTTTTGGATGTAATCTTGTATCTCTCATGTTTTGGATAATCGGTACAGTTTGGACCGTTTCCTGTAGAGGAGTTTCATTGAATAAGGGAAGAGCCGAGCATAAATAATCAATTTGGTCTTCAATCTCTTCTAATTCTTCATCAGAGTTTTCAGCATCTGGAATTAAGACAACTTGCCAAAAATCTCCCTTTCTTGATTCTTTATATGTTGCTTCACTATCCATACCTTTAAGTGCCGTTTGGACATATATGTCCTGTAGTTTGAACGTTAATAACTCTTTCTACCATCGAGTTACGTAATCCAATAAAGCTTCATCATAAAGTCAAGGTTGAATTCTATTGGTCACCTAAATTATAAAATGAAAAACATTGTTTTTCCCATGGAAAACTTATAAAAAAAATTTTCAATAAATCAAAAATAATTCTCTAAATAAATCTTCAATTTTGAAATAGAAAAAAATGGAACATAGTTAAAAAAACACATCATTAGAATGTTAAAAAAAGTTCATGATTAAGTGAAAAAAAAATTGAAAAATAACGAAATTATGTAGGTTTAAAATAGATGGACATATATGTCCATCGGCACCGAAAGGGTTAAAGAATTTTAATGCGAGTTTTAATAAACTTTTTAGAGCAAATATAAGACCTTAAATTCAGTCAAACACAAATTCGAATATTTCTCGAAATCCAAACGCTGAAAAATTCTCAAAATTTCAGAATCTCATTATTTTAACCTGACAAGCATACTGTAAAATGAATGAAAAAAATATTTTTTAGAAATTTTATTTATTTATTTACTTTTGAGTAGCACTCGTTAAAACTGAAAATAAATTTAATAATTTGGTTATCTTGACAGTTTCTCTTGAAATAAAAGACATTGTTTTCTTGATGAAGCATTGCTCCCCAGATTAAGATGCTGGTGCGTCTGCAGCTGCCGCCGGAGCCTTTGTAGTTGTCGTTGATGCTGGTGGACATCCACTGATAAGGCTTATGGAAACAGCCAAGATCATAATTACTGATAGAAATTTTCTCGACAAATTCATGTTCTTCTAACAAGAATATTAATTCTAACGAATTTCTACACATTTATATATTAATCAGCATTTTGAAAATTGACCAATCAGGTCCAACCTTCTGACTTTTTGACGAATTCCATCTCTTTCTCTCTCTCTGTGTGTTAACCATTCTACCATTGTAATGTTATTGTAGATTTCTCTATTTTCAATTTCTTTTTTCTTTTCACACAGATGTCTCAACTCTATACTACAAAATAAGAAGAAAGTTATTTCTTTCACTTTTGACTATCATTACAAATGTTACAAATTCCTTTTGATATATGTACAACTACATATTCCAATCACTTGTAACACAACATGGATACTCATCTGACTGGTGTGAGATAGAATATTTATGAGATTCAATCTTCTCACATAAACACATAAAAAATACAAATGAAATACTATTTACTAGTCTAAATTAATATAAATTAATATTTTACTCATCCTTAATCATAAATAGTCATGGTGTAGAATGAATTTTCATCCACTACTGCCTAGCCAAGTAAAGATGGTTAACCCTCGTCCTGTAAATGGGGTCTCTGTGGACCCCATTTGTATTGATTTTCCTATGTCATTTTTGTCATTTCCAGGGCGAGGGTTAATATGAAGATGGGAATTTATGTTTTTCACAAAATTCTCATTTTTTTCATCAAGAAATCGAATTTGATCAGGATTTTTTTGAACTTTGAGTTGAAAATTTTGTTGATTTCAATTTGAGAGAATGATCAAAAGTTGATTCTTAGGATCACAATAAGACGAAAAAAACCGATGATCATAATAAAATTTTTGATAAATTCGTCATTTTTCTGGGATCTTGAAATATCAAATTTCATCGACTTTCAAGTAGGGAAAATGATGAAAAAATCAAATTTTGATTTTATGGAGTGATTCTTAAAACTAATTGTGACCCTAAAAATCAACTTTTGATCACTCTCTCAACATTAAAATCAACAAAATTTTTCAACTCAAAGTTCAAAAATTGGGAATTTGGCGCCTCTTCAAAATTTCAAATTAGCCGTATTTTCCTTAAAAATTGATTTTTTCTTAATTTTTTTCTCTGTTTTCTGAAAGAGGGTCTCATGATCTAGATTCCAAAAATCCTGATCAAATTCGATTTCTTGATGGAAAAAATGAGAATTTTGTAAAAATCATAAATTCCCATCTTCATATTAACTAGGTGTAGTTAAAGCTTCAAATATACAGCCAATTTCTGGATCAAAAGATGACTCATTTCTTTAATCGATAACCAACTCTTTAACTCTTAAAATAATTGCGTTAAAATGACTGTAAATTCGAAATCAGCGTATCTACAAACCATACCATTGACAAAACATTGTATGCGAGTCATAAAAAGTCAAGCCAAAGTAATTCAGTCGGTCAGACCATGTTTTTTACTCTTGAACTATAAATAGGGCCGCAAATTTGCATATTCTTAGGTTTATCTTGAATAATATTTGATCTGCAAGGTATGCCTGTGAGAAGGCTATCAAAAGGATAATGAAACTGACTAATCCCTTATATGCAAATTTGACAAATTTACTAGCCTAAAAGTAATTGTTGCACTCATGAAATGGCACAGAGCTTATAAATAATAATCATTTTGCTGCATGTGAAAATTATCTCTTTCGTGAGAGTTTCTTCAGAGTATTCTTTCTGTCTAACACAAAAAAATATTCTCTCTTGGTTAGATAAATAAATTTGAAAAGTTTACTGACCACATTTTGTTTGACTTTATCTATATGCATTGCACATGAGTCTATTGTATTGTTTTGGTCTCTGAATGAATCGATCACTCATTTCCATGAAATAATCATGTTATCTAATGATCAAGTGTACGTTTCTCAAAGGTTTAATTGGAATATAATTTGAGCTAAAAAAACACCAGAAGCTCATCAGCTAATATCAGAAATGAAGAGAAAGGTGTAAAATAGTTCACATGGGTCAAGGTTATAGGAATAATTCTTTAAAACACAAAAGTCTTGTCTTATTTAGAATTTGTCAAGAATTAAATTTTTTGAATCAGGTTTGTTATTTTGAAAAGAATAGTAGTAGTAACATAACAACCATAGTTTCAGTGATAAATGAAGCAAAAATAAATTTCCTGTTTTTAGTTCTCGCGAATAACAACCAACAGGCAAAACTGCTGAAACAGTCAACCTTTTTCAAAGTTCAAGGTTCCTTCATTTTTTCCCTAATCTGGTCCTTTGGATGTGTCCTGACTGATGAGAGTTTGGATAAATTCGATAAATTCCTCCGGAATCTGTTATCCGGCCTAAATGAAGACTATCCAAAGCCACAAACCATTCTCTTGACAAAGCAGGTCTCAATACCCGAACGAATGACCATATATGACTTTAACTTTGTCATGAATGATCAGGGCGTCTGGCTC
Source organism: Gyrodactylus bullatarudis (assembly GCA_012064415.1). NCBI lineage: Eukaryota > Metazoa > Platyhelminthes > Monogenea > Gyrodactylidea > Gyrodactylidae > Gyrodactylus > Gyrodactylus bullatarudis. The sequence continues at coordinate 267,033 of SSNU01000042.1, forward strand.
GAATGGAGTGACAACTTGAAATCAGCCAATCAATCTGAGGAGCATTTCACATTTGACAAGATTATACCCACAGTGGAGACTGAACGAATCATTTATTTCATCAATCTCTTTTTCAATCAATCGATACCAATCCTATTGGTGGGACCCACAGGTAGGTCTGCTCTTAGACTATTCACCCTTCTGGAATTTTAGGCTTACTCATCCATGCGAGTAAATTCCATCATTAGTACATCAAATTATTAATTTCAGCAGACCCTTTAATCAGATAAAAGTAGTAATAGCTGATTAATGCAGATTCGAGGACTGCTCTATATTTCAGGAATAATTGGCTACAATTCTTCTATACCTTTTGCAGTTCGTTAAGGAAGATATGAGATTCGATAAGGAATTCGTGAAATTCATTAAGGAATAGTATTTTAAAATCTCATTATTGAAGGAAGATATGAAATTTAATAGGGAAGTTGTGAAAAACGATATGGAATTAATGCGATTCATAAAAGGAAAATTTTATCTTCTTTTCGCAATATTTAGAATAATAATATTTCACATGGTTGGTGAATTGTGTTATTCTATCTATAGAGTTTATTTGGCTTCCTCTGCGATCTCCTAGAGTCTCCTCATACAATATTCAGCAACAGGAATACCATCTTGTCCTCTTAGGTAGTCAATGTTTTCTCCATTATTCAATGTTCGATGTGATCAATTAAGCTTTGAAGAACTTGAGGCGTTTTTTGACATTAGTCATTGATATCAACAACCATTCTTCTTCGAGGTAAACTCTCTCTAGGATTGCAGATTCATTTGTAAGCGGTTGAATATGGCACTCCCATGTGATTAATGAATTGAGAGCAATTTTCACACAAAACCACACTAAACTCATCTATTCAATAGCTTACCAATCAGAAGACTAAATGAGATAATTGAATTTATTCACTACATTTATAGAAATTTGTATCTTAATTTTGTCCCCTTGCAAGCGAAGGATTGACGAATAAAACTTGATGAATATTCCTTAATAATTTTGAGCTTAATATCAACCCATATATTATTAATTTAACCATTTTTTTCTTATCAAATCGGAAACAGTTTGCTTCTTTTAACTCCACCACAAGTAAACTTGAATCAGTAAACTCAGGTGTACCCCAAGGTTCAACTATTGGCCCTCTTCTCTTTAATATTTGCTTCGCTGATATTCAGCTCCCGGAGAACATAGAGGGTGTTCTCCTTAAATTTGCTGACGATCTAAAGTTCGTCTTCAAGGTGAAAAATTCCCTTGATATTTTAAAAATAAATCATAACTTCTGTCTTCTTAAAGGTTCCCTTGAGACCATGGGGCTCTATATTAATAGAGATAAATGCAAAATTATGCTCCCATGCGGTCTCCCTGCAACCCTCTTGGAATCGCTTCTACTTCCTGGAGAAATTGTCTCCTTTACTTCAGATCTAGGTTTCAGTATTTCTGATGGACTTAAAATTGACCCACTCTCTAATTTACCTAAGATTAATACCATAATTTTTTCAATTTTAAAATTCTCCAAGTCAATTAATTTAAGACTTAAAGCTTATAAAGCCTTTGTTTTGAATAATCTTGATTACATCTCTCCACTTGTTCCCTCTTTGTCCATAGAAAAATCTTTGGAGATCGAGCATGTCCAATCCAGATTTTTGTATTTTCTTTATCCAGATTTAGACTCGTATAATGCACGAATTTTGATATCTGGACTTATTACGATAAAAATATTCACGTAAATTTTTAAATACGTCCAATCTGGACTTAACCCTCTATGGGTTAGAAGATACGCAATAATTACAAAAACTTTTGTAAAATCAGCCAACATTTTTGAAAATTCTTATAATCTTAGATCTTCCTCCTTCTCCAATCATTATTTGTTATCTACATATAACATGATTGAAAAAAAATTTAAAAAATCAGAATGCAATGATTTGACCAATATTAAGGCAATCATGTTGCATATTAGATCTAAATTAGATTATACAAAAAGTCTACTTTATCTTCAATAATTCCAGAATGATTCAATGAAATTTCTTGAAGGGCTTATTTAGTCATTATGTTATTTTTAAAATTTCTTTTATGAAACCTTTTTTCGGAAATTGAATTTATTTATTGCCAACTTATCCAGATAACATTGAATTTATTTTGTATATTCTTGTACAGAACCTCTCTATTTTTATTTATTCTGTATATAATTAGTTTTTAAATAAATATTGTCTAACAAAAAAATATTTGCATATCGTTTCTCACAACTCCTCTATTGAATTTCATATCTTCCTTCAATAATGACATTTTAAAATACTATTCCTTGATTAATTTCACGAATTCCTTATCGAATTTCATATCTTCCTTAACGAACTGCAAAAGGTAGATAAACTTGAATCTATATTTTAAAAGACTAAATATTTGTGGATTCCGAGTAAGATTGAAAAGTTGAAAAAAATAAGTATTGGAATTTCTGTCAGTTTGGTACAGGTGGTATAGTGTGCTCACATTAAATCTACCTTTAATGATCAATGATCAAATCTCAGCCCTATTTAATTTTGCAATTAGCTTCTCCCCCATTGTTGCTAGCTTACTTTTATCATTTGCACTTTGTGTTCTATCGAATTTCAATTCCATTTTATCTCCATTGATAATCATCAGATGAAACAAGTTATTTCTCATGTTTTTTTGCTACCCTTCATGATAACTATCGATTATAATGATAAATTTTATAGAATAATAAACATACTCTAATTTTTGCATTCATAATGTATATAGCTTCTATCTCAGAGAAATTTAACCTCTGAAAATTTGCATGAACTAATACGGTTAGACAAAACATGACCAACATTTATACATTCATTTACTGAATCCAATTGTTACAACATGATAGTAATAATTATAATTATGAATAAAACATGAATTTCAACTAGGGTACGTAGTAAATAGCAAATGTGTACGTATTTCAATGGTTATTTCTAGAACTAGTTTGAAAGTGCTGACTGAATAAAAAATAGTTTTAGAAATTTACATCTCCAAACGGTATCAAAGTGTTCTATCGCCAAATGTTGAGTTCAATTACCTTTTATGCATTTTAAATATCCTATTGAGACAGACCTCTGTAATTTCATTTACGAATGTCTGTAAACCAACAATAGATCAGAACTTTGTTTCGAATAATCACAATTTTATAGTATTTAAACCTGCTAACAAAGTTCAGTCACTAGTTATTACTACAGTGAACTTCCTATAAAAAGTATATAAAGAAGAGGAGCTGACTAAAATATTTTAACCTCTCTACTAATGAGTAATGAGATGAATTTAAGATTTTTTCTCCCTAAGTCTATCGACTTTGAGTGCTTCTATCTCTCTCATTTCAAGTTCAAATGTGTTGAAAATTTGAACATGTCACCTATGTCTATCCTTCTATTACCAGAATAATTTTCTAATTCATATCTCTTAAAACAACAGAGTTCACTATTTTTGATCTTAGCTCATTGAATTGAACACCATTCGATGCAGAATCAAAAGTTGAGTCAGCTGCCTAATTTCCATTCCAAAATATTGCCTGGTGACAGTTTAAACCGAGCTTAAACCCCATTTCTTATTTTTTAAACTCATTTCAATATTTTTGGAAAATCTATACGAAAAGTCGTTTTCACAATGAAGAGAGAACCCTCTATTTACCAAGCCAAACGACTAAGTCATACTCTTTCTAACTGAGTCATCGTATATCAGATCCCCTTTTTTCCTATTTCACGTTGTGAGAATTAACACTAGTGCTCCAATCGATGGGTTCATTGTATAGACGTAGTTGTTTGGCTTGGTAAATAGAGGGGTCTCTCTCAATTGTGAAAACGACTTTTTAGGAAGTTCACTGTATATCCATATGAAGTCTAACTTGATGAAGATTGTCTTCTCACACCTGTTAGATTCCATAAGATAGTCAAATAATATTCAACCAGTGTGTAGGTGGGGTCAAAAACCATGTTAGTAGGGTAGTAATAAGAGATTAAACGGGGGTTCTGGCCTAGAGGCTGGAAGCGTTGCCCTTGCTAAAGACCCCGATTCGAATCCTTCCTATGGTGTATCTGCCACCGTGAGATTCTTAATTTTGGTGGATCTTTTTTATCAGAATTATACACTCGATGCATACGTTGAATAAAAGTAACAAAAGGTTCTTTAGTCTCAAATTGTCGTTGGAATGTTACGAAATTTTGTAAAAAACCTTTGATACTTGAGTTAACAAGTTGGATATTAATCTGTCGACTCAGTGCTCTATTTGTTATGATCTTGTAAAATATAATAAATAACTAATGTTTATCAGTTAAAAATTCTTCTTTACAAAGGTACAGGCAAAACTTCCCTAATGATGAACTATCTCAAGGGTCTCCAGCCTGACAGTTTTGTCATAAATCAGATCAACTTTTCAACGCACACTGACTCTTCAAGGACCCAGAGTATGATTTTATCAAAGTTGGATCGACGGAAGAAGAAATTGTTTGGACCACAGGTCGGTAAAAAGTGCATTGTCTACATTGATGACCTGAATATGCCGGCAAAGGATGCGTATGGAACTCAGACGCCAATTGAATTATTACGCCTGACAATCGAGAAGAATTTCTTTTACGATCATCAGAATATGGAGAAAAATTATCTCGTCGACTTGGTATGCTCTAGACTACTCCATTCGACTTTTTGTCATTAAAATTGCATTACATGACCGGATCTCTTAGGGATGAACTAGACTTGATACTACATTGGCATATTAAATTTTAGAGTTAATTCCAAAAATCACCCCGAAAGAAATTTTTTGCAAAATTCACCCCAGAAATCAACCCAATGAAAATTTCAACTTTTTACCATTCGAATCCATTATTCTCATTTCAAAATTCCCCTCTTATTGAATGATTCAAATTGTTTATGCAACCTACATAAGTTTCAGAAAGATTGAAAGGGAACTTTCTCCTTGTATAGAACCTTTGATGGAAAAAACCTTACGCGAATCTAGGTTCTTAGAAATTCTTGCTATCCTTAAACTTTCCCAAACTCCAATGTCCTTGTAGTTTGCGAAAAATAATGAATATCCCTATTATACGAGGTGTATGCCGTGGGCAAAGAGTCAGAAGTTGTTTTTAAAAAGTCTGCCCCATATGAATACAAAATAATCTCCTTGAAAGCAACTTATCATGCTGCGTGACGTTGAAAATCTAATGGAGTCGGAACGTGAAAGTTACAAAGTAAATAAAAAATATGGAAGACCGTGCAAGAACAGTAAAATATCTAGCGCTGAAAAAAGGGTAGATAAATTATTAAATTGAGGGATAATTACAAAAGGCAAACAATTTATTTATTTTTATCAAAAGACAAACAATAGATCTTACAAAAGGCAAATAGTGTATACGTGTTTTTTTCAACACCCAAACAAGATCTATGCGAATATTATCACAAGGCAAAGGTTAACATAATTTTTTTAACTAAACACAAACTTTTTTACTCAACACAAACATATATATCTGCATAGTCCACAAAACACAAACATATATTTGTGCATAGGTTCATACTATAAATTTTTACTTTTATCAAAAAATTATTATCACACCTATATGACAGAAGTAAAGCCCAAAAAATACAGTGACACAAGAGAAATTCGAAAAAATCTACAAAACTATTGTGCCAGTATTAACAAACCTCTCAAGATTGTTAATTCAACATCAACCTATGCAGATATATATGTTTGTGTTAAGTAAAAAAGTTTGTGTTTAGTTAAAAAAATTATGTTAACCTTTGCCTTGATGATAATATTCGCATAGATCTTGTTTGGGTGTTGAAAAAAACACGTATACACTATTTGCCTTTTGTAAGATCTATTGTTTGTCTTTTGATAAAAATAAATAAATTGTTTGCCTTTTGTAATTATCCCTTAAATTAAATTATTTCTTATTATTTTAAAAAATTATTTGGGGTGAATATTAGAAAAAATTTTCTTTGGGGTGAATTTTGGAATTAACCCTAATTTTTATGCTGATAACTAGGGCCTCTAAAAATAAGTTTTTAAAAGTTTAATTTAGCTGGTTAAAGCCAAGATTCTATATGACTAACAACGAAAATTCACTCAATGTTTAGAGTTTTAACAATTTGATCTTTTTATTACAATTTAACATTGGAGAATCAAACAGCGAGCAGGTGTAGGTCATTTTCTATCCCAACGATACTTAAAAATTAAATTCAACATTTTAATGAAATTAATTTTTTTATTGAGTCGTAATAATTACCTAAAAACGCTAAAATTAAATATTTCAGCTGATAACTCTGATTAGAATTCAAAATCTTTCTGATTCATCTACTTTTATCCTCGATGGACTAAAGTAGAAATTATTATTTATATTTTTATACACATGAAGCTGTATTAGTCTATTTGATCTAAAATATGAACTAAATAAATAGAATTCTCTCAAAATCTGACAATTTTCGCTTGTTAGGCCTTTATGGCGTCAATGTGTCCAATGAGTGATGTCGATAACTCTCTGAGTCCCCAGTTTGTTCGCCACTTTGGAGTTATCGGTATCAAAGAGTTTTCCGATCAAACAATGATGCGAATATTCTCCACCATTTCTGAAAGTTACTTTTCCTCATTGCCAAACTCTGATCCATCCCTAATGCGACTATCCAAGGTGATGATTCGTGCTACCCTCAAGGTCTACAGGGTTATCCAGAAAGAATTCCTCCCCACCCCTCAAAAGTCCCATTATACTTTTAATATGAGAGATTTCTCCAGAGTCATCCAAGGAACTCTCCAAATTAGACCTTCAAAAGATGATGAAGAGGCAAGTAACAAGTTTATCCGGCTCTGGATTCATGAGGTTAGCCTTCACTGTCATACTAACTAGGATATATTTTATCATGAAAATATTCAAGTACAAATTTTTTTCTAAGAGTTTAAGGTAATGAATCAATTTTAACGGTAATATTGTCGGACTTCATCTAAGATGTTACAATTGTGATTTAAGCTCATAAGGAAGATTAGAGAACAAGCGAATAATAAGTGATAAACGTTTTATTTCGCCGGGTCTCTTCAGACTTAATCCCGGGCTTGAATTATATACTTATACAATGCAATTATTTCTGCTCTTCTATTGAGCCAATTTTAGTTCTAATCAATATGATCAAAATTCAATCAAATAAGCAGCATGGACTTGTAATAAAACATCCAAATATTTGCATATTATCTAGGAACAACACTCAATCATTGTATATATTCTATTTTGTTGATGATCAATTGTGAATATATTATGAATGAAAAGTATTGTAAAAGCACATAACCCTAGAATAAGAAATCGGGATGACATTGAAATTGTACTTGAATAGAACAGAAACGAGAATAGGAAAAATGGATATATGTATGAATAAATATCCTAAAATCTACGAGTTTGAGATCTTTCCATAGATTTTTCATGTTTTAAAATGTCCAACAACTAGGCTTGAGAATAAAATCAATTATTATAACCAGTTTTTAGTTGAATCCTTTTCGATACCATATACAAAACAAAGTCTGATTCCCTCACAGAACTGTTAAAAAAGTGATGATAAAAACTATAGAACAAAGTTTATGATTATGTTTTCTTTTGCATAATTTCATCAGAGTCTGATTTATTATATACTGGAACTCCTATCTACTGGCGAGTAATTTAAAGTAAATTGTCGCCAATGAGAGGATTCATCTGAGAATTTAAACCCCCAGTTAATGTCAAAAGGGATATCTTATGAATTTTATTCAATCTGATAACAAAACAACTTGGATATTGAAGTTTTGAGGTAATTTGCTTATCGATTTCATGCATAAAAAATACACTTTGTCTGAATTAACTATTCACCTACTGTGGACATATCTGTGAATCTTATCATTTCTGTGCATTAATAAGTTTAACGATTTCGATCAAAAAGGATTATGAATTTAGGAATTTTGCACCTCTCTGAAGAAGCTTAAATCTCAACGGTGTTTTTATTCCTTGCTAACAAAAATTTGGCATGATAACTAACTAAAAAAGAATCATGAAATTGGTGTTAATATAGACGTCATATTATATGACCACTGGTATCAAAAGCGTTAACTCTTCCACAATAACTTATTCTCAATCCCGAGCAGGTTTATCGAGTATTTCATGATTCTCTTGTCGATGAGTCTGATCGAAATGACTGGCTAGGCCTTGTCAAGTCTACGCTAAAGCAAGTCTTTAACGTGTTCATGGAAAAAATTCTCAATCATCTCCTAAGTCCAGGTCAAATGGAACTGTCAAATAAGGATCTTGATAATTTAATCTTTACCAACATCTCCACGGACATTACAGGTCCCTATGAAGAGGTGAAGAACTTTGATCAGTTCAAATTATCCATTCAAGAACAAATTGACGAACACAATAAACTGTCAGCAAAGAATCCAGTCAACTTTGTTCTCTTCCGACATGCCATTCGAAATCTCTGTCGTATTTCCAGGATAGTTAGCCAGAAGAAAGGCCATGGCATTCTTATTGGTCAGTTTTTGTTCCTCACTTGAACAGATGCTTTTTCTACAACTAATTATTCATATTCAGGTATGGATGGTTCCGGACGTGATTCATTGGCCCAGCTGACAGGAATTCTACTCGACTACTCCATATTCAGACTGAAAATGACTATGAATTATTCTCTTGAAGACTGGCGTAATGACATCCGAGAAATGGTCATTAAAGCAGGAACTGGAGCGCGTCCTTTAATTTTCATCTTCTCCAGCTCACAAATCAAGTGTGACGTATTCCTCGAGGATATCTCTATTCTCCTCAACTCTGGCGAGATTCCAGATCTCTTTGAGATTGATGTTAAATCTGAACTTATCGACAAGGTCATTGTTATGGCCAAAAAGACTGGTGTAAGCCTTTACATTATTTCTTTGAATATCTTTCTTTTATAGCATATCAGCCTGGAGGATCCATCAAAGGCTTGGAATTACTTTATGAGTCTGGTTCATCAAAACCTGCACATTATCACAACCTTCACTCAGATGGGTGATGTCTTTAGAAAGAGTATTCAATCATTCCCAACCCTCATCAACTGTTCAACAGTTATCTGGTTAAGAGTGAGTCATTTATTCTGCTACTATTTTTAAATTTTAATAGGACTGGCCCGAAGAAGCTTACGACCTGATATCGAAAAGAAATCTAGATAGGTTCCCCCTGAAACTAGAACAAAAGACGGTTGCAATTGAATTTCTCAAATTCTGCCATCTAAATGCAATCAGAAAGTCTCAAAAGTAGGTCCCATACTGAGATTTAAACTATTCTAGAATGCCTAGAGGGTGTTTGAACATTACTCCGTTCTTTTATCTTGAATTGATTGACTTATTCGGCAAGATTTACATGAAAAAAACTAAAGAGTCCACTGATGCCCAACAACGATATCAAATTGGCCTTCGAAAACTCAATGAGACCTCTAGTCAGGTCGAGAGTATGCAACTTGAACTAAAGGAACTCCAGCCCCAACTTTTGATCACTTCAAAAGAGACGAGTGATCTCCTGGAGATCATTGCTGCCGATACAAAAATTGTTGAACGGGAACAGACAATCGTCAAGGAAGAAGAAGAAATCACAAAGGAAGCAACCAAATTCGCCTTGAGCATAAAGGAGGAATGCGAAGCCGATCTGCAAGAGGCCCTTCCCGGCCTCCAGAATGCATTGGCCTCTCTCGATGTTCTCAACCAGAAAGAGATCATTCTGATCAAGTCGATGAAGAATCCGCCGTCTCCGATTAAACTGGTTTTGGAAGCAGTTTGTGTTATGCTTGGGGAGAAGCCAGAACGTAGAGTGGACCCTGTTACTAGCAAGGCATACGAAGATTATTGGCCTACCTCAATGCGCCTACTTAGTACAATGAATTTCCTGGAACGCTTGCGCACCTATCCCATCGACAACATTCCGCCTGGTGTAATGAAAAAGATTCGAGAGCACTACTTTAACCATCGCGACTTTGATCCTGTCTCAGTTAGGAATGCCAGTACTGCTTGTGAGAATCTTTACAAATGGATCGTATCCCTCGATCAGTACGACAAAGTCCTCAAGGTTATCGAACCAAAAAAAATTAATTTGAACAATGCTGAAAAGGAGTTGGCCCTTCAGGTAAGTGTCCTGGGAACACGTGCCTGTGTGTGTTATGTTCAGAGTGTCGAATTGAAAAATGATCTAAAACAAGATAAATCAAAATTTATGTAGGTTATTTCAAATTTTTCGACGTCAATTAACTCTCTACATTGTTGTCAGTGGTTGGTTATTTATTTCATGAGATCATACCAAAGAAAGATTTTCAAATAAAAGTACTATAAAAGAATAAGAAGAAATCAAGAAAAGATTTTTCACACCCAAACTTAATCAAGCCTCTTTTTATAATTTTTACGAAATTCTCAAAATTTCTTTCATCCGAAAATCAAATCTGTTGATGATAGACATTCCAAAACTTTTTGATTTCAAAATCATCTTCAAATTAACTATGCTTCAGTTCCAATATTAGTGATAAAAATTTTGGGCATTTTCCGATAAAACGTTATTTCAACTCTCAACGAATAAAATGAACTGAGATACTATTTATGCTACTGTGTTTCTTAAATCCCTTTTTTAAACATTAATCTTAATTTGGCTTGTCTCTTTTTTTATTCAACATAGACTGAGAAATTGAACCAGAAAAAGTTAAAGTTGTCAGAAATTGTTGAGAAAATGTCTGAGCTCAAGTCAAAACTTTCAAATCTCATGAACCGAAAGCAGGACTTGGAGGAGAACATCTCCAACTGCCAGGTCAAACTCAACAGAGCTGAAGATTTAATTTCAAGTCTGGTCGATGAGAATGTTCGTTGGACCAAGATAACTGATGACTTGAAGAGTTCATCAAACGACATCCTCGGCGATTCCCTCCTCTCTGCTGGCCTCATAGTCTACTCCAGTCCATATTTCATTGACATCCGCCAGGAGATCAAGTCAGAGTACCTTGCCAAATGCCGCGAATTGGCAGTTTCCATATCTGAGGATTTTTCTCTCGATAAATTCCTCGGTGACCCAGTTGAGATTAGGAACTGGAATATTTGCGGACTACCGATGGATGAGTTCTCAGTTGAGAATGCCCTCATGATTAAGAATATGAACAGGTTCAGTGTTTCCATAGATCCCGAGGGTGAGACACTTTAGACCTCTTGGTTAATATGAATTCAAATATGATGAGACATTTTGGAATCCCGAAAAATAATGAAATTGTTTCAAATTTCGATTTGGCGCCAATTTTTAAAGTTGTTTTATTTATTTTATTATTATTTTAATTTTTTTTATTTGAATGTGGCAGAATCGTCAAAAGAAGTCATAGATTAGACAGAGAAACAGATTAAATATCCGAGGGATTTCGAATTATCAAAATTTCATTGACTTTCAAGTAATGAACAAAGTTTGAAGAATGAGAATTTGGCGCCAAGTAGAAATTTGAAATTTTTCCTTATTCTTCTTAGATTCTGCAAGATTCCTAAGAAACTTCATCATATTGAAAAGATTGATCATCCGATTCCCAATTTAATGCATCTAATATAATTGAAATTTAACCCTTTTTGATTCAACCCATAGGCCAGGCCACAAATTGGATAATGAACCTGGAACAGCCCAATGACCTTTTAGTTATGCGAACCACAAGTAAAGATTATATCCAAGACTTGGAGAACTGTATAATGTCTGGGAGGCCAGTATTAATTGAGAACATTGGTGAAAATATTGATTCGAGCTTGATGAAAATCTTGTCAAAAGAAATTTACAAAAAATCTGGAATTTTTCACATCAAGATTGGCGAAAACCACTTGCCCTACAATGAAAACTTTCGTCTTTACCTAACGACGAAACTAAAGAAACCCAACTTTCAACCTGAATTTGCAGTCAAAGTGGCCATAGTTAATTTTGCGATTACTCGAACAGGTCTCGAGAACCAACTGCTCAGTATAACTGTGAGTAGTATCATATTTCATAATATTATTTAATCAAACGGGCTTAAGCTAGTAGTGCGTAACACACACGAGTAAACTATAATAATTGATCAAATATTTTTGACAAGAACAAAAGATATTGTCAAATGAGCTTGGAAAGGGTTAAGCTCGGATGAAAAAGTTGATAAAATGTGGGTTTATTTAACATATTTTTTGGATCCCATAATTAATTTACTATAATGAAATAAATTGTTAAAAGACAAAAAAATATTTCAATCTGATAAAATGCTTTACTTACTTTTGATTCACTTTCAATCTTCGAAATCGATAAAAAAATACCTTGGAAAGGTGGAAACTCGCCTTATTCTCGAAATTCTAGAAAAATAGGCTAACTTCATTATGGAATTGTAAAAATGTGAAAAATATTGAGTAATTGAATAATTCAAGTTCTGCCTGAAATGTTTTTACGAATTTTGCTCTAAACGCTTGCCTGGTTTCTCTGTTTAAAGCTGGAAATTTTCAATATATCATCACAATTGCTCATATAAACTAGATTTATTGAATTTCTATATGAAGATTGCATCTGAATTGCCCGAGCTTGAGTCCCAAAAGAATGCCCTGATAGTAGAATCGGCCAAGAATAAAAAGGACTTGATCGATTTGGAAAATAAAATCTTGAACGTCTTGACCATATCGGACTGTAACATCCTCGAAGATGAACAGGCAATATCAGTGTTGACATCATCAAAGGCTCTTGTCACCGATATTACGATAAAGGAAAAGATTGCCTTTGAGACCCGACAGGAAATCGATAAAGCCCGTGAAGAATACCAGGATGTCGCCTTTCAAGCAACCGTCATCTTCTTGTGCATATCCGATCTCTCCTATTTAAACCCAATGTATCAATACTCTCTAGAATGGTTTATTCGCATATTCAAGTCTGTGAGTTGAATTACTCTCTAATGTCTAGTTTAAAGTATGCTCAACGTGTGCTAAAAACCTTTTCTCCCTCTTGATAATAACAGATAATAGAAAATACTGAGCGTACTTCTCTGGAGATTACAACCAGGACTCAGATTATCAATGAATCTCTACTCTATGAGACTTTTGTGAACATTTGTCGTTCATTATTCGAGGTGCATAAGCTGTTATTCTCATTTCTGCTGACTGTGTCTTTACTGAGATCAAAGTGAGTCGAATCGAAACATGGTTTCTTGTATTTCCACACTCTTTTCACCTATTCACACCCTAGGAATAGAATATCTTTTGAAAAGTGGAAATTACTAGTGACAGATGTGGCCAACATTGGGGATGTCGAGAAGAACCCCTTACGAGAATGGCTACCACAAAATTCCTGGCTCCAAATTCACAACCTCGACAGTCACGAGGTCTTCAGTGGAATTAAAAAGAGTAAAGTTTTTTTATTCTATTTGGCATATTCTAGTATGTCACTTGGAATTGGATTAGAGGGGGGGGGGTATCTAACCATACATCTTTGGTCTTTGATTGAATAACAAATTGAAATTATCCAGGTATTATACATCATTCAAAAGCTGATAAATCAGTCTAAAAGCACAAGAATTTTAAGATCTCTTAATCGATTAGGCTCTTAGCCAGAGTGCTTTTAAAATCATTAAAACTACGTGATATTAAAAGTACTTTATTCTTGTTTCACCGATTATAACTGAATACAGAGGAAAACCCTAATCATTTCAAAGATCAAGAGAAAAATTTGATTCAATCTACTTTTCCTTTAGGTCTAGTTAACAAACCAAGAGAATGGAAAGAATTTTACGACAACATTGAGTCATCTTCCCTCCCATTTGACGGGAATCTTGATGACTTTGATAGACTCCTAGTGATAAAATGTCTTCGGATAGATAAACTCTTGCCAGAAATCCAAAAGTTTGTCTCGAATCATCTCGCCCATAAGTTTATTGAGCCGCCAACCTTTGACATAAAGAAAACCTACGATGATTCCACATCAACCATCCCCTTAATATTTATTCTTTCCTCAGGGACAGATCCTCTAGAGATTCTAATGAACTTTGCAGAAAAAAGCCTCAAAGATTCTAGGAATTGTGTTCGTACCATCTCACTGGGTCAAGATCAGGGGCCAATTGCCCTTCGAATGATTGAGGAGGGAATGAAAGACGGTCATTGGGTCATCCTACAGAATTGTCATATCGCGGTTAGTTGGTTCCAACAACTCGAGATTATCTGCTCTGAACTTATCAAGAATCAGCCGTCAAAGGAAGGCTTTCGTCTCTGGCTAACAAGTTATCCCTCGGAAAGTTTCCCCCAAGAAGTTCTCAGGAATAGTCTAAAGATTACTTTTGAGCCAGCAATGGGTCTTCGATCGAATCTACTCAGATCCTACCTCAACGATCCAATTGCTGATCCAGACTTTTACTTCTGTCCTAATAAGGCAAGTTTATTTATTACTAGAGGAACTTGGAAAATATGAGATTTGATTAAATTTTCTATTGTAGGAAATATCCTGGCATCGTCTCGTCTTTAGTCTCTGCTTCTTCCATGGTATTGTCCAAGAGCGACGCATCTACGGTCCAATTGGCTGGAATAATCCCTATGAATTTAACGACTCCGACTTGAAGATTAGTCTACGCCAGACAAAGAATTTCCTCGAAGATTACGACCAGGTTCCATTTGACATCTTGAGTTATCTCATTTGTGAGTGTAACTATGGCGGTCGTGTCACTGACGACAAGGACAAACGTCTCCTTCGTTCCCTCCTTGAGGACATCTTCAATCAAGATTTGCTAGACGTGGACAAATTCAAGTTCACCAATGAAAGTAACGAGTATTTCTGTCCGAACGATAATGAAGGGGATAGCATTATCTTCTATTTGGACTATATCAAATCTCTACCCCTGAACACTATCCCTGAGGTGTATGGTCTCAATTCTAACTCGAATATTACCAGAGGAACCATGGAGACGAAATTAGTTAGTCCTCTCCCTTTTGTCAAGCAACAAATCATTCGTGATTAATTTCCGAATTTTTAGTTATTAAAGAATATTTTGAATATGCTGCCAAAGGATCAAGACGCCGAAGGTACAAGTGCCGAAATAAAGGTCCTTGGATTAATCGATGATATCCTCTCAAAGATGCCAGACTCGTTTGATATTGAAAATGTAATTAAAGATTCAGAATGACATCTAGCAAATAACATTTTTTTCGTATATGCTCTAGAAAATTTTGACAGTATGCGCATCAGATTGAAATACGTAAAAAGATTCTGAAAATTTGAAAATATTTCAACATATAGATTTTGAGAAATATTGAAACTTGAGTTTTATCGAATTTTGAGTCGAAAAATTGAATTACAATTCTAAAAAGGCAGAAATAATCTGCAAAAAACACTCTACAACCCGTTGACTCAAACTTTTGAGCTACTTCTTTTTTTGTTTAGAAGCTATGCTCGATAGAGTTCCTTGTTCTCAGGAGAATCTTTTGATCTCTTCTAATCTAACCTACAATGCTGATTGTATGCGAAAGTTTCATATTTGCAAACTTCTTTTCAGGTAAGAAAGAAGTACCCTATTGTCTATGAGAACTCGATGAATACTGTCCTGAGCCAGGAGCTGATTCGATTCAACCAGCTCAATAAAGAAATAGTCCAGAGTCTGACGACACTCCAAAAGGCAATCAAGGGTCTAGTTGTTATGACAAAGAATATTGAAGATGTCTTTACAGCTATTAACATGGGGACGATACCAACTGTCTGGATGTCCATTTCGTTCCCGTCATTGAAACCTTTAGGCTCATACATTAACGACTTGTGTAAAAGGTACATTTTCAATTGAATATCCGTTTGAATATTGAGTTTCATGTCACATGTTTTTTGGCGTTTAGGATCAAATTCTTTCAAATTTGGATCGACTCAACGTATCCCGAAGTTTACTGGATTTCCGGTTTCTACTTCACTCAGTCATTCCTCACGGGTATCCTTCAGAACTATGCAAGAAAGCTGAAAATTCCCATTGACAAGTTAACCTTTGATTTTGCCATTGTCGAGAAGGCCTCCGAGGTCTCGGATGAAATTCGCATTGCCCCGGGTGAGTACATTTGGGGCCTCTTTATGGAGGGTGGCAGATGGAATCGTGTCATGAAGAACCTTGATGAGGCCCTACCCAAGGTGATCCTTGATAAATTCCCAGTGATTAAGCTCATGCCGAAACCCATGGCTGATATTGACGCCTCCTCTGTCTATGAATGTCCAGTTTACAAGACTCGACTTCGCCGTGGTACCCTCTCGACAATAGGTCATTCCACAAATTTTATCATGTACATAAACATACCATTTGATGGGGGAAAATTCACCAAGACTCATTGGATCAAGAGGGGCGTTGCCTTGATAACCCAAACAGATGAATAGCTCAATCTCTTACACCAGTTGTTTTTTAAATAAAATAAATGTTTTACATTTTATTTCAACTTTCAGCTCTTTTTTCCCATTTTAAAGATATCCTCAAAGTAGTAGAATAATTTATGAAAAAATTAGACACATTCGTATGAAAGTAGTATCCTTATACAGATAGAATTATTCTTTTCGTGTTTACTTGATAGTAGGTCAGTGAAATTATAAAAAAAAATACGTTTAAAGTTTTAGACCAGGAAATCCCAAATTCGAAGAATATTTGCGATGAAAATCAATTTCGGAGGCAAAAATTCGGCAAAAACTTCAGTGAAAACTTCCGAACTTGAAATTCTCCATTACGTAAATTTCTCAGTTCTGAATGACAGATTTTACCCCGGTAAATTCGGCCATTAAAAATAAGTTTTGTTTTTCCGCAACCTACTACAAAGTAAAATCAAGATTAATATTGTTTCTTATTCTATGGTGTGTTTGAATTTTCATTTTCAACGCCTCTGAATTGACTCTTTAGAAATTTTAAAAACTATTTCTCTAATTGAAGAGAAGGAATAGATTCTTCAATATCCAAAATGCTTTATTTTTCATAAAAATAATGTCAAAATAAGTTAATAATCAATATAATACAAGAGATTAGTGTTTCTTCTATCGAATAAGCCTAATAATTTCAAATAAGCGGGGAAAATGATAAATCTCAGCAGTTTTGATTGCTTCTTCTTCTAATGATGTATAATAAAGATCTTGCTTTATTCAGAGACCTTTGTTGTAGTAAAAGGTTTTCGGGATTGAATCGATTGGTCGGTCCAATTTTACTTTGTAATGGGCACGAATGCTGTCCTGGGTAGATGGTTCCAGTTCATCAAAGGAAATTGACTTTTTCTGCGGCCATATTGCACAACAGGCTGGTGTTGTAAAGATTAAACTGAAAAAGAAAAAAGCAATGTAATCCCCAAAAAAAGATCTATAAATGTAATCTATGGTTCGATAGAGAATGATACCCGAAAAACGTGAAATTCTCTAATTGAATGAGGTGCAAAAAACGGATTGCTCTGCTAATTGATACTGAAATTATTTAGCATACACACAATTGATTCGTCTATATGATGTACGAATTAGCAGAGTGTACAAGTTAGCAGTTCAGTACGAATTAACTACAGAATGTCAGTGGAGAGTCATTGATCTATGCTATTCTATTCTTTGTAAACTGCCCATCTTATAAAGGATTTGGCTTAGGCATACATCTTTAGGTATTTCATCTTTAGCTTCAAACTAGATTTCAAAATTAACTTTACTCAATTTTCCCCTGATCTCTTGGTACCGATCTGAATACCGAGTTTCCAAATTCCCTCTATATACATGTATCAGATATTCCCCAAAAAAAACCAGCAGTAATTCTTTTTCAAATTCATTCATCAATAGCGAATAAAAAAAAGAGATGAAAAACTATAAGAGATATTGAAAGAGAAATATTTTTTTGAGGTCACTAGAAAAGTTTAAAATCATCTGATTTCATCTCGTTTCGTTCTGGTGACGATGAAGAAAGAAACTCTTCTTCTGTAATATTACGTAATATATTCCAATGTATGCAGTGATTTATGATTAAAATGTTTGATATATAAATATTCATCATGAGATCGCTGATAAACGATCATGTTTATTTCATTTTGTCATTTAACGGGCCAGCGTGTGTATTTAATAATCATAGCAATAATAATATGTTTAAGAGGTCAAATTTTGAGAGGCACATTTGAGGAATGCCTCGGGCAATCTTTAAAACTCTGGCCATAGAGTTGATAGGAAAGGATGATGAAATAACAAACTTTTTTTCAATACCAAGTTAAATTTTCAAAATTGGTAAAAGTTTTGAGCTCAAAGGTTGAAAAAAGCCTTTTCGAATGCGTTGCATTAATCTTTTCAGGTTTTATATTTGTATTTTAATCTTTTGAGTTTTATTTTACAAAATAATTGATTTATTCTTTACTTATCAGTTAACTTTATTTATTGAGTTATTTTTAGGGATGGTTTTCTTTTCGAAAATACATTCTAAAAGAAAATGTGTATTGAGACTAAAGGGTCTTATTCAGTAGATAAACTCCTTCTACTCATCTATCTATTTTATTAAAGATTTTAGAGTTTTCCATAGATCAAAGGATTTCTCTCTGATTATAATGGAGCAATAAAACTCGTCATTTGTATGCTGTCTTAAAAATTGTTCAAGTAACTTTTTCTGTTGGCCAATGAAAATTCAGCAACATGTTTCTACAAGTGCAAAACATGTAAGGAAGCTTAATAAGAAGACGTAATACAAATAAATATTCTAGTCGTCTCACTTTTCACAGATATATGTATGCTCAAGTCTTCTTTTGAACCTATCAGAATAGAGAGTCGTGTATTTTTTTAAATGTAAAGTTTGAACTTTCTGATTGGCTCTCGAAAGTTGTACATATAAGAATTATACTTGTTATAAATAAGATCGCTTTCATGTCTTCAATTTATTCACTGATTGTTTCCCCATTGTTTCATAGTAAATAAATAATTGTGTAAAAAATTCAAGAAAAAGAACACTTGGAATTCAATTAAAATCATGACAAAGAACATGTAGTGCTCATCCCTTTAAGGCTATGAACTACAGAAGCTACACTTTCACTGCCAACTTTTAGCTGCCTTGGCCTCATTCTTGGAATGAATACAGTATCTTATGACCACAGTCTCTCGTTTACTCCTCATATGAAATTGGTCAAAAGAAACTCTTCGATTACGCATCCAGTCTCATAACAAATCTTTGGTTCCTTTGCTCTAACTTTGGCCCTCTATCCTACAGAATACTCCTAAATCTAAAGCCCAACAACTCTTTCCATTGTGGTTACGCAGGCTCTCGTTTTCCATCTCCCTCCAAACTCAAGCTAGGGAGAAGTCTCTATCTCTACATTACACCAGGAATCATATGAAATTCACCTCTCTGATTACCAATACCGAGGGCCTACATTATCACAAAATCGATATTTATGATCTCACTGGACTCCAGATCAGAAACATTTACGCCTGGTTATCCGAGATTATTCAGATTTGAACTAAAATTTCTTCGAAAATAACAATTTTAATAAAACCTTTCTATCACAAAAAATTGAAATCTAGAATTATTTCGTTCTTAGGTGCTTGGGTAGTATATATATTACTCAGGTTGGTCTTATTTGGTAATGAATGTCCCTGAATGGTTCAAATTCCAGGTTGTGGCATACTTACTGCGTATATGTCTACCAAAAAATGTAGACTTGGATTATTTATGAATGCTCTGAGAGTTTCTTTCATTTACTAGTCACGTTGGGATCCATTTGTCAACTATAACATGGGCTAATTCATTACCAAATAATACGAGCCTTTGGGATTTACGTTACCTATGCACCTAGATCTTTCTTTCTAAGTATGGCATTCGTTTAATATTAATTTATCAATTGAAATTCATCCAGGATAATCACAGTTATTTTATTTATTGTTTTACAAGGTTAATTAAATTTACATTATATTATATTAAACTGTTATTGTTGGTTGTTATTTAAAAGAGAATCGTGCAGCAAAGAATAAACTCTTGGTTAGTACACAGTCCAATGAATAACCTCATTAGTTGTGTATCTACAAGGTATTTTTACAATAGGTCAAGGCATAACTTTATTCTCAATAAACTTTTTAACCTTGATGTTTTTAATGAATGGAAAGTATTCCATGTCCATTTTTCAAGGGATTTTAAAACTCAAGTGCGAATTTTCAGATGAATCGCAATTAAATAAAAAAAAAGAGTTTCCTAAAGAATCGTAAGATGCTAATGACTCAAAAGCTTGACTAGATTATGAATAAACTAATTATTAAAAATAAAACTCACAACAAGCCACAAATGCCGATTTGGATGGGAGCTCCAGCAAAGGGGTAACGCTTGGAGAAGCCCTTCTTGTCCAGATACTCCATCAAGAGAGGCGGTAAGACTTGAGAAAAATTCATCACGATTATTTGGATCAGGAAGGGAAAAGGAATAAACAACTCACTCATTCCAGGAGTGCACATTCCGACTCGAGAGATAAATACTTGAAATATGGCATTGGCGCCAGCTTTACGAGATTTGCCGACCTCTTCACCCTCTTCGTTTATAATGGAAATCCCACTGAGTATATCTTCACTTCGCATGAAGCCAATGTTGGCAATATTAGCTACAACAACACCAAGATATGGCACAAACCTTTGAGCTAATGTTGGGAGGTTTTTTATTTGTCTAATGCCGAATGAAGCGGCTAAAGCACCTGATGTAGCAGCTACATATGAAATTCCAAGTTTTTCCTTTGATATCGGGGTACTACCACTACGATTACTGTAGTTCACAAAGGCATTAAAAGTTTGATTGAGCCATTGCCAAAAGAAAACTTGAGGTGTTGTTCGAAAAAATTGAAGAAGGCCTCCGGTTATGACCATATTGCCAGGAGCTTGAAATGACATTCTTCCGGGCAGAAATAGTTTCTCACCGGTATCTGGATGGAAAGCAGAATCGTAGAGATACTTTGCTTTCCAAATGTCGTCTTCTGTGACACCGGGGAGAGGTTCCTTTCTCTTGAATGCTTCAAGTATTCTTTTGGTTTCATCTAGCTGAGTGTCGCTTACAAGACAATTTAGTGGACTTGTCGTGTTGAAAAAGTGCCAGAATCTGCCTGAATATGTACTCTGATCATATTTAGGCTCGTTAATATTTATTTTCTTATCATAAATAGACATGATGGCTATGATATTTAATGTTTAAATTTTCACAATTCGGTCGAGTAAAACAAAAAGAGTGTTTATCAAAGAATATTTGATTAGTCAAAGTCAAATTATAAAACCACATGGAAAAGTACAAGAGCCACATTTCACTAAATGATACCGTTATTCTCAATGATGGCTCATTTTATCGGGCTATTAAAATTGAGAAAAAGTAAATAATCACTTTTTGACATGTTTTAGGACTTATAACTTCAAGGGTCAAAAGTTTGATTTAAGTTTGCTGATCGATTTTCCCTATGATGCCTATTTGGTGTTAAATTCTGATGGCATTGAGATTGCCAACCTCAAACAAATTTCCATGATAGAGGAAGACCTCGAGGAAGATGATCGTAATAACAAAAATCTGAAATCGTCGACGGAAAATCAAAAACTTTCCACGGATGAAATACTCCAGATGAAAACCCAAGGTCTCGATGGCGAGGAGTTAATTGCGAAGCTAAAGGAAAACAGCACAAGCTTTAATGAGAAAACTCCATTCTCCCAACAAAAGTACATCAAAAAGAAGATTCAGCGTCACTTGAAGATTTTTCGAATTCGTCCGATGAATTTGAGGAATTACCATGCCTACCTGATGAGTGTGGTCCCATCTAAAATGCTCTACATGAGGATAGACACCCTGAGTCAGATCATCTCTCTGGCCAATGTCGAGTACAATTCCAAGGTCCTCCTCCTGGAAAATTGCAATGCAATTTTGATGTTTGGCCTGTCTGATCGGATTGACACTGCAGTGGGACGCATTGTAAACGTGTTCTCTGATCAAACCTTTATTAATGAAAATGCAGAGTTAATCAATAGCCTGGGAACTATTTATCACATGATGTTAATGGATCTAATGAGTCTTGTCATGTTGGGATATCCCAAGAATACACTGACCCGGTTTGTGAACAAAATTCTCAGATATCTGGCCAGGCAAAAAGTTGACAGACTATCCAGGGGCAACCCAGATGCTCTTGTAGGCCAAAAACGTGGTCTAGATGACATGAATCATCGTATTGTCGAGGTATGCACAGTTTTTCTAACAATTTTGTAATTTATTAAAGAATATTCCTTCTCGCCTAGCTGTGCAGGCGGTTTCCTCAACTGGATAGCATTGTGAGTTTGGCATTTCCCCATCTATATCATCTTCATCTGACAATTTCCTTAGGAATTATTACACGAGATACCGTCAGAGTTGTCGGAAAACTGTGAAAAATTTATCGACCAAGTTGCCTCAGAGATGACCTTGAAATTAGAGCCGATTCTCGACCTGTTCACCTGCAGTAATGGCATGGAGTTTGATTCCCTCATCATTGCTCCTCGCTTTCATCCAGTGGAGTTAACTCTGGTCATGTTGCAGCTTATGCCTCCGGGGAAACCTTTTGTTATCTATTCAGAGCACATTCAGGTTCTCGTTGATTTGTACGTGAAGCTCAAAGGTCTTTCAAAGTTAACCAGTGATGATTCAACAGAATTTCCCGGCATTTTTGCCGACTGCTTGTCCATAACAGACTCTTGGATGCGAAGATATCAAATTCTCCCCAACAGGACACACCCCGAGGTATCCATTAATGAAGCTGCTAGCGGCTATCTCCTCCACGGCTATACAATTGCAAATGATTTTGCCGAGAATGTCGAAGAACGTCTTTTGAGCCGACAAAAGACCCTGAGAATCTTTTCAGACCATGGTCTCCTTACAGACCAGTCAAAGTATAACATTGTCATCCCCAAGGACTACGGCAAGAAATCCAATTAACTACAGCTTGTTGATCATAAATAAAATTAATTCTTTACAATAAACTCTGATTTGTACATCATTAGAATCTGAAAAAAAACTAAAGAGGTCTTTGATTATTAAAAGGAATATTCTTATTTAATTCTAATAAAAGAAGATCGGGTTAATCTTGGCCTCCTGTCGGCACAGTGAACCAATTGTATTGTTGGCTAATTTCGGAATAGTTGAGACCACGTTTTGACTTTTCATTTGCTTCCACACCTCCACGCAAATCATCCGTCTTTATTTTCTTTGGTCGGGTCGCTGAATTTGTGTCCTGTTCCCCATTGCCAGTGGCGTTCTCCTTTTGCTCGATATTCTGATCGGCCAAACTGGCGTAACTGCAGAGGTCGTAGAAACTCTTGAATTTGTAAAATCTGAGGATATCCTGGAGTTTTTTCGACTTTAGCCCATTTATAAAGACGATAGCCATGATGTCTGGTTCATCTCGCTCACAAAATTCACACAGGTTTATTCGGTGGAGAATTTCCAGCCCGAAATTGGACACGCTCTGGTCGTCCTTTTGATGGCAACGTAGGATTTGCATCCTGTGATAGCTGGTTTGATTTTCCAACTCAAAAATCTCCTGCAGGTACTTGATCAGTAGATTTCCCTTGGACTCAAGATTGTACAAAATACTCATGGGAATTTTCCCCAATATCCATAGACGCTCATCGGGCTCTATACCATTCAGCAGTTTATGGAATCTGAGGGAAATGTTTTTTTCATCTACGTTTTTTGATTTGAGCTTATTTAGGATATTTTGAATCTGGATTTGAGTGGGCGTCAGAGCTGTCTCTTTTTCTCCAGCGGCCATACTATTTGAGCAGCGTCTAAAACTCAAGTTCAGTTACTGAAACAGGAGATTAATATTTTGTTTAATTGATTCTAACGCCCAAAATGAAAATTAGCTCAATTTAATATTTGGCAGAATTTACAGTTCAATACTATTGAACTTCAATAGTCAAATAGATATGCACTTATTTAAATAAGTGTGACAAAAATATTTTGCATAAAAGCATTAATTATTAAATACTATTTTTATTGTAATAAAAAAGGGTTTAACATGTTTGAAACGTATTTAGGCAATCTAGGCAATGTAAGTTGGAGTGACATATCTGAAGAATAGGGAAGCGCCCCTGTTCAGATTATTCGAGTTGTGAAGACTTCTGAAGCAATGCATTGAATTATAATAAGAAATGGAACCGGGCAACATAGACCCGGAGATGCACATTGAAAATGAAACAACAATAAGAGGATGAGTGAAACTGGACACGACTAGTGACGCCAAAGAAACTGATTGTTCCTTCAGGGCTTTTTGGGGGTCAGTATTGTTGTCGAAAACATAATTGTTAAAGACAAAAACAAATGCACCGACGGCCAGAGTATTTACAATATCCATAAAACAGCGTGGCACGAGACCTGATAAGAAACCAGATCCACTGTCTTGAGCGAAAATCTCAAGAGTTGTCTTCAACATAGAGCTGAAATTAGAAAAAAATTACAATTCGTATTGAATTAAAAGAAAGATGATCAAGTTCCAAGGTAAAACGAACGTGTAAATGCCAACATTTTGAGCCCTATCGACAATTTGGCGGACCATTATGACCTGAAAGGGATAGGCTATGGCAGTACCACAAGCCCGAGCCAGTCCCAACTGAGTAGATGTCTTCATGCACTTGAGAAAACCTTTATCAGTCTCGATATTGGATTTTTTACGATGAAAGGCGGGAAAGAAGCGTTCCGCAGCAATATCAGTAGCCAGAGTTCGAATTGATTCGTTTATTATAGAGGCTGGCAGGCCAGTTGTGAACAGTCCCCAGAGGCCAATATCTTGGTAAATCTTTTTGAGGTATCTAAGAATATTTGGGTAGCAATAGGCAGGTTTTTGACTGAATAATTTGTGAGTTAACTCATAAGGGAGAGGTTCATAGCCAACCTAAAACCAAAATAAATAGCCAATTATTCATACTATCATAAGAACCCGGCATAAATTAATCGGGTGAGCTAAAGTTGATAAACCAAAGGGAACTATAATTTCGGAAACAAGATCACTGTTCATTGCAACAATTTGTCAAGAAAATTTTTGAAATCTATGGATAACAAAACAAAAGTTTATTCGGTATGTAGATCTTTTGTTTCTACAAAACACAATTTTGAAATTTTGCTTCAATTTTTTTGGAATTTACAAACATCAAATGGCTGCACCTATTGCTCAGTTGTTGCCCCTTGAATTAATCGACAAGTGTATTGGATCCAAAATTCACATTGTCACAAAGAGTGAAAGAGAACTGGTTGGCACTCTTCTCGGTTTCGACAGCTATGTAAACATGGTACTTACTGATGTTACGGAATTTGAGTTTACTCCACAAGGCAAGAAAATCACCAAGCTATCTCATATCCTTCTAAATGGAACCAATATTGCCATTCTTGTCCCGGGAGGTGATGGTCCAGAAATTTGATTCACTTGAAATTAGTAACATGATATTTTTATAAAAACATCAACAATCTTGTTCCTTATTTTATAAATATACTCTATTTGTACAACTCGTACGTTTCCCAAAACTATTTTTGCTTTCTCACCAATGAATAACCTATTTAATTATGTATACTCGTGAGTAGATACACGAACAAATATATTTTTTAAAATAAATATAATGATGATGCCAGTTTGGTTAAATTTTTAAAGCATTCATTTCATTGCATTAAACTCGATTATATCAAGTTATTTATGACTCATTGTTTGGGGTTCAAAATCATTCAGGCAGAATATAAATGACAGAATTCAAAAATTATCAAGTCAGAGTTGTATCCTTTAATATTTTATATTGGATTACGCCTTTTAAAAATAATCCATTAATAATAAGCTTTCCTGTACAAAATTCAAGTGGAATGATGCAGAACTAAATCCTGATTGGTTGTTTGACAAAAGTAAAAATTTTCTGATTGGTGGAGATTTTTTCATTTTTGAAATGAATCTACAAATACTAACCGATCATCAGCATTTATTTATAAATTAGGATTAACATAGCCAAATTTCTTCCTCAAGAGAGTGGAAGCCAAATAAAATGTTTTAAAATAAGATGAACAAGATCGAGATTAGCCCACAAGAGTTGAATGACACTAAACCAGTTCCACAATGGAAATCGGAAATAACCAAGAAAAAGGTGGAACGTGAACGCACCATGGATGTGGAACAGAGATGGGAACGCGCAATAAACTCAAATGGAGAAGGCACTCCAGACTGGATGAAGGAGACAGCAATGCGTAAGAAGCTCCAGCGTGACCTCCTCACGAAACAGGGCATCCCGCCATGGATGCAAGAGACACAGAGGAGGAATTCAGCCCTAACAAAAAAGATTAACGAAGCCAAGGAGTGTGCCCTGGAACAGGGGACTACTGAGAAAGACCTCATGGAAATTAAGCGACGTCAGAGTTGTCTATAGTCCTCGTTGTTAATCCAAAACCCAAATCCAAAGAAGAGATTTATCAAATAAAGTTTTATTGTTTTCCATCTTGTTATTCTTGGAGCCTAATTTATTTACTCTGTAATACGAAGAGGGAAAATAATTTATCAGCCTGTTCAAATAAAGGTCAACCAACTTGGTTTTCTCTAAAGGATAGAATAAAAGAGAGATTTTAAACATCAACAAGATACAAGTGTTTCACTTTATTATAGAAAGAGGACTTAAAATCATAGATTCAATCGTGTTTATACATCTCCGGACTCACTTATCACTGAATGAGTTATAAGGGAGAAGGACATTTATTAGGCACTACAAGAGTTGTATCGGATTACACGACCTGTTTTTTGTGTTGCTCACTTTTACGTTTGAAGAAAAAATTATTTTCATCAAAAATAATCCTACTTTTACGTGGATAAACTTCTGGTAAAAGATGGAAACTTTGTCATAACTGCAAAAAATAAACAAGTGGGTAGGCTTAACATCGGTTTGTGTAGGCGTTCCGATCAGAGTTCCTTCTCTATCCTTCCATTAGACATGTTAAGTTTTATTGATTATCTAGTTTAGTTCTTGTATGCAATGAAAACATTAGAAATTTCAGACAGCAATTCTTTTATTTTTCTCTTGTATTCAATGCAAAAATTGATGATTGACATAGGCTAGAATGTTTCCGCTGAGAGAATGATGTAAACGATGTGAAGTGGGGAATAAACCATCTTTGAGGCATAATGTCTAGATTTAATGATTTGATCGTAAGAGTTGGAATGAAAATATCATACCTCCTTAATTTCAGATCTTTCTAACCGCTTTAGATCTTCGAAATTGATAAAGAAGTTTGAAAAATTTTGTCAGATTGAGTTTTTCTTTTTATTTTAACATCTCATCGATTCTTTTAAAGTGAGATTTTCTGTAATAAAATAGCATTTTTTTGTTAGACAAAACACTTATATTTCAATAAAATGATAATTACAAATAAATGTAATATAACCTTTAAGAGGTTCTCATTAAAAAATGTAAAAGGAATGAAAATAGATAAAAATAATGTTCAATCAAATTCATCAATTTGGAGAGTGTGAAAAGTTATCATAAAATGCATTAAATATGAAAAACTAGTGTCTGCAAGCAAAACGAAAATCATCTGGTCAATGAAGATATGAATAAAGAGTAAAGAATTAGTGTAATCCAATTTTGATCTAATGTGAGACATGAGTAATTCAAGATTAGTCAGGTCATCACAATCAGACAGATCATATTTTAACTTAATAGCGTTGAAAGTAGATTCATATTTAGAAGATTCCTTAGGTTATAATTATTCTCAGAAATAGAATAAGACTCGTAAAATTTTTTGACTATGAATGCAAATCTACGAACCCAGAGAGGGTTAATCCCTGAGATCGAGATAAGCGCATTGTACGAGTCCAGATGGGGATATAGAGAATGTAGAAATCTATATTGCACCTACTCAATTGTTAGAGATTGAGCATTATTCAAATTAGGTAGAAGAGGGAACATGTAGTCGAAAAGAGGAAATACCAATGACTTGTAAGCTTTTAGTCTTACTTCACCGGATTTAGAGAATTTTCTTATAGAATATATTATAGTATTTATTCTAGGGATGTTAATGAGAGGATATAATTTTAAACTAGACGATATACTGAAACCTAGATCCAAAGTTGAGGAGACAATTTCTCCAGGAAGTAGAAGCGATTCCATGAGGGTTGCAGGGAGACCAGATGGGAGCATAATTTTGCATTTATCTCTATTGATTTAGAGCCCCATGGCCTCAAGAGAATTATCGTCTTCTTATGTAGGAATTCTCTCTCTATGTGTAGAATTTTTGAGATTATCTCTGGAATGCGTGGAAAAACAAAATCCCATGACTACGTCTTATCATCACGAATAAAAAAGTAAAATTTCCCACGAGTATAACGGATTGTTAAAATGAAAATAATTTCTACACTAAAATAGTAGCTGGCCAATCTGTACGAGTCTGTACAAGTCGGATGAGTCACTGGTTTTTTAAATCAGTGTGATTAGTTTGATGAACGCCTTTCACAAATTCCTTGGGGACATCCAATTCTAAGCTTGATGAAGTCACAAAAAATGAATTAAGTGTTACACGGCTTCTTTGAGTATTTTCGACAAAAAGAAAGATTTATCCTAGCAACTTACTTAAAGAATATGTTTTGGCATCCGCCAAATCGGTTAGTTTTTGGCGTGTGACAAGATTCCTTCAGATTGTCTTGAGTCTTGGGTTGGCCATTTTTAGACTTGATCTGAGATTCATTCTCACGAAGGAGCATTTTCAGGCTAAAGAAGAAACAAGCTTGAATTTCAAAATAATTAAAAGTTTATCAGACTCTAAAAGGAAGGCTCAAAATAGTTTAAAAGATGCTTTACTTTCGATTATAGCCCAGAGAGAAGATGTTAAATGTCGGAAAATTATGGAATATAAGACCTACGAAAAATGTTCAACTGAAAAAAATCTAATTTTTGGTGTCTGTTAGAAGGAAATAAAGAAATTTATATTGGAAAATTGGACAGATCGGTTGTAGACACTTTTCCCATCTCGCTGTGGAAGACTAGTATTTCCAGACAAGAAAGGGGAAAAAGAAATCAAGAGATTAATTACACGAGAGATTATAGAGGGGAGGAGAGGTGAATTTTCGCGTTCTTTTGGTGATCCACACACTTGTCCTTATCAAAACACTTGAAGTTGGCGGAAAGACCACAATTGGGATGAAGTTTGAGAAGTTTATTAACCCTTGCCCTGTACTGGGGTCCATACGGATCCCAATAATATTTTGATTTTCAATTGTAATATTCTTTCTAAAGTTAGACAAATAATTATTTTTTCTAATCCTCATGATACTATCATTGAACGAATATTTACTTAGATAAACAGATGGTATTGAAGCTGTATTAAAAAAATAATTTTCCAAATTTTCAAATCAATTTCAGACTCTGAAATTCAGAGTACAAGCTGGCCAAAGGAGGTTTTTTCATTTTTTATCAATAATTTTTCAAATGATTAAGGAAAATCACGTGATACTAAAAATCAGAGAAAAGAAGTTGAGTATAGGCCACATTAATCATAATTAGCTTTACATTGCGTTTCCTATATGTATTCCTGATCGGAATTTTCTACGGTCTTATACGAACATCTTAGAGAGTAGCTGGTTAAACCCAAATAATGATGCTATGATATATTGTTATTAGATTCTTTCTCGGGAATATCTGATCATTCCTTGTCCAAAAAGTGAGACATTCTCGAGTGTATCTTACAAAAAGTACTTTAATCCCATAGTAACGAGTGGAATTATTTCATGTACGCCTGTGTTAATTCTATTCTTGGCTGTAATCTCGACTCTTTGTTCATTGCATTGGACGTGATATTGGTGTGTTAAATGTCTGTCTCAATGTTTCAATGTAAAAGAGAAATCAAAAGTTGATTTTTAGGATACCGAATAGACAAGGGAACTCTTCAATTTTCAGGCATCTTGGATCATAAAATTCTCAACCAGTAAAATAGATCAAAAGAAATCAAAATTCGATTTTCACTAGATGACGGAGTGATTCTCAACATCTGATTCAGCATAAACTTTTGATCAATTCTCACTTTGAAATCAGCAAAAAATGCCAATTTGGCACTAACTCTAGATTTGTAATATGGCATAGTTTTTATAAAGAATTAATTTTTTCATCGTGTGGGCCTCAAAAATCTAGATTTCAAACACTTTATTTGGATATGGTTTGGGTAGGGTTGTGCGTGACCCCTCTTTTTATCACCATGACTCTTATTTCTCCAATGATCAAAGATATATTGGTATTGATCCATGACGATTAGGGGTTTAAAAGTGCAAACTTTATCTATAAACCATTATTTCCGGTAGAATTATCAGTCTTATCTCTTATTCTTCAATGGTCAAAGTGGTTAAAACTAAACTAAAGAAATGATATGATCTCAACTCATAGTTTGGTTTGTAGAAAGCGGCAAATATTTTTAACATTCGGATGTGCAGAGCTCATTTAATAGAGAGTTTTTCAATGCAATAAAGTTCCTATTAAACCATGTATTCTAAATTTTACCCATAATCGCAATTGAAAATGTCGAATGAATTTTTCTACTACAATCGATTAAAATCTAAATTTTAAAATGCAATTTTTACAGAAATAGGCTCGTAAGGTGTTTTTAATCAGCACTGCATATTTTAGTAAAATATTCCGGTTTGGGATTTGTTGGAAGATGTTTGGGAAAATGTTTTAAAAATTTCGAATTTAATTTTGATAATTGGCATTTTCCAAGTTAGATCTAACAGATTCACATTGCAGCCGAAACATTGTCCGGAAGAAAAAAGAAATTTGACTCGCCCCCTAATGGTTACTAACCTTTGGTTAGTTATAAATAAAATAACTCTGAGTGTGTATAAATATCTTTATAGCTAATTAACAAGAAATCAATGATAATTTGAAGCTTCTAGTTATTGGAAGTCAACAGGAGAGCTCTGAGATTACTTTTTTATTCAGGTTTATCGAAAGTTTATTCATGAGAAAAGAATAAAATCTCTTTTTTCTCTTAGAATGGCCTAGTTAGGAGACAGCTAAAGCAAATTCTAACCCTGCTAATTGGTAAATTATTCTGGATTTGGAGGAAATCACATTTGTTACGCTAAAAATCGATAAAGAATTTAATCAGCTTTGAAATGTGCTATTTGCCAACCATTAATGAACCAAGACATGGAAAATTGAAAAGAATTTTATATATATGAATACCTTTACTATTGAAAACTACAGTCGGAACCGAAACTCAATAGTCACCCCTGTACGAAAGAATTAGATCGTAATATATCGCGATCATGTTTTTATTGAATATCTCTATTTTTAGGTTTCTTATAAGGGATATATTACAATTAAATGATACCAAAAATTCATTTATTTATTAAAAAATATTCTTGAACCTTTTGTCTGATCCTAAGCCAGCCGTAGGGATACTGATGAATAAAATTTGCAACCCAAAATTTATCAGATTGAAATAATTTATGCAAGGATAAAAAATTACAGACATTTATGTTTGAAACTGTATGCATTGAGTTATATGCACTAAATCTTAGAATAATTTGAGATTCTTCCGATCAGATTAAGGAATACAGTCATGTATAAATTTTAAAAGTTTTTATTCCTACTATTCATTTATGACCCTGGGAAGTAGGTTTTCAAAATAAAAACGTTTTAAACAAAAAATCAACTCTCTTTGAATAAGTGTAGCGCGAGGTTGACGAATTCTAGAGCCATGATCTTTGCGTATTCCAGGAGATTAATAAATTTCCTATCGAATGGGGGTGGTAAACAAAGTATTTTCTGATGCTTGAATGAATAATAATGAGTTGATAAAATGACGTGTGATAGAATTATCACTTTAAGGGTTAATAGACGAAATTTTGAAATAAACTCTAATTCTCAAATTACACTGAGTGATTAGATAGAAATGGTTTCTAACAGATCAAATCCGATTGAAGAAGAAGATGACGAAGTTTCCATCAAACCAAATGTATCACATCACAAATTTCCATTGATTTTCAAGTGTAGTAAAAATGATTGAGAAATCGAAATCCAACGCCCAAGCATAATTGATTCTCTTGTCTAATTTTGATCCTGGAAAAAAAAGATTAAAGTTCAAAAAAATTTGTTTTCTTCAAACTGTAGAGATAGAGTAGGCAATATGTTCTGTATTCCAAAAGGTCTTGATCAAATTTATCAGAAAGAATAAGAACTCTTTCTTGGACATTTAATTTTGAAAACGTGAAAGTCATTCTCACTTATGTCATGTCCACAATATCCCACACGGACATAATAAAACAACGAAATTCACAATGAAGGCCCTCTTGATGATAAGAACTACTATTTTTGAGGATAAAACTTGGGAAATTCATTAAATGATCAAGATATTCCAGATTTTAGTGATTGCGTAGTAAATATTCATTGAAAATGGAGCGGCGATTTGAAAAGCATGATTTTCAAAACTAAATGACATAATGACGAATCATTTTCGATACATGCTTCAATACAAAGTAAGAACTGATAATTCTATCAGAATTAGTTGGTACAAAAATGAGGCTGAAAATATCACCCTAATGTACATGATATCGGGAATAAGCATTTATGAGTTTAATATATCATCTTAGATTCACATATTGATTTCAAAATGTAATGTGTAACGTATCCATACATAGAATGACCTCATCTTGTCCTATTACATTTTTCATTTGGTCATGGACAAATGGTTTTTCTACTTTAATACTAATTATCATTATTAAGAGGTCACGTGTAATGTTTTTATTCGATTTAAAAAAACGTAATAGGACACTTGTTTAAACCAACAGTTTCAGTTTTACCTTTGTTTATCAATAAGTATTAGTAATGATTTATTCGTAATTTTAAAATATATTTTATATCATTTAGTTACTTTTAAGTAGTTATACTACAAAAGAACTTATTCCATTACTAACATTGTGATTTTCTTTTATCTTGTTGGTCTTTGAAAGTATTTCGGGCAAAATATCATGTGTTTACCGCTTCTTGTTTTCACATCAATTTTAGGACGAATATAATGTTAACAAAAAATGAAATAATAGCGTATTATTGGAAGCTCGCGGAGCATTAGATTCAGGATCAAAATCTGTGCAAGATATTGAACCATGGAACTAGCTTAGAATAGAGCTTTCAATTCTGAGGAAGATCAAACTTCAAATTTCATACATATAATTGAAATAAACCTTTTGGTGTTCTTATGATTCTGTATAAATGAAGTCACTCATATTTAGTGGACGCTTTCTTTCGCTGTCCAGTTTATTTCATTCAAATTTTGTTCAAGTCAGTATAGACACACGCATTCATTCCTTCACACATCTCTCAACGCATTCCTCCATAGTAGGGAATAAATTATCTTCAGCAGTCGGCGGTTTATTACCAGTGTAGAAGTTAACGTAACATTGGTTCTTATCCCATCGATATGAGTAGACAACGTAATATCCTCGTCCATTACCAGAATTGTAGCCTAAGGAACAGGGATTCTTCTTCCTATTGATCAGCCAGAGAGCGTCCAGGACACACGTCAGAATTAAGATGATTATCAGTTTCTTTGAGAACATTCGGTCTCCACCAAGAGTATTTCAGGCTTTATTACTTGGAATACGTGAAGAATTCAAGTTTTCTTGAAAATTCAGTAGATTTTTGTGATTTCATTGAACATTTATATATAAAAATATTTGTTTGTTTTCACGTGACTACAATCATAAAACTATGTAGGTAAATACTCAAATTTCCACACCTAAATTAAACATGTCGAATCCAATATTTTAGAGAGGTCAAATATACAACAAATCATAATAAAACAATTTTCATTGGACGAAAGTAGAAATTACGATTTCTTGATCTTTAATATTTACTCAAGTTCCAGATTGAGATAGTCAATTGCCAGAGTAGATGAAACGCTTATAATCCGATTTCCTCATCAATTCTAAAAGGATTACGAGATTATAAAAAGACTTGGCTCTACGAAAACAGTACCATCATTCACAATAAATCGAAAATAAATCAAGAATGAACTTTTTGGTATCTCTGAATAATTTCCAAATTACACACTTTAATCATGGGAGAGTTGAATCATTAGTGAAATACTCACCTATTCAATGGGAACAATTGTCCTTTATCTGTGTTGTCTAGTGTGTATTTGAATCCCATACTTCATCTTCATTACAGTCATTACCTTTTACTGTTCTATTTGGATCGAATGGTTTTTACATTGATTCTATTCTGGAAGAAGCCATATTAGACAAGTTGGTTTATCCTTTAATAGAGTTATTCGTGTTACCCTTTTTGCAAATTTATAAATGTATCTCGATTGATATAGTTTAGGACTGATGAAATTCATTGGGCCATATTTCCCAGTCCATTTGACCTAAATTGTAATTTTATTGGAGTAGAAGCAACTATTATATTTTCTCGACCAATCACATTAGAGTATGATTCAACCAATAGTAATTCAGTCATCTGAAACCAATAATAATCTCAATCAATAATATCAGTGTTTATTCAACACCTAGGTCGTTGAGAAAAATTTGGTCCAGAACTAGAATTGCTAAATGTTTCATGATTCTATTGAAAAGTGTCTCATTCAAATAGAAAAAGTATTACCGATTGAGCTTCAACATCTGTGTGAATTGATCAGAGAGAATTTTTGAAATTTTTTCTTGAAAACCTTGAATTCCATAGCTAGCAAGAGAATATTTATATTGAGACAGTGGATAGGATTTGATCTGAGGTGTCTTGAAAATATGTTTATCATATTAGCCTTTTTTACCATATTTGGAATGGTAGTTGTGGAAGGAATTCTCAGTTCGAAAAATTACCTGTCAATCTGTAAAAAACCTCCTGGTTATGGATCTGGGTACAAAAATGAAGAAAAATGGTATTATGATGATAGTAGAAGAGATTGCTTCCGATTCACATACCAAGGTAACGATTATGGAGATGAAAATAGGTTCAGTTCGTATGAGGAATGTAGAAAGCATTGCATGGGTAAGAGATTTGTTAAGTTGACTTTTTTCCTGAAAAACAGTTAAAGATAGCAAATGTAAAAAGTCTAGAGGATCAAAATGTTCAGGAAATGGCTTGAGCTTTCACTATGACGACGAGAAAAATGAGTGTGAACTTACTGAGTGTGATTATAACCACAAGAAGAACTTCATGAACGAACGTGAATGCAGGGAAGCCTGTGTCTGTAAGTTTTCAGCTTTTCTATTTTTTCCAGTTTCCTCATAGACGAAGAATCAGAGAGACTTGTCGTCAAGATTAAATAAAGAAATTTAGCTCAACCAAGTTATTTCTTGTTTGTGAAAAGAGAGTTGATAAATTCTAAAAGGTAGATTACTCAATACAGGTTCTTACACAAATGAAAATACAAGGCCTACCTAATAAAATTGAAAGACACATAAAATCTTAACCTGCCCATTTAGTTTTTGAAATTTTGAAATACCCGGTCATACAAATTATATAAATGGGTGTAGGATATGACAAGTTATGTTGAGATTTCTTGAAAAAAGATTTTGTTCTGAGAGATATGTACGAACATTGGTTATGAGCTGGGTTACTCAAAGTCATATTAAATCTAGAAAGAAGATGATCCTACTTACTTCACTGATGAGACCTTATTCGTGAAATAACTGGCATTATTTCTTGATTGAAAAAGACTATTTCTACAGTGTAGAATCTACAATAACATAGTAATAAAGTCAATGCTTGATTGTTAGTGCATTCAACAGTAAAATCTGGTCTGGCCACGTGCGAATAAACAAAAAGGAATGTCAAAAGAAGTTTACGTTAAAAAGAATGTTGAGAACTGCTCTACTCAGGTACGTTTCTATAAAATTATTCTATAAAATAAACATAGGAAAAGATAATAAAAACTATTGCCACACAGGTTCTTATCTTAAGTTCTTAAACCGGGGAATAATTCGTAGCTGAAAAGGCAGCATGCTTGGTGATCACAAAAATATTTTATTGCACAACATTTCAACCCCGAATGCATTCCCTTGTGCATTCATCTTCACTGATAAAGCTATCTTTTCTGTCATATTTACAATCACTGACTTGGCAATAGCCTCCCCTCTCATTGTAGTAATAACTAAACCCATTACTCGTAGATTTGCACTGTCTCCTGTAGGATTTCATACACCTTTCAGGCTCTAAAAGATAATACAATAATAGTTCTCACTCATGCATGTTCTCAAGCAGGTCTCTTCATCTGGAAATCTATTGGCTTCCTCGCCTAGATCATTGCCAGAATAGATAAACTTTTGGCATAGGCCTAAATCAATGTTGTAGAACCAGTAAATTTCTACTTCATCATCAGGACCAGACCCTGAATCGAGGGCTAGAAGGCAGACATTGACTTTCTTTTGCGTCTGGGTGAAGAATAAACCGAAACACACCAGACTATGGAACAGGACGAAAAGTATCACTTTCATTATATTTTTATCTTTCCAAAAGGTTACCATACGAAATAAACCGTAATTTATAAGCTCCTTTAGAATAAGAGACATCTGTTCTCAGATAAATAACAGGAGGAATTCTTAGCATCTCTTAAAATTCAGTTTACAAAAGTCGATAGAATCTGAAAATCGGATCAGTTCTAAAAATGATCTAAAATTAGTTTTACTGTGAGATCATCCAAATGTTTCGACCGTGATTGTCTTCACGCGTCCTTCTTCAGTGGTACGATATACTCAGTATACACGAGTTTATATTCTTCTTAGAAAACATTGGTTTTGAGTTGGCTCATCGAAGTCATATTGAATCAATAAAGAATAGTTAGGAACACGAATATTTTACAAGTCTAGTCTGGTATGATTTTAAAAAACCTGAGGAAAATTCTGGTTCCTCTGAACTTGCTTATATTATGTAATGTTGGTCTTAAAAATCAGTATTCAATATCTCTAAATCAATAAAACCTTGAAAAAATGGTCCAATTTTATTCAGATCTATTTTTTCACATGGGTTCTTTTCTTAGTACTCAATTCATTCAAATGTTTGTGTTCCTGACTTTCTAGGGAAAAATATTGAGATTTGTTCTTTCCTTAAAATTTATGATCAAGATCAACACTATAGATCATAAATTTGACCCCGTTTTATAATGACATCAATTGACTGAATAATATATCGAGTTAAAGAGCGTTTAAAATAAGATTTACCAGATACGATTCATATCTAAACAGTTAAATGGAATTAAATTTAAACCGCTAGTAAGCGCATAGTTGTGTTCAATAAATTTTGAGTTTAAAACACTTTAAATACTCTTTATAGGAGTTTCAAGAATCAGGCACAAACTGTGTTGAAACCCATGTACTGTATTGACAACACTACGATTTGCTGCTTCATTAACTAGGAATTTTATTTAACTGAAAAAGGGACCTTTAATTTAAATCAATGAAAGTGACTATAGAAAAAAAACAAGTTAGAATAACAAGGGAGCAGGTATGTAGTGTCTATTGCCCTTGCCAAAGTACACTGGATGAGCGTAGTAGCGATGATTCCTCCTCAAACTTCCAGCAATGTAACCTTGCGTGGACATGTAGTAGGCGGGTAAATATCCAGTCTTGCCATGATGATAAAAGGGATAGTGGCCATAACTGCCGTAGTAGGGTGGACTGATGAAGCCAGCATTGACAAAGGGGAACTTGTGGGATTCAGGTAAGGCAGTTGGTGCTTTTATGCTTTTGGTTTCAACAACTGGGACGCTTTCTACGACAGCTGGAGCTTTAATACTGCTGCTACTGGTCTCGACAGTCTCTACGACAGCGGGTGCTTTAACACTGCTGCTACTGGTCTCGACAGTCTCTACGACAGC
Organism: Gyrodactylus bullatarudis; assembly: GCA_012064415.1. NCBI lineage: Eukaryota > Metazoa > Platyhelminthes > Monogenea > Gyrodactylidea > Gyrodactylidae > Gyrodactylus > Gyrodactylus bullatarudis. The sequence continues at coordinate 304,822 of SSNU01000042.1, forward strand.
TGGAGCTTTAACACTGCTGCTACTGGTCTTGACAGTCTCTACGACAGCGGGTGCTTTAACACTGCTGCTACTGGTCTCGACAGTCTCTACGACAGCTGGAGCCTTAACACTGCTGCTACTGGTCTCGACAGTCTCTACGACAGCTGGATCCTTAACACTGCTGCTACTGGTCTCGACAGTCTCTACGACAGCGGGATTTTTGATACTAGATGTTTCCACAGATTCCACATGGGCTGGTGTACTGACACTTGCGATACCATCAACAGGACCTAAGCTTACACTAGATTCTGCAACAGTCTGAACTGTAGGGGCACTAACCGAACTCGATGATGTGACACTTTCGACAACCGGTGCCTTTACACTGCTTGTAGTCTCAGTGACATGAACAGGGGGTGTCTTTAGATTGCTAGCCTCTTCGTAATGGACGACATCTGGTGAGCCAAGGGTTCCCTTCATGTGAGACGACCTCAGGACTGTCGACGGATGAAACAAGAGGCCATGATGAAGGTAGTAGGCCTGTGAACTGATCATTATCATGCCAAAAAGGAGAAGAGCTATGAATGCTTTCATTTTAAGCTGGGAAGCTATGAGAGTTTCTACTTTGATTATTCTTCCTCTTCAAAGAGAACTATTTATACTGAATCTTTGTCTTGCACTTTGTGAAACCAATGTATTCTTAGAAAGAGAGATATATACAAGAGTAAGGGATGAATTAAAGTTAATTAAATTGTGACTATTAGATGTCTTCTAGACATGGGATCAGAGAATGAGTGTAGTTTTTCCCCTTTGATAGCCAGATTTCATAATAATTAAAAAATCTATGTGTTTCGGAGCCATTAGCTTGGAAAGGGTGTAATTAGATCGCTAATTAAAAAGAAATTTTTTTTCTGTTCCCCTTGTATTTCTCCCGGATAGAATTAGCTATCTAAATCTTTCTAACTCTGGAACACTACTCACAGCATTTGATTTTGGCTCTATCAGTCGTGATTAGACCTCTTTTGAAAATACAACAGACAATTCATCCGATTATGGCATTGAGATTGCTCAAAACACCACGTTAAGTTAATGGTATTTGATATTGTATTAACTAAATTTACATAGGATTTGGGAATGGGTCTTTGTAAAGATACAAAGTTGTTCCTCAAATAAAAAAAAGAATCATCTTGAATAATAAATTTATGTATCTTTTATTTGAAAAAAATATAAACAGGAAGACTTGTTACAGCATGTCTATTAACGATCCCTACCTCTGCTCTGGGATCCACCTGTCCTCATTGGTTCTCTGATAGTTTTCTTGGAATTGGTGGTAACTCTCAGACATTTTCTGTTCACACGAGGCAGTGGAGAGCTGTTCAAAGTTACTAGTAGACACACTGGTTATACTCGAGTCGAGATGACTCATATCTGAGGAGGAATTCGTTTCTAAAGATCCATTGGACATGTTTAATGTGGGATCTGTGGACGACGTGGTCTGGGCTTCAATGAGGTATGATGTGGCATTATGATGAGACGATGGAAATTGTTGGACATGGGGGTCTTGAGCTATGGGGATTGTAATAGGACAGTTGTCGATACTTGTTGACGACTGATTTAGATGGTAACTGAGAAAGTTGTATCCCGGTCTGACCGACATCAAATAGGAGTTTATTGGATCTGGATAGAAAGAAAGGGTAATCGATTACATCAAAAAATTCTACTCATGATTCATCTCATGAAACTATCAACTATTTTTGGAAAAAAACTCGTTTTTTTTCTGATAGTCAGGAACACGAATAATTGTTGGATAAATAAAAGAAATTCAATCTGATTAAAACTACGCTATTTTCGGATTTGTAAATTTCCACTTTTTCAACCTTTGAGCTCAAATTTTTATAGAATTCTAAGATTTAAAGAGAATAAATGATCAAAATTAGACGAAGAATTCGAATTTGCCCTAAAGAAGGTCACAAAAATTCGTTTTTATTGTGATAAACCAAACCATTTGAATTGTTCGATATCAGGAAGGAAAATCATTCAAAATCTACGTTTACCCCCGTGAGTTTCAAGATTATTTGATTCTCTTATGGAATTGATACTTGTTTATCCGAATTCTAACAGGTGTGAGAAGACAATCTCCATCAAGTTAGAGTTCATATGGATATTGTGACTTTGGTTAAAATGTCTAAAAACTCTTTTTCCAAAATGTCAGTATTAGATCTTCGAAATCGATAGAAATTTTGAGTTCAAACATTGAAAAAGTGGAAATTTGGCGTGTTTTCGAAATTGACAGATCTGAATGAAATGGTGATAGTTTGAATTTATAATGATACACAATTGGAGATCAAATAAGACTTACCGATAAGACTTGTATCAATTGAGCCATTGTTTGTTTCCTTGAAAATAGTGAAGGCTTTCATCAATAAAGAGGATAGAATGATACAGTAAATTTCAACTCACAAGAATATTCTTTTGTTCATTGGACTCAAGACTATTAACCCTGGTGTTCACCTCTTCTAAAGTTAAAATAATTTATTTTTTTTAGCAAATCTCAAGGGGTATAACAGGAAATAATAACTTACTATGCTGGAAATCCAAATCCGAATTGTAGATATGCTTCTGATACGTGACATTGTCAATTTTAAAAGTTTTCGATTTCTCTGTATTGTTATTATTCGGTTCAGTTATTGTTTTGTTTAGACTTGATTCATTAGACATCGACAAGGTTGCCATTGAGGATGCTGACGCAGATGTCGACGTCTGCAGACCGACAACAGCTTCAGGCTCTTGATTATATGATGTTGTTTGTTCTGGCATTTTGCCCGAGTAAATTATATCATGAAAGTTCATCGCCATGCCCCCGATAAAGTTGTCAGTTGCTAGCTTACTCAATTCAAGAATACTGCTAAATTTTGCATTGGCCTGCTGGACGCCAGAATGATCTTCTTCTGAACACTAAATAGAAATATTTAAATAACTTGCTAAGAAATTTAAAGCGCCAAACTTGATCTCACATTAGATAATGAATTCGTCTGTTCAGTAACAAAGCCTCTATTAGTCTCTGGTATTTCCTGAGAACCTGAATGAAGGGAGACAACGTCTTGAATGCTGTCCTGTTGACAGTAATTCGATAGTATGTTGTTTATATTTTCCGGCTCAAAGAAGCTGCCATTGCTGGTATTGTAGATGATCGATGGGTTGTGATTCTCATTAATCTGCCGGTTATCTCTTGATATGTCAGAGGCCTGTTCGTGAACATAGACTGAAGACTCGGGGAATCCTATTTCATAGATACCTGTTTGACCTGACGTGTTTATCGATGAGACGTTACTAGATCCATTTGGTGTCCCATTTAAATAGTTCTCGGGCAATGAATTGGAGTTGATCAGGGTCTGTGAGGTATTGTTGACCGGTTCAAATGCTGAAATTGACGTAAATAGGAAATTCGGATCGGGAATGTGATCCTCGAGATGTCGATGTTCACTAGCTGGGGAACTTCGACTGTCCCTCGTTTGATTTGGCTGTAAAATAAATTGTCCTTGCTGAAGTTCTCCAGGGTGTATTTGGGGATAGGCCAGTTCTCCATTTGAGATGTAGATGCCAAGGCTGTTCGAATCCTCCTTGGGTATCTTGTTGAACTGTTGATATTCAGTTACTATGCCACTGTGTGAATTGAAAGAGTTATTAAGACGCTTCTTCCCTGCTGTCATTACGCTGCTAGCTGAACTGGGTACTTTGGCTTCGAAAGAATCCAAAGTTGTCCTTTTAATTTCTGATCTGCTGTTAACCTGAGATTCCTATTAATGAGAAAAAACTTAATGAAAATGCATTAATCTGATTCGTCAATCAGAAGGGTCACGAAAACAAGTAATGATTAAAATTCATTCATAATGAACCTGAGATTCATAGTAATGAGAATTCAATGAAAATGCTTTAATCTGATTTTTCACGAATACAAGTAATAATCAAAATTCATTCATAATCATAAGATTTTTTAAACAAACTTTATTTCTGACTATTCTGTTAATGCTGGAGACAGAGGGCACGTTATCTTCTGAGCAAATCTTTTCCCTTAAAAGACGATCTCTCATCTCCCATGCAAACATTGTTGGATTCTCCCGTTTGAAACGGAATATTGCCTCGACAACAAGAGGTGTGGCTACTTTTGGCTTTGACCCTCCAATAACACCAGGTCTAATACTTCCAGTCTCATAATATCGCCCAAGAATTTTTGAGACACATCCGTGGGAAACTCGCAATTGTCTACTTATGTCACATGGACGGACATGTTCATTTGCTAGGGCTATAATCTGATGACGAATGGAATCTGGTAGAGGACGGCCGTTGACAAAGACTCCGCCCAATTGATTTATACCTCCATGACCTATTTTAATTCGACATTATTATATTTATAAATTTTAAAAGGTAAAACTACTCGAAAGTAGATTACAATAAATAAATAGTTTTCTTATCATCAAGTAGAAGTAAATGCATGTATTAGAAGAAAAACAGGTGTTTTTTACCAGACTGTGGAATTCCATTTCTTCTTTCAAACCTCATAAAAAAGCTTTTTCTTTTGTTTACTTGTCATATAAACACTGTGTAAAAGGGATACATGGTTTATTAAAAACAATAAATACAACTCATTAATAATTCATCTAACCCGGCAATTAGATAAGAATCTAACGTTGAGTCCTTCTTCTGTTAACCATTAAATCTATAGTGAATACTTATTACGGCACACACGTTTGAGAACAAAAAGTCAACTGAGACGTTCAGTTGTACATACAGACAAATCAAAACCTGTCACTTTGTAAAAAAATAATAATAAAGATTTAAAAAGTTAGAATTTTATGTTACACTCCAATAAAGAAAATCAAAGATTCAATTAAACACAATTTCAAAATTTCCCTTTTGGGCATTTAAACAGGAGAAAATGATCTGATTACTTTGTTATCCTTAGGGTTTCGGGGCTTCATATTTTTTGATAAAATTAACCAAAATGATATCAAGAGATGTCCCAAACAGATGCATCACTATAGAATCAACAATCTCTTATGAATCAATGTAAAATTCAATTCCTTGAAACTCAATTCTAAAATTTGCCTATTCTGATAGACTCTTTTGATACTAATAATATTCATGTTATATATCACACTAGATTCGACTCATTCGATTGGGCCGTGCATAAGAAAAGGACCCCGTAGTTTAGTAATCTACTTTTAAACCCTGAAAATTGCCAAATTTCACATTACGGATATGATTTCTTGATAAATGGTACGTTTGTTTGATGTCAAAGAAGAAAACGTTCTTTATATATTGTCTTGTAAATTTTCATAACTTTTCAATGAATTATCGTAGCTGAACAAGTCATGGTTTCTTCGAAAAAATGCTAAGTCAAAGAAAGTTGATTCTTTTTGAAAACCTATTTCCCAAGGACATGGATGAAAATTAAGATAACTAAGAGTAGTCATACCTGTAGAATTCAAATATGAAATCGCATCAATTCTAGATTGCAAAAGAATTACCGAATTTTGGATCGATAACTCTTGAACAGTGTATCTATAAATGTTCACTTGACTTTTGACTCCTTTTCTCGTTACATAAAATTATTACTGCCACTCTCTGTAGTAATAGTAATAATTCAAATTCATTTAGATTTTACAAGTCTTGAAGGAGAGATGCGATGATTGACAGATTACCACCCCCCTCCAATTCTCCCAACTTGTACCTCTTTGTTGGGAGAACACACACTTCTTTAGCTAGCTAGTTAATTGAATAATGAATTATTTAACTTGATTCTTCTTTGTAGAAAAAAAGTTCCTAGAGAAAGTTCTCAAGTGTACTCTCAGGGGGATGTACAGAGGAAAAATATTTACACACACACTCAAAAAAACTGATAAAATCTCCACGTACATTATCCATGTTGACGGATCAATTGACTCAGTTGACACGTGTCCACCTCACAACACCTCAGTCTCAATCACTCCTCACATTTAAAATTGAATGAATGTCCGTTGTGTTCTCTTCTTCTTCTTTTTCATTTACAACTCTTTTCAATGAATCATTACATCAATGAAATTTGCATTTTCACTTTTTTCCATTACAATGTTTTAATGGTTCCACTCTGGTGCATTCTCAAGTCTTTTTTTACACCTGATGCAAATTTCCAGTTCAATTATAAATTTCTATAGTGTGTATCCCATGTTGGAGATGTTGTCAAAATCAGTTATTTTATTCAGTGTGAAAGAACACATCTACTCTAGTAACCAACTATGGTCAATAATAATAGAAAGTTTCTGGTCCATTACCTTTAATAGAATAATATATTGTATACTGATTATGATTATATGTATGTATAGTAGATAGATTTTGTCATTAAAAATGGAAAATAGTCCCATCAGTAGGAGGCCTTATTATTTTACTGCCCTTGCCTCCCCCTCTTCTCCTCTTAAGTCATCCGGTGGTATCTTGAAAGATTTTCGTTTTTTTTAATGAAATTCGTGTGACGCTTCATTAAACAGGATAGAGAGAGGGGGTGAATTTTCTTTTCGTATACTCTCGGGGATTTCATCTTTAACAACAGACATGTAGAATAGGCAGAAATGTAGAGAAGAGAAGTATGATTTGATATTTTTGAAAGAATTTTTAAATAAGCTGGTAGGCAAGCTGGGGATTGTTATCTAATAATTCTGTGTTCTTATCGAAAAATCAAGATCTCTTTCTTTCTGCTAGCATTGAGGGAGAGAAAGTCATCGATAGATGGGAGTATCAAGCTGTGTGTGTCTCTATCAGGAGGAACATTTTGAGTTCAACATGGTGGATATCGATTTACATTTTGGAAAACAACTACGACTAAACATCAAGGTGGACTCCAAATTCATTGGAGGGATTCAAAGAGATTTCAGGATCTTTTGGAAAATTTACAAGATTCTGACGGTCATTACCTTGATGAACAATGTTACTGTATCGATTTTTGTAAATCTTGGAGGTTTATATTTCGTATTTTAATTGAATATCAGACTATCAGAATGTATTAGAACTATTGCCGAGGTATTTTGGGTATCAAAAATTTCCAAAGAGTTTTTGGTTACCAATTCAAAACGTACACACACATTCGCTGATTTAGGAGAAAAATAATTTGAAGGCATTCCATTTTTTCAACTTTTGCTGGTTTCGAAGGAAACGAACGCTATTTTTCAGCATCCACCAGTAGAAACTGAAAATAATTACTCTTATTCATTTATTGATTTGAAAAAAATCGTCATCTTTTGAACTGATCTTGGATCATTCTAATTTATCGATTTCCAAGTAGTAAAAATGATCGAAAAATAGGCTTTCACACGTAAATGAAGCGGTTTCTAAAATCTCTACGACCTTTTCTGGTCTTCCTTTCTATTGGTGATCTAGAAAAATAACATAATTTTGAACCAAGTAGTTCTTCAGGGAGCTGTTCGCATAGATTGACTATAATGTTTGATTTTCTCTGACATCTTGAAATCAACAAAAATTTTCAAGTTTTAAAATGGCGCCAGCTTAAGATTAAAATGTCATCGAGAATATCTGTAGGAGACCTCTAATGGAAATGTAAATGTCTCAACTCTGATATCAGGGAAACAATAATAGAGGGAACTTACTATACCAGGTATTTTACTACTAATAATCAAAAAAGTTTTTTCTCGCATATACAGTTATGTATCTTCATCATACTATAAAGTTTTTGGCGGAAAAAGGCTTTTGTGTAAAAATAATTTAAAACTGAATAGCTTTAATAATATTAATTGAAAATTTCCCTTATCGTTACACAAAAAGAAACAAATCATTTTTTCGATAAAAAAAATTAGATCAAGCAGGTTGTGGACTTTAGATGTTACCTTTTAAAATATAAAATTCCAGAGGGCCGTTACTGCCAGTTAGGCTTGAATCTAACTGAACTTTACGTTTAGATGAAGCAACTCACTCTTGTTTCTTCCGCTTAGTTTGCCCTTTGAATAGAATCTATTGAAGTAACTAGTCTGACAGGCGGTCATTGTGGCCAAAACCTTGGCATCAAAGTCATCCGGCGACAAGTAGCCGTTTGTATCCTTAATACTGGCAACATCATCCCCTTCGTAATATCCTCCATTTGAATATTTGAATGGGTTGGATTTCTTCCTGTCTAGCTCATTGTAACTTTCATACGAGTTCTCATTACTCGACTCATGATCAAATGATGGCCGACCCCTTTGGTTGAATTGGTTTTCTTCATCCCTGCCAACATCCAATGTCCATGGGTGATATCCGTTACTTGTTGTTGTCGTTGTTGTTGTCAAGGAGGATTGATGAAATAATTTTGTTTTCATTTATTCCTGTGTTATCTTTTTAAACGATTTTAACTAAAGGAACGATTCTCAGTGTAACAGGGCAGAACGGGTCGTTACACTTGGATTACCCAAATAATTAATGAAGCGTGTTAACTTCTTGTTCTTGTATAGATTTGAAATATATATTTATTTATAAATATGTAAAAGAGCGTCCACGCGCTTATTTCTTCTGTTATCAAACATTCTAACCAACTACCTTACACCCCCCTCTCTCTCTCTCTTCACACAAGATCCTTCCTTCGTTTGAGAATGCTAGATAAACTTTATTCTTTCTTTCATGCATATATTTGTGAGAATGAATAGTCCCTTTTCATTGGTCAGATACAGAGAGAATATACTTCCGTCAAATGAATACTTTTACTACTCAATACTCACACGATGTCAGTCACCCACCCTGTTCACTATCACCAAAAATAAAGAGTTCTATTCAGCTCTATTCTATACTACTTTTATACATATTTATACATACATTTGAGCAGAGACTGAACACAATAACATTCTTGGATTTGCACAAGTATATATTTTATTACACAAATGAAAAAAATTGATTGAGAAATTAAACTAGAATGATTAGTTGAGAGGTTTGTGAAAGCAGGTTGTCGTGAATATTTTGAGTAAACAGTAGAGTAGGCCAAATTTTTCAACTTTTCCCACCCTTAATCTCATTTTATAAAACCATACGTTTTCGGGTTGATTCTGATATTCAGAATCTCGATTGAAAATGGCAATTTTTTGAACACGCGCCAAGATTTTTTCAATGAATTTTACTACTAGAAAGGACAAAATTAAGATTTTTGAATAGAAATAGGGCTTTTCACATGTTGAAATTAGGTAGGTTTTCATTTTGATTTTCAAAAATTTGTTACCCTATTAAACAGGCTTGCTAGACTGTGTAAAGCCGTGTCAAAAGCCTCGTTAACGATCCAGAAATTTCTTCAACCGTGACTCTAAACTGATTTCTTTCAGCAATCAGCTCTTGTACGTAATCCATGCGAGGATGTTGTCCAGAAGGTTTTCCCTAGCCACCAGGAATGATTACCATAAGAATAGCTATTCTTGAATAATATCCATCTGACCTCCACGAGTACTTTCAATGAGTAGACTCAAGAGAAGACGAATTGTATGTGCTTGGTTGGTAACTCTCGTAACAGGGAAAGATAATTTACATGAGAAAAAGAAAATTTATGACTCTCTAGAGGGGGTTCATTGCCTCTTCCCTTTGAATAAAATTTTTGCTTTTTAAAGAAGAAAAAATGAAAATACCATTTCAACTCAACTTCATGAATTAATGATGGGAGTTTGAGTTTTTTTGTATGAAAAAATATGCTCATTGTTCATTCAGATAAAGGAGGGTATTTTTATTATCTAGGGTGGATGGGGTTATATATATTTTGAGTCATTCCTAGTTTCCAACTCTAGCGATCATGGGGAGGAATACGGAATTCGAGTCAAAAACTGTGTCTAGTTAATTTTTGAATAGTTCGATTCGACTTGTTAAGTATATTACTAAATGCAAGTTTTCATTTTGGCCTTTAACTTGAATTGTAGTTCGTTCGGAAATGTGCCAAACTAATAATAATTGAGTAACAAAGGATTGAAAAAAATTTTTAAAAAAAGAGAACATTCATGTTCATCAACACAGAGATGTATTTTTTGATATTTAAAAAAAATATATATAATAAATCAACTTTTATCCCTGTTTGCGATCGGAAAAATCATTAGAAATCTCTGAAAGCTCATAAAATTTTATTCATCCTATCGAAAATATGGCAACATTTTTACTAAAAGAGCTCTGATAATTGAATAGTTTTCTTACCAAGAATTTAAAGTTTTATTCACTTGGTTTTTGAGAAAATTAAAATCTGGTATTTTTTCCAAATTAGAGGGAATTCTTTAGATCTGAGGACGGATCAGCGCAAAAATTTCATCTTCATTTTATTGCTATCAAAATGCTTAAACTTGCTTAAATGCTGATAACTTGTGTGGATAGAATTCTATCAACCTGTTTATGAAAATCCCCAAAAATATCGCATTCAAATGCCCTATAATTGGAAAGTATGTATATATTCAAAATTCAAAATGTAAAGAGAATATATTAAATCACTAAATGTACATTTCTAAAAGGATCATCAGTAGTGTCACTTTTAAAATGATATCATCTAAAAAGGTCAATGAATATAATAATTTACAAATTATTATTATGTTGTCATCTCCAGGATATTTATGAAGAATAGAAAAATTCGAAATTGAGGTAGTATGATTCTCCTGTTTAAGATGTCTTGTAACCGCTGTGTCTTTCTTCAAATGATCACTCGATCTTGTAGAAAGTTTCCTTATAGTCCGTCCCTATATATGAAGCCCCACAAGTGCATTGAAATTTGTAAATCAATAGAGTATTTTCTTTAGGTTTAAGTGAATCCTTATGGATCAAACTGAATAATCTTTGGGTTTTAAATACAATTTTCAATTGTATATCATTGTGATGAGCAATGAATATTAGAAGTATTTAATTTCTTCTCAAACACTCCAATAGTACAATCCAATAGGGAGTATGTAAATGTTAGAGAATATGTAGAAAAATATGACAGGCATAGAAGCAAGGGAAGGGATATGAGCAACTCTTTGTTGCCATACTGCACTGTATAAACAAAACTAGATTCCTCGTCATCTAAAGGGGAAATGACATTTTTGAAGAGACTTTGGTCGAAAGTATCGGAAAGAAAAGTTGAAAATGGAATAAAATAGACGCTTTTTAATTGAAAATAATACAGCCCCCCCTTTCTTGTCTTTTCAAAGAGTTTTTCTGAGAGGAAGAATCCCAAGAGTATAAGCCAATGACTACCCTAAAGGGGCGATAAGACAAAAGGGAAGCTTCATCTGGAATGTTAATTGACACATTTCAAAGTTTACGGGCAACAGTGCGAAAGAAATTCGCTTTTTTTCAGGAAGTAGTCAAAAATCAGTTTTTCAAGCTTTCAAAAAATTCAAATTATAACTAACTCTATAGGAAACTAATCAATAAAGTCAATTTTCTATTGAGATTTAGGATATGAGAATGACTTTTAATATCATCAGTCAGTTGTGCAAACGGTGAGAGCATTTAAATAAATAAGAAAGGATGCCGAGAAAATTTTGAGGAATAAGCGCTTTATTTCAGGCATACTCTTCAGCCTCTTACATGCCAAATATATAGTAAAACACAAAGAAAAATATAAATAAATCTGATTGGCTCTCATAATGATCAGGGTTGGAGGGCATTTGCATTGTCTGTCGAGTTATCACATTGTCATAATTGTTTGGCTTTTGAGATGATTGACACTACTACACTCAAAATTTTCTCGGCATCCTTTCTTATTTATTTAAATTTTCTAATGAACTTTCAGTCTACCAATAAGTAAGTAGATAATAATTTTTGTTATTTTTCCAAAGTTTCGACATCTCTTTGACACTTTTAAGGACATGTTCATCTTGTTCAGCGTCAAAATGATAGAATAGATTATGTGGCTTATTTTCATAATTCTAAGACCATTGAGTCCGAAGATTTACTAGCATAAAATATTCTCTTGCATAAGAAAGGTTGAATATTATTCATGCTTGAGCAGTCGTTTTTTAGAATTTTCAAGCCCGAAATAATCTATTCTTTTTCTTCCTTCTGATTGGTTAATCTAAGAGATTCTTGGTCTCAAAAATAAAATACTACAAAATATACTTAATAATTGTCTGCTGTAAATTATAATTTTTTTTTGTTGATAAAATGCGCTTCCGATTTCTCTTTCCCGATTATCCATATTAACTGAGTTATTTGATTAATTTTGTTCCCGAATATCAGTATTGAAAAATTGGCCACATTTTTCGTCAATTTGGATGGTTTTTCTGTATTATCACCTCTTATCCGGCTCATTTCATTAGGGGAGTCTAGGAGATATTTGTGTACCCTGTCAGTTAAATACAGCAAATGCCAGTACCAAGATCAATTTCAATCCGTTGAGTCGAAGATAAAAGTTTGATGCCTGTATAAAATGGTATTCAGCCTTGCTGACTATCATATATACTTTGCTATGGCTTTATGAAAAAAATGTCTAGTTGTGAACTATCACGACCTATTGGAAAACTATTCTAGCTTTGTCCTGAATTAGGAATCTGGTATGGTACACTCAAAGAAAGCAGTAAACCAGCAAAAGACACTGAATGAAGGAGAACGTTGAATTGATTTCTTTGAAGAGAGAAAAAAATGGTTAATGTGTTGAGAAGTAAGAGTTTGGGTGATGCCTCCTTTTTCTACTTCTTACAATAGTTGCTATCTACCTCAAACCAAACATAACGACATTAATCTTTTTGAACCGAGAGATCAATCTACTACTGAAAAAGTGCATTATAATTTAATTATTGTAGATATCTCACTATACTTTTCCAGAATAAAAAAATTACAATTTCATTGAAAGAATGAATGAATTTTTAAAAAACGTTTGATTGAGAAAGACCGCAAATCAAAGAGAAATAAAAGGCTTTTTGTTTCAAACAATCTCAAGTCTTTCTTATTGCAGCAATGCTATGAAATCAATATACGCCAGAAACTAATTATAAAATGTTATGGTTGAGTTGTCCCACCATTCCAACCTTGAGTTAGCAATCTCATTTCTGTTCAATAAAATCAATACTAAAACTGCAACTAATAAAGAAATGGTAACGTTATGGGCAAAAGAGTTTCTTCGAAAATGAATGAGTACATACAGCCGTTCGATTGGTACTTGTTTAAATCTGAGATTGGGCGGCAATTCGAAAATTCAAATTGTTCAAACTTGGATATATAATAAATTTTGATTCAAAATTGCAAGTCATAGATTCATTCAGAAATTGAATGATATTTGTAAAATAATATTTACGTAGCTTTATTTAATTATGCTTTTCATCGAATCATGATTATAGTAAATTACAATACCGCTTTGTTCAAAAACCCTTTATCTGACATGGATGTAATGCACTCTCCGCTTCGATGCAACAAAGTTTTTAAAAAATTTTCTCAATTTTTCATTCATTCTTTTGGCTTCACTGAGCCAAACGAAAAATCAAGTGAACCAAATGAAAATTATCTCCATCTCAAGTGTGTTTGAAAGAAAAGTCAACAACCAGAAAAAATAGAAAGAAAACATTGTAGGTCTCTTAATTGGACTCACCTCGACGATTTTTTGGCATGATTGGTAGAGTTAGGAGGGACTTCTTCGCAGTTAATACACACCAAACAAGCCTGGCAATCGAAGAAGAGATGGAGTTAATAAAAATATGGCCAATGTCCATTCAACTTACACTGGATAAGAAAAAAAGATTGGCAGTTTTCACTTTAAGGGGATAAATCCGAATGCTTCTCACTTGTTTTCTTCACAGAGAACAGAAAGTTTATTATTGTGTAGACTTATTTTTTCAAAGACATTTTTAAAAATAATTTGAGTATAGGCATTGGTGTGTGCACATGTAGGCTGGAGAAATGTGTGCTCAATCATCAGAGTGAATTTGAGCAGGGTTTCTCAATACATTTTTACCTATCATATCATCTGTTTAAGTGTTGAGAATATACACGTATCACAAGTTAAACTAAACTATGATACTACACTCATTGAATTATACTATACTAATATTTTTATTCCTATCTACTTTCAAGTAACTAGACAAATAAAGAGTTAAGTTAATAACAATAAATAAGTATATATTCTTCAAGAACGATGCATATCAAAAAATTCCAGAATAGTTGCAAGAAGATTGTTCCCGGCTCATGATGTTTATTCATTATCGGAGAGACTGAGGCCCATTTTGTAGTCATTTGGTGTCTGCCAGACAAAATCTGAAAAGATAAAATCGATATTATTACAGATTTTAGATGTCCATTTGAAATTTCTCACGTTCACTGCCCCCTAAAAGCAATGCAGGGTGTGTGTATATATGGTGAAAATCTGGTGACTAATTTCATAGAAATTCAAACTGAAATAAACTCACTGGAATTCGGTGTCTGAGGTTCCTCACCAGAACGAACAGCAGGAGTAGCCATGCTGGCCATAAAGTAGTTTGATAGGGGTGTAGCATCTGGCCTTGGTGTCATACTTGTCACGTGAGGTGTTTGACTGCCATGCTGAAGAAGGAAAGATTATCATTGAGGAATAAGATTTTCTCGTATAATTCAGAGCAACATACCAGAGGAGTTTGTGGAGCCTCACGGATAGAAGTGGCTCTTGGTGTTGAGATGGTGCCGCCAAGTTGGTTGGGCAAAATACGTCCGTTACAATCAACAAGGGCAATATTTTCCCTTAGAACGTGAACCTTTCTAAATTGACTATGCAGTTCTAGGTAAACTTCGCGGGCAGTAGCTTCGAATATGATGCCGGTAAGGCCTTTGAGAGTGCCAGCGATAATGCGTGCGGTTTTTCCGTAGAGTTTCTTCTCCTGGAAATTGGAACGTGATTGAGGTGCATCCGACTTTTTATTGGCATTTGGCAGTTGTTTGATGTTGGCAGCAGACGATGGGGCACCAACCAGAGTGACCTGCTTCGATCTGGCCACAATCATCCCGGCATTCTTCATGTGTGTACGGCAATAGACAAAGGCCCAAGAACGGTAAATATGCTTCACTTCCCCGGTCATTCCAGAATATGGTTTTTCGGTAAATGTTACGGAATCCTTGGCCTGAATGAGATTGCTATTTTTGTCTAGAGCTTGGGCTGTCCTCTGTCGTGGACCGGTGCCAGCGTTTAGCCTCCTGAATGATGTATTAGATTTGACTTCGATAACCTTGCCTAGGGTGGTCAAAATGGATATTTTCTCACGTTCCGAGGCGACAACAACACCGACAGTTTGAGCGTCAACCTGGACCAAGTCCAACATTTGGACATGACTAGAGGTGTTGACGTTGATGGCGTGATCTTGCCAGAGTCTAAGATTCTTTGGCATCACTTTGAGTTCGCTCATATTCTGATCGGAGAGAACAATGGCTACTGTTGGATCGAATCGGATAACAAGACCTGTTTCACCTAGAATAACAAAAATAGTTTGGCAAGATGTTAATTCATATCATTGCTTTCTTTTGAAAATAACAAGACAAACCTTCATGAGGTCCAGAGAGTATTTTAACATGGTCACCCTGGCTGAAGAACTTTTGGAGTTCCGGGGGAGTAAAGGGGATCGGCTCCTTCAACTCGGTATGGTTAGGCTGGACGATAATATTCGAATCTCTTTCAACACTGATTATTTTACCCTTGAGACCTTTGAGATCTCCTTGGGATACAATGACAACATCACCGGGTACAAACTGATGGGAAATGAGAACGTCAGATGATGAACTGGCACCAGCCGTATTATTGTTAACCATGGAGGCAGCAACGGCCAATTGGGAATTATCCAAAGTCTGACCGAATTGCTCTAATTCAGAGAGGGTCGGGGTTATACCCTCAGATGACTTGACAAAGTGAAATTTATTAATTAATCGGACCTTTTTAGATTTTATACTCAGTGATATTTTCCAATTTTGTAGGGAATTTTCTTTTAAAATCTTGACCAAAGAGAAAGTTTTCCTTAGATATTCTAGTTTTCAGCTATTTAAAGTCAAAATTAAAACTGTAAAATTATTTCTCGAAACTCCTCAACTTCAACTCATTTGTGTGCCTATTTAAGCACACTATAGGAATATAATCTACCTCAATTCAGATGCATTAGATCATGAAGTACCCAATGCGTCGAAAACCTCTAGGAAACAAAACTCAAAAATATCACAGAGTAGAATTCTTTCATACAAGACTGTGTAATGGAACTCACAATTGTATTAATACGGAATAATTTTCTGAGGAAACCATCGGAGTCATAACGATTACCGGCAAAGATTATGGATGAACCTTCGTTGGTAATGCGATCCTTGATTTTCTTTACATCTAAAGGTGCAGCGGGTGGTCTTTTCCATTTCTTCTGCTTTCCGCTTTCATCCTTGCCCACCATGAGACGACTGTATTTCTCATAATCAATTCTGGGTAATAATTTGAGGGAGACGAGATTTTGGGCATCCTCGACAAAGTCGACCATGGCCAAATCGTCTTTGAAGATGCCGCTCTTGATACGAACCCATTGGCCAGGTTTAAGGGCTCTGCATTCCTTCACTACTTTGAGGACGTCAGTCATTTCATTAATGGGCACAAGATTCTGTTTATAGCGGGCCATCCCAAGGGCATTTATACCGTCGATTGCTTCTTTGACGTGATTTTGACGGAAAGCCTCAATATAAATATATCCCTTGAGGCCTTCTTTTGCAAAGCAACTCTTGATCTGTAGCGGATTGTCAGTGGTCTGCATTGCGATGAATTTACGCATCAAGGCCAGGACTGTAGACTTCTCTTCGCCCATTCTACATTTTATAACCCACAAATTTGGATCTTTAATTTGGGGCAGCTGGCTCTGCTGTACAATGGAATCAGCCATGACCTCTCCAGAACCAAACCGATCACCGTACGACTCATTTTGGTACTTTTTAGCGTAGTAACGTTCAATTTCTTCTTCGTCTTGTTCCAAAAGCTCTCTCATTCTCAGAGTAGACTCAAATTTTCTTTGATCTGGAGCACGATCATCAACTTCATCGATTTCATCGTGAATGAGATCGTCATCTTCATCATATTGATCTTCTTCCTCATCGTCTTCATCGACCTCGGCCTCGTCATCAATAAAACCGTCAAAAGCTCGTTTCTTTTTCTTTGGTCTCTTTTTAGAAGACTGATGGTGGGAAGGTTCATCCTCTTCATCTATATCTTCGTCTTCTTCTTCCTCCTCCTCTTTATAGTCTTCGTCGTCTGAAGAGAGATCATCATCATCATCATCTGCAGGATGATTTCTCTTATTTCTATCAGTTTTCATAACTAAGAATTCATAAAAACAAAATACTGTGGCAAATACTTTGAAATTTTTCAGAGATTGCCATAAAATGTGGGAATTTGAATGATTGGGAAAATGAAATGATATCGACTATAGGCTTTCTAAACATTAAACCATTAGATCAGCCCATATGGCGTATTAATTGAAATATGAATCTTGATCAAGATCAGTATGAAGACTTGATAGCTCACTATGTGAGTGGATTCATAATTTTTTATTCAATTTCAGGACAAAATCAAATATGTTAAGGAAAGTGTCTGTATTAATGATGTTTTACCGAAAGAAATCATCTTGCAAATATTTTCTTTCTTTGATGTCAAAACACTGACTCAGATTTCAGTAGTTTGTAAAGTAATTTATCAGATAAATTTATGCATTTTTCTCTAAGTTCTGGTATGAATGTGCTTTTGATGGGTCACTTTGGCGAGATGTTGACTTATTCGGATATCAGACGATTGTCACCAAAAGTCTCATTCAAAAGATTTCCTCCTATAGTGGAAATTTTCTCAGATCCATCAACCTGAAAGGATGTCGGTGTCTGAATGATGAAACTGTCAAGTTTGTTGTCAATTTCTTGATTTCTTTTTTCTCTGTAGAATTTTCACAGAACTCTGTAGACACATTGAAGTTATTGATGTATCTCAATGTTCAAATTTGACGAATGCAGTCTGTCGCTTGATTGCTGATAACTGTCCAAATCTTAGAGTTCTCGCCATGGAATCAATCAATAGTTTGGACCATTTTGGGTTCAGTTATCTCAAGTAAATATTTAGAAAATCAAAATATTTCTGAAACCTCATTAATACGAATATTTAGGCGCTGTTCTCGTTTAATAAGCCTGAACGTCTCCTGGTCCAAGATTACCGACCAGAATCTAATTTACATTGCTGATGGATGTCGTCGTCTTCAACAGCTTCGCTGCATCGGATGTCAGAATATTACGAGCAATGGGATAATCTCTATAGCTAAACGATGTCCGCGCTTAACCACTTTGAATCTCAATTATTGCCAAAATGTAAGTCTTTTGTTCCTTCACCTGAAATGCAATGCAAAATTTCAAGGATCCATTTCCTTCCTAGAACATTACTGATCATGCTCTGGTCCATTTAACCTTGAATTGTCCTGACCTCAGGGTTCTATGCCTCTCATATTGTTCTATAACTGATGTTGGACTAAGGGCCTTGGCTGGATGCTTAAACAAGGCCATGATTGGTTCATTATTTCATTTTACTCTGCCATCTAGTGACATTCTCATTAGGTATAACCTGCAGGTTTTGGCACAACAATCAAATCAGCTGACACGGTAAGACTCTTTCCTTATAACTAGGGTCCCAAAAAAGTCCACTAAAATAAGATTTTAGGCGCCTACGAAAATAGTCTGTTTCTTTAACTAAATTAGTCTATTAGAACTATTCCATTAAAAAAATATACTACAGTCAGTATTCCAATTTGCCGGTCAATTTTTATCACCTATATTTCTACTCGCAAAATAAATTTCACCATTACCTTATTACTTATGAGTAGACATATCATATCAAAAGGTTCGTTAAATTTTAGATTTGATTACAACAAGTACTAATCGATAGATCTTCTTTTTCTGTACTTATAAGTAAATTCAGTCAAGATTCATTGATGATTTTATGACAGTTTTCAGAAAAATTTTCATCTCTAAAATTCACGGTAAATTCATCAAAGAACGTTACGCGGCACTTCAGGGCTTTTCTACAATGTTTGTGCTTGACGTGACATTTTAATCAATGTGAATAATCAATTGGCAAAAAAATTAGAAAATGGGGGGTGGTATTGATATCTTCTCTATGATTGGTCCATCACTTGGTATACTTGACCGAGGACCAATAGGAGTAGAGATAGAATGTGAGAGATAGTCAAATGTAGAAATAGTCATCCTATGATAGTCTATTATTTTTTTTAGGCTTTTTTTAACAATGAAATAGGTCATAAAAGTCGTTTATCAAATCATATTCAATAGGTATATAGCGTAATAAGAATGATGTGAATTGGTATATTACATAAAATAGTCCTATAAAATTGAAAAGTCATTTTTAGGCTTTTTGAGGCCCTACTTATAACTGTATTAATGAAATTCATCCAAATCTACAGTTATCCAATAATACGAGGGCCGATCGCAAGCAACAGTCAGAATCAGCAATATTTCAATCCCATCGGGAACATGAATAATGTAACATTTGATAGTGGAATTAGTCAGAACAACGGCCCAATGAATGTAGTGTCAACATCTGGGGAAAGACAATCCCTCCGACTGGGTCCCATTAAATCGGTTGATGGAATGATGGGCGGTTGTAAAAAGTTGAAATCGATAGAATTGGCACATTGTTTCTCCATAAGTGATAACGGTATTATTTCTCTAACTCGACAATGTCCACTGGTAAGAGATCAAAATGAGTAAATGCATACTTAGACCCCCTCCCCCTAAGTATTGTTAAGCACGTAAAATGCTGATTCCGAATTGGTGCTCAGATTTTTCCTATCTTACAAGGTTCGGGTATAAATTGGGAAAATGTGAAAAAGCGAAATCAGAACCAAGCAGATTCAAGCAGATTAAAATTCAGTGAAAAATCACTTTTGAATTAAGCTCAATAACTTCGAGACCAGGAATAAGACAAACTCATACGATACATCAGGGGAAAGAACGATAAATTTAGCATCAGATTTGTTCCGAAAACCTGAACATTTAAACTGGGAACGTATTTTAATTGATCTATTTAGCCAAAAATTGTTGCTAATTTTATTTTGTTTGAAATTTACTCGCAATTGTGATGCCTGTTTTTGCAAATTTCGCTTTTTCACATTTTCTCAGTTTACAACCAAACCTTGTAAGATAGGAAAATTCTGAGCACCAATTCGGAATCAGCATGAAAATTTACACAAGAATTTTTATATCTCGTTAAAGTTCGTGACCCCACTACCACCCGAGTTATCTTCGAAATGAGATTGAACTAATAAGTAAACTTTTCTCATTCATTCAATATAAATGTAGCTTGAGAAAATTGATCTGGAAGGTTGCAGTCTCATAACAGATTTGACGCTATCCCAGTTATCAGTAAACTGCAGCTACCTAACCACTCTCATCATTTCGCATTGTGATCAAATCACAGACGAGGGAATCGCCAAACTTACCAGTGAGTTAACTTTTACCAAAGTATTGATTACACGGGTGGAGGTGGGGTCAGGCTCTTCATTTCTAGTGATTAAATCCTGATGTAAAATTCAACGCTGATCACGAATCTGGTATTAAAAAAAAATTTGGCTGTCTGTGAGCTGAGATAATGGGCAAAAACCGAATTTTCGAAATTTCAAAAAACATCTCTTAAACTTTTGCAATTTAATCAAATATTAAAAACATGAGAGTAATAAATTTTTCGTTTTTGAGAAAACCGAATTTTTGTCCAGAAATTTTCACCAATTTTCTGAAATATTTTGCAAATTTTTTTTTCTACAGCTCTTTTAAACAGTCTAAAAACCATTTGGGATGAATAGAAATACAGCCATTACGCCCGAAATTTATTCTTCTTTCAGATGGTACAAAATTTATTACTCTCATGTTTTTAATATTTGATTAAATTGCAAAAGTTTAAGAGATGTTTTTTGAAATTTTGAAAATTCGGTTTTTGCCCATTATCTCAGCTCACAGACAGCCAATTTTTTTTTAAATACCAGATTCGTGATCAGCGTTGAATTTTACATCAGAATTTAATCACTAGAAATAAAGAGCTGCAAAAAAATTTTCAAATCACCACCAGTGTTATTAATCAATGATTAATCAGAAACTTTTTTTCAATTTCTTTTGAATGAACTAAACAACTTTTACTACTTTCATTCAGATGACACAGTGTAGTAATACTTTCTTACTACCGAAAAAATTGAAAGAAAAATTAGAAATTTTCTTTTTTTTTGTAGTAATTTGATGTTGTTGTTAACAGAGGGGCGTCATTAGGGTGAAGATTAGAAATTGTCACATGGATCAGGGAGTAAACTATTTCTCTGATTTCTCTATTTTATTTTTTTCATGCTAAAGGTTCAACAAACTCTCTTCATCAATCACTTTAAACCAAACCTATGTGTTCAGAAAAATTACTCTTATAATCTTCAATTACCATGGCCTATGTGAGCTTTTTCACTTTTCTCTTCACTATTGCTATTTATTGAAGAGTTTTGGTGTTTTTTTTCAGCTCACATTATATTCTTATATTTTTCAACTTTTACTATACTTCTTTCAAATGAATTTGTAAAATATTATTTTCAATGAATTTTGAACTTTATCATTATTTATGTGTCGCTACTGATGAACCATAAAGAAATGTACATTTGGTGAATAAAAAATCTTTTCTTATATATCTACAAAAACTCTCTGAGATTCTCCATTGGATATTTAGTTCCTATCAAGTGGTAAGATTTTCAAGAATCTTTACAAATTAGCCATGTTAAGCGCCGCTTGTTAGAATGAACAATGGGGAATCCTGAAGAAATAATCGAAAATTCATTTTCCTAGCCTCATGAACAATTTCTGTACTAGATAGAGGTAGAAGAGAAAACATACAAGACAGAGAGTTTATTATCTCATTAGATTCCCTCAACTGATTGTAGCTGAGATTCCTGATTTCTCAGTTGTCGTCTCTCCGGTTGTATCAAAGGTCACTTTCATGCAGGCATTCGATGTTTCCATAAACAAACCCACAGTCAGGAGCATGGTCAAGTAGAGAATACTCGAATAAAATTTCATAATTTTGGTTGTTTTAATCTCTCTCTCTCTCTCTGACTTTTATACCTGAGTATAAAAGCTACAAATCATTCCTCTTACCAACAACATTTTTCACTACAGGCCTCTGCTTAGAGAGTTGAGTGTGTCATAATTTATTGTTTGATTTATTCCGTCTGATCAATAGAAAATTCAATCAAGATGAAAAGTAACAAGTCGAATAGGAAGAAAGTAGCTTGATGTTTTGATCGGGTATCTCAAGTCATTATTAGAAATGTTGTGGGCAAGCATTTTTATTGATTTACATTCCAAAAGAGGAACGAACATGTGGGAAAAGATTTTATATGAAATGAAAATCATCAGAATCACACAAGGTTAAAACTATTTTTACTATAGTAAATAATCTCTTGAATGAAAATGAATTTTAATTTCAAGGTGGTTTCAATGAACGCGAACGCCTCATCAACCTGGCCATGGACAATTGTCCCCTATTGACCGATGTCTCGTTGGATTATCTATCCAAAAATTGTCGAAAGCTGAAAAGACTAGACCTCTTCGATTGTCAGTTGATCACGCAGCAGGGCATTACCACATATCAAGATTTATCGCCAACCATTCAAATCCAAGCTTATTTTGCCCCAGATGTCCAGATTAATCGTCGTACATTTAATTTGAGAAGATTATTTCAATGTTGTAATCTTCTTTAGATTTGTTCTAATTTAATTCCTTGCCAGACACCTATATACTATTTATAATTGTAAAAGAAGAGTTGGAAATTTTAATTCGTCCATAGATAGAAATTCGTCAAAACCATTGTATTCTTGATAGGCAGTACTCAATTCAGTTCGATACCAAGTTCCAAGCACAAGAAACAGTATCCAAATTAGCCCAGTTCTAATCTAATGGAGTTAATCTCATCCAGAGATTTTTTGTGATATTCTCGAATTTGTACATACATTTGAATATATTCTTTTTAAATTTATTGTCAGATTCTTTCTTGCTCAAAAATGGGCCAATCAAAATTCACTTAAAAATTTCTCTCAACAAATGAGATCATATTCTCTTGAAAAACTAAGAAAATTTGTGAAAATAAATTAGCTCTTTTATCTTTAGTGTTAACTGATAGACAATGATAGACAATATTTCCCTGGCTACAATAGAATAACTCGGAGGTTTCAAGAAGACATTTCTATTCCGTAAGAGAGAGAGAATGGGTTGTTTTTTTTCTTTCTAAAAATAAATAAGTAGCTGAGGTAATTATTAGTGGTAGGGTAGGTGTAGTGTGTTCATCTTCTTCTATGGGTTTCCAGAATGAGCCGAATATGAAGCGTTATTTTTATAAGGAAATGCCAATTTGAACATGATGGGTAAATAAAATATAATAGGTCTTTTCAGTTTTGGTCTAATGATGATCAGAGAAAGAGAGATAACCCTATTTAACCATAATAGTGATAATGATAATGATACAGTTATTATCTAGCCAAAGCAGTGATAAGTTGGGTGCACATTTCGAAGAATTCCATTGTCTGATGACGTTGAGTGGATGGAACCGTGGTGCTATTGATGGCGGGCTGTTGGGAACTCTGACGTTGTGTAAGGCCACTTAGACTTCCAGAGAGTGAAATGTTTGCATTAGATGAGGATACCTTGGAGACGAAACTCGAGGAGACTGAAGAGGGTGACCCCTTTGAGTTATTATTATCTTGATTGAATGGGGAATTGGAGCTTGGATTCGGCATAGAAATTGAATCGCTTAGATCCAGAGAGTTACTCTGATCTAGGCATGAAGAGTTTGTGGAGCGTTTACGACGAACACTCAACTCGGAACTGCTGTCATTTACACTGGTCGAGGAGGTATCATCAATGCACTTAAAGTCTAACAGATAGGATCTAAAAAAGGGGGGAGAATATTGTTATTACTCTTGGCACTGGCGATGAAAGTATTTTATTCTATAGATATCTGAAATATAAAATCAAGTATTTATTTGACATCTACAGATTACAGATTGATAGGGCAGTCTGTCTTCTCTATAGTTGAAACCAGATTCAGTGAGGGGAGGGAATTTCTGAGATTTGCAAATTTTTTACCAGCTTATGTGACTGTAAAAATTATTGCTTGAACTCCTCATGTTGATTGAGGTCTATAGTCCTACAGTTTGAGCTCAATAATATTGAGTCAATATATGCCATGGTTGAAAATTTTGCATGTCGACCAATGAAAAATTAAACTAACTCAAGAAGGATTAGAAAATATAAACTAACCTATTGTCAACTTGGTATAATTGAAGCATAATCTTTGAGTAATGATTTAGAATAGTGTTCCACTTGCGGACTCGAATATTATAGGGGTTGATAATCTTCCATTCATAGCCAAGGGTTGTCATGGCCTTGTAGACTTCGTGCATAATTTCCCAGGGTTTACTCTGTGATCGAATGCCGAGATGCCATTTGAAGCGTTTCATGCCAGCAACAGTGGCTGCACTCGAAGCCATGGCATTGGAAGAGTTTTGTGAAGCTGAGAGGTTGCTGCCAGTGTTGACACCGGAAACAGTAGGATTCTGGCTAGAGCTCATCGGCGAGGAAGAAAGTTGTGAATTCTGAGTAACTGATTGTGTTGGCAATTTTGAGTGGACCGAACCCGGTCCTGAGGCTGATGGATTGGTATTTGATGAAATCTTTCGTCCAGACTTGAAAAGAGATACATTAATTTTAAATATTTTTTCTTCTTCAACATCTACTCATGAGTAACAATATAAAATAAATAAAGAGTTGAGTATGTACTTTATTAGATAAACCTAGTCTCATTAATTTTCAAGAAACTTTTTTCAGACTATGGATCGATTAAAAATGTAATGTAAACAGCTGAGAAAAATTAACAATATTCTGAGACCAAATATACAACTACCTCGCGTTAGCCTAACTCAAACGGATAAAAGTGAAAATAATGAGAAGTCGGCTGTAGTCGATGATCAAACTGTTAATATCCAGAGTTCCACACCAGCAACAGGTTTTAGAGTTGGCAATAATTGAAACTCAAAGGAAGTCAACAATAGTTGATAATAGCCAACCTGTAATCAGCGAGAAAAGAATGAACGGAAAACGCCCAGTAACTAAATGAAAGAGAAGAGGTTGAGTTCAGAACCCAATAATAGTGGGATTTTTCAATTACAATTTTAATACGACTACTTTATAGTAGAGGGTCGATTATTTTTTATTATCGAGTTGGTCTTTTTTATATAAAATTCACTGTAATATTTTTGATGAAGTTGGACAATATTATCGTTCAAATAAAAATGTAATCTTTACACCTTGAAGATTTTCAAGTCATTTGAGAGAGAATGGCATCTCATATAAAGAGAGACAATGCCAATAATAAGGTCAAAGTTGGTTTTTTATCTATTCTCAGATAGGTGTGTGTGTATTGTATAACTGGCCCCTTTAGACGTGTGTGCCAAAGAATGGTAGACAGAGAGTAAGTAGAGGTTATGTGAACCTAATTTGGTATTATAAAAGAAGAAGTTTTGAAAAAAGACAAACAGTTTTCTGAGTATCAAAAGGACAGAGATGATATATGATCCTTGCAGTTATACAGGGAAGAAGTGAGTATTCATTTTATTTAGTTTTATCCCGTTTATGAAGAGAGTGGTCTAGTGGATGGTTATTATAATATACATAGATGGTATGAGATATTGACATTTAAATGAATGTTGTTATATACAATTATAGATAAATCTAATAAGTGATTCATGAATCATTCTGATTTTTAGCAAAAGTCTGGATACAAGAGAGTTTAGTAAGGAAATTTTCAGGTCTCTGAACTCTTAAAGAAGTTTAGGTAAAACGATTGTATATTATGAAATGTAACCAAACTTAGACTCTTCGTATGATTTTAATTTTACCATATTTTAATGGAATCCACAGGCAGTAAAATATACACGTGTATATGGATGTGAATAAGAATTGAGTCAATTCTTTAGTCTCAATACACACTGGCAGGAGAATTTGCTTCAATTCAATCAACATTAAAAGTCAGAGAAAGAAGATTGTAAATAAACAGATCAGAGAGAATAACATGATTATGCAGAAAATAGGAATCGATTTTAAATATATATTGTGTCTGGTCATGAATATAACTATAGAGCAATTCTCAATCTAATTAATAGTAATCTTTTGATTCTACAGCTCCTATGGACCTTATGGCTGTTATGGCAGGTATGCTTTTGACCCAAGGGGCATAACACAAGGACCCGGAGCTGGTCTACCCCTATGTGAGCAGCAATGCATGCTGAGGAATAGAGGTTTTGCCAGTGGCATGAGCCCCTGTTATACATCCTGCAACAGGGGCTGTCAAATAGGACCCTACGGGGCTGGTTCCCTAAGTGCACGCCTATGGAATTGTGGTCGATGGTATTAATTTGAGATTTGTGTGCAAGTCCCCCCTCTCTCTCTCCACCCTTTTAATTCGTATTTGTAGCGCCTCGTCAATTTAAAAATGTGTGTGTGTAATGAAATAAATAAATTCAATTAAATGTTAGATAATCAAGCCTCTATAGATGTTAATAGGATCACATTACAAGATATGGTGTTGAGTTGTGGAAATTTATTTTACCAGACGGCAATGTAAATGAAAACAGAGTAGTGTATATCTCTTGTTTCGGTTTATTCATAACATGAATCGGTACAAAATAAGTATGGACAATTAAGACTAGTGGGAAATTTCCTAATTCAATAGTAATCCTGATCACCTTTCGGCACTTGTTCAGTAGTTGTTTTTCCTACTTTTACCATTTGAAATTTTTTTCGTTGATCTGAAAATTGGCAGAATGGTAGAAGATATGTTTGTGGGGAACAATGCTGAATCTGTTCTAGTGCAGGTTCTACAGGTATGATTACTAGGGCCTCAAAAATAGTACCAAATAAAATGAAGGATACGTAGAAAAAAGTACTTGGGGGAAAATTTAAAGAATTTTGAGTAAAAATTAGTACTTTACCGTAAATTCTTGTGTGATCAAAATTTCTGATTTTTGTTCAAATTTTTTTCCTTTGAATAGAAGAATAATTTAGTACAGAAATAGTAACAGCTACCTTTAAAATGGGATTAGATGAGAAGATTTTTCCTTCAGATAATTATCAAAACTCAGTCAGTTCTTTGTCTAGACTAAAAATAGACCAAATAGTACTTTTATGAGGCCCTGATGATTACTCAATAAAAGTTATCTTACTTTTTATCCTTTATGACCTTGGGAAAAATCAACTTTCTTTGAGTTAGTAGAGCTGAAATCTTTGGATATTTCCTATAGAAAGGGGTGGGGGTACAAAGTA
Source organism: Gyrodactylus bullatarudis (assembly GCA_012064415.1). Lineage (NCBI taxonomy): Eukaryota > Metazoa > Platyhelminthes > Monogenea > Gyrodactylidea > Gyrodactylidae > Gyrodactylus > Gyrodactylus bullatarudis. The sequence continues at coordinate 332,119 of SSNU01000042.1, forward strand.
TTTTCCTAACACTGAATTTTCATTGAGAAAACCCCTTAGATCAACCAAGTGCCTTTTTTGCCTTTGTTGTCCATAGATTAATACAGGTTTATTAAGCCTGAAAATTTTATTGAAAAATCTCCTGATAGCTTGGTTCACGAGTTGGGTACGCCTTTTTTCATCCAAAAAAGCCTTTTTTAGCCTTATTAAATTTACATCTTAAAAAGCCATTTTTGCATAAAAATAAATAAGAATCCCCTGTCCAATCTCAGATACAATCAAAAATTAATAAATATGACATTATACGCTTAAATTTGCACTCAGGATACGACTTTAATGAAAAAATCGAAGGCTGTTAACTTTAAAATCATCATGATATTCCACATTTAATGCTTCCAATAACTAAAGTTCACAACGAGGACTTACAAAACTTAATTTTAACAGAAATCCAAGCTAAAATTAAATACCAAGTTCGGAAATTCAATTGAAACTTCCCTGTACTCTCCAAAGCCAGAGAAAATCATAAGCAAAATGGTCCAAACGAATAATTTAAAAATATAATCAATCAGATTCCAGAGATTCTAGATATTTATACTTAATTCATTTGATGATCGTTCTTAACCAATGATAATTAAAAATCGTTTGTTAAAGGTTCTTGGTGGGTTCAACAACGGTTGTGATAAAAATTCGTTTTGCAAAATTGAACCAGTTCGTATCCATACCATGCAAATTGGAATAGTCTTTTCTTTAAACTTTAATATTATCACAGACAAGCATTTTGATACTTGATCTAATAAAATAATGTTTAGAATTCATAGAATTATCATTTGAGTAGGTTTTTAAAATAGGCTGATTAAAATTTGTTACAACTCTATTGTAAAGCGTCATATAGAATTCATACTCGGGTAAGGTAATATTAAAACAGAACTTATCTATATTCATGACATTATTATTAATATTTGGATTAATTAAATGACAGAAACAGTCGTCAAGATAAATATTATAACCGTACACGCATTTAGGGAATATTCTAATTTACATTGCATGATAATGAATGAAAAAGATGATCAGAGAGAGGCAGTGAGTGGAAATTTCCCGTTTAAATTTGATCAGTCAAGCGAAAAGTAATCCATAATGAGATGAAATGAACAAGATCCACTAAATGTTATGACTATGAGGACATTCTCACATGAACCAATCATCATTGATTCAGTTAACCAAAAGTTAACCGGACCAATAAGGATGACATAACCTATTTTACCTCAGTTGTAATGAGAATTCATTCAAGAATTTATTTTTAAAAAATGAATGAATTTTATAGTAGATTATTTGTAGAAGAAAGATTATCTAAATTCTTGTTATCAAAACATCAACTAGATCAAAGAACATCAAGTTTCAAACAATTTCCACATTTTTTTAGAGATATCTCAAAATCTATAATGCGCAACTCAGGGATAAAAATTGACAGAAAATCAAGCTAAAATTACTCGCATTTTTTGATATTTTTCCTACTTTTCAACTAACCTCTAAGAACCCTTCAAATTTCATCTAATCTTACTATTTTATCATTGGCCATGACATCATAACAACCATTCTGTCACTTTTCCAAACCAATAAAAGAAATACTCGATCAATTAGCTTTATTTTACTCCAGTTGTAGTGAGAATTCATTCAAGAATTTATTTTTGGAAAATGAATAAAATTTATAGTAATTTCATAGAGACACCCAAAATAAATGATTATGAAATGAAGATGACATGAGATGACATCAGAATCAATGATCATTTCCATTAGACTATTTTTATATTCATACCTACATTGGAAGAGGGTAGAGAAAGATTGATAGATAGAGAGAGTTGAACAATTTCTCATGACATTTCAGTCCTTTTTCAGTGTATCAAAAGACTAAAAAGATGTGAAATAAAGACACAGCAAATGTCTACTTTTTTGTCTCCAGAGTTGTGAGATCTGTAATTTTAGTTTTGGAACAAAATTTACCAAGACTTGGGTCAAGAATACTAAGAGAATTCTCAGCCCTTTGGTCCTCTGTTCAACGTTTCGAGGGTTGAGACTCTTCACAAATCTCCTTTGGTGTCTTTTTTCGTCTGATTAAAGATTGAAGAGAGTCGTTTTTATTCATAATAGCAATGGGACCTGAGTTATTATTGAGATAGTATAGGGTCAATTTCGATCGTATTTTTCCCATCTCAAGGTCAATGGATGAAACTGAAAATCTCAGTAACAAAACATCGGAAAATTAATCAATCCTGATCAATCATTAATATGATCCCTATTCTCTTTCTACAGCTCTAGACCAATAGACAAGCCAAGACAATATCAGGTCAGAGTAGCAAGTGAACAACGTTATAGTCATTATTTTAATTAATTGTTAAACTTTTTTTCATTTTGTATATTTGAAAATAAACCAAGACAAATTATAAAATTTGATTTTGTCTTCAAATTTGATTTAAATCAATCACAAGAATGAATTGGTTTGATTTTCCTCAGGCAAACTATGATTGGTCTAGGCTTTACTTTGTTCTGATTAGTTTATTTCGGTTTTATAGACGAATAGGAAGACTATTTTTAGCAGTATTTAATCCGATTACTTCCGAAAATCTAGTTTAATAATAGTGTTACTAAGAAAATTACTTTTTAAAGAGACATCTACCCATCTGACCTAGATCGTTAATGATAATTTATTGTGGAATAGAAACCATTTACTATGATATAAGCGAGATACAACAATGTTATCAAAAACGAGAAAGAAATTTTACAAACCTGATTGCTGCTATCAACTGGATCAAGGGTCCTGGTTAGACATGGTCCAATCGGCATTCTTTCTGGATGAGGTCTATTCTTAACCGGGGAAGTGGCACCTTCATTACGACTGAGGGATGACGAACTAAATCCACCACTTTCGGTGATATTCTCTGAGCCGGTGGCCACGTAAAAGTTGTTAATTTCATCTGGGTTTAATTCACTTCCAAAACTAGAACGAGGAGAGATGCATTAGAATAAATTCAAGGGATATGATTTCTTCAAATGGAATAGAGACTCACCGTTTATTGTCAATAATCAAGTGATAGGCTACAGATAACTGATCGTTTGTAATCAGGGCAGCAAGAACTTCCCTCTCGGTAACATTGCACGCTTTGCAGACTTCAGAGATGGCTTCCTTATCAATAATAGAGGCATCTTCATCGCGATCTTGTGGAAAGAGGTAAGACGGAAGATCCACAATGAACCAGGGATGTTTCTTGATGTCTTCCATTTTGATTCTGGTTATAGGATCGGTTGTCAGCATTTTCCTGATCAAATCCTTCACAGAAGCCGAAAGCCAGTCGGGCATTCTGAAGAAACCGGATTTTATCTTGTTAAAGAGGGTTCCAATATTTTCATCGTCAAAGGGTAAAGTACCACAGAGAAGAGCATACAGGATAACACCACATGACCAAATGTCCACCTCTGGTCCAGCGTAAAGCTTTCCTATTGATAAATACAGTTAATAAATAAATAGTTACAACCCTTTCGATATTCGATAAGGGTTTTTGAAGGAAGCGGTATTGTAATATTTTACTATAATTATAATTCAATGAAAATTAAATATTATTTTACAAATTTCATTCAATTCAAAGAAATATTCTACAACTTGATTTGTACATTTGGCCTAATTGTAACTCTCAAGATTAAAGAGTGAAAATGAGTGTTTCCTTGGGCATGAATCTTCTTTTCTAATCTCACTTATTGGATGTTCACTGAACATTGTTCAGGGACATGGAAGAAATTCTCTCAACTCAATGATCATTGTTAGTTGTCTAAAATACTGTATATTACAGAAAGAAAATCAGACAAAATATTCACCAGAGACAACAAGTGAAAGAATGCTATCACGAAGATTGTCTAAAAATAAATAGCTTTTTCTTGTTGAATTAAAAACGTATTTTTTCTCAAAGCAAAACTATAAGAAATTATATGTCTCTATATTTATGTTTTCTTCTGACATAAATATGACAACAAAAACATGAATAAATCATTACAATTTTCAATAGAAATCAAGATTACAAGAAGGCAGTCTATTCCTTGAGTGAGATCCTTTTGAGGGGATGTTTTCCGACTCTCTAGACTTAATTCAATGATAGAAAATGCACAAGAGATTTAAATCAATATCTTTTGCCTCTTACATTATTTGAAGATTGACGAATTGATTATATAATTATTGATCTTTTAGCCTAATATCGTGGATTATTGAATAAAATAAATGATCAACTTAAATTTTAACAACTAAACGTGACAGAGCCAGAGATGTAACAGTGCAAGTTTAACAGGAAATCAGTCGAAAAATCAGCATAAAGGTAGTAAAGTTTCCTTAGAAAAAAGGACTATAGACTAACCAGAAATAACTTCGGGAGCAGCATAATTAGGGGATCCACAGCTGGTACGTAGGAACTCCCCATCTTCCATTATGTTGGAAAGACCAAAATCAGCTATTTTTACATTATGGTTGGAGTCGAGGAGAAGATTCTCTGGTTTCAGATCTCTATGGACAACTTTGTGACGATGGCAGTAGTCGACACCGGAAATTATTTGTTGAAAGCACTTGCGAGCATCTTTTTCGTCCAATTTTACTGAATTCACAATATGCTCGAATAGTTCACCACCCGAAACGTACTCCATTATCATGAAAATGTCCGTTGGAGTACTGATAACCTAGTTGGGAGGAAGAAAAGAGAGATTAAACGAAATAATTTGAGAAATTTTCACAACTAACCTGGTATAATTTGATGATGTGAGGGTGTCGAAAGAGCCAGAGATTCTGTATTTCTCTCCGCAATTTACCAGCAACATCAAGAGCCTTGATTTTTTCTCGATTTACAATTTTTATCGCGACTTTGACATTTGTGGAACGATGAATTCCGATTTTCACTTTCCCAAAAGATCCAGTGCCCAACGTTTCCCCAATAATATAATTTCCGATGCGAACCTCTGGGTTCTGCTTATTATAACGACGATTCTCGGACATTATTAACAATATTTGTGCGAACTATGTGTAATCAAGTTTCATCAGATGATTTTATAACTCAAGCTAGCGCCAATCTCTCTATAAACAAACAATTATTTTAGAAGATTTTGTTTAAATTTTACTCACGCTTGGCAAATTCATGAAAATTCGATTCACAGTTAACCCACACTAAATTCTTATTGCCATCTTTGAACTACAGTTATGCACTTGTACAATTTAACGTTGCAAAAAGCCTCTGGGGTTATCACAGCGTGTCATGGAAATTTTTCTGGTACTAAACAACAAGAAATAGCCTTGGCCAAGGGCAAAATTTTAGATCTTTTAAAACCGGACCCGAACTCAGGAAAGCTAATCACAATTTATTCCAGTGAGGTTTTCGGTTCAATCCGATCAATGATGACTTTCAGATTGACTGGTGGAAGCAAAGGTAGTTTCTGTTCATCAACTTTTTGCAACCCCTAAAATTAATTCCATGTAATTTCTTTTCTCTTTTAGACTACTTGGTCCTTGGATCAGATTCCGGTCGTATTGTAATCCTGGAGTATAACCCAACCTTGAATATTTTTGAAAAGGTCCAACAAGAAACATATGGCAAAAGTGGTTGTCGCCGTATTGTTCCTGGCCAATATCTCGCTATAGATCCAAAAGGACGTGCCCTTATGATTGGAGCTGTTGAGAAGCAGAAACTTGTCTACATTCTGAATCGAGATGCTGAAGCTAGACTTACGATTTCTTCACCGTTAGAAGCGCATAAATCCTTCACACTTGTTTATCACATGGTCGGGGTTGATGTGGGCTTTGAGAATCCCCTCTTTGCCTGCATTGAATTGGATTATGAGGAAGCTGACCAAGATACAACTGGAGAAGCTGCCAAGGATATTCATCAACTCCTCACCTACTACGAATTGGACTTGGGTCTCAATCACGTAGTGAGAAAGTCATCAGAACCACTGGAAGAACATGCCAACTTTATGATCCCTGTACCAGGAGGCAATGAAGGTCCCAGTGGTATCCTTATCTGCTCTGAAAACTACATCACCTATAAAAATCTAGGAGGTCAACCAGATATTCGTTGTCCAATTCCACAGAGACGTCATGATCTCGATGATCCAGACCGGGGTATAATCTTTGTCTGTTCAGCTACTCATAAAACCAAAAGTTTATTCTTCTTCCTAATCCAAACAGAACAGGGAGATGTCTTTAAAGTCAACCTAGAACTAGAAGAGGATATGGTAACAGAAATTAAGCTCAAATATTTTGACACAGTCCCCGTAGCTGCGTCCCTCTGTGTGCTAAAGACGGGTTTCCTATTTGTTGCCTCTGAATTCGGTAACCATCATCTCTACCAAATTGCCCACCTTGCCGATAATGATGATGAGCCAGAGTTTAGCTCCAACATGCCGTTAGAAGAAGGTGAAACTTTCTACTTTGCCCCGAGAGGCCTTAAGAACCTCATTGAAGTTGACACTCTGGACAACTTGTCCCCTATTATGGATTTACATGTTGCTGATTTCGCCAACGAAGATACACCCCAACTAGCTGTGGCTTGTGGTAAAGGTTCTAGGTCCACTTTTCGTCTCCTTCGTCATGGCCTCGAGGTATCTGAAATGGCTCAGTCAGACTTGCCCGGTAACCCAAATGCAGTCTGGACAGTTAAGAGAAACTCTGAAGAGACCTATGATTCTTACATTGTTGTTTCTTTTGTAAATGCAACCCTTGTTTTGTCTATTGGAGAGACTGTAGAAGAAGTTACTGATTCCGGATTCAGTGGAACTACACCCACCTTGATTTGTTCTCAGCTAGGCGATGATGCTTTAGTTCAAGTCTTCCCTGGAGGCATCCGACATATACGCTCAGATAAAAGGGTCAACGTTTGGCGTCCACCTGCCAAGAAACTGATCCAACACTGTTCTGTCAATAAGCACCAAGTTGTCATTGCTTTAACTGGTGGCGAACTTGTCTACTTTGAAATGGACATTTCAGGCCAGCTTAACGAGTACACCGAACGCAAGGAAATGCCCGCCGATGTTGTATGCATGGCTTTGGGTAAGATCCCCTCTGGCGAACAACACTCCAGATTTCTTGCTGTTGGCCTCACAGACAATACAGTTAGAATTTTATCACTCTACCAATCCGACTGCCTGTCTCCTCTTACTATGCAGGGCCTGCCTACTATGCCACAGTCTCTCTGCATTGTCGAGATGAAGTCGGGCCAATCAACCGGCCTAGGCAACACAGCCAATAATGACGAGGAAGATGAATCCAATGGAATCCTCTACTTGAATATTGGTCTGGATAATGGGGTCCTACTCAGGGTTGTCCTAGATCCAATCACTGGTGAATTATCTGACACTCGCACCCGTTATTTAGGTAATAAACCAGTCAAATTGTTCATTGTAAACACTCAAGGCCGAGAATCTGTCCTAGCCCTATCAAGTCGAGCCTGGCTCCAGTACTCTTATCAGAATAGATTCCATCTCATCCCGCTATCCTACGAATGCATGGAGTATGCCTCTTCCTTCTCCTCAGAACAATGCCCTGAGGGTATTGTCTCGATTTGTGAAAATTCTCTGCGCATCGTGGCTCTCGACAAGTTGGGCGTTGTTTTCAACCAAATCACCCACCAGTTGCAGTACACTCCAAGACGATTTGTTGTCAACCAAGAGTTTAATACAATCTATCTTATCGAGTCAGATTACAACACCTACACGGATCAAACTAAGCAAGAAAAAAAGCAAGAGCTCTGCGACAAGATCCGGGAATCCATCACCACCGATGATCCAGCCGAGAGGGATTTCGCCAATGAATACGCTGACGAGTTTATGCGATGTAATCTAGACGAAACACAATTCGGAGCCCCCAAAGCTGGCCCAGGCATGTTTGCAAGTCTCCTCCGGGTCATGGATCCTGTTAGTGGTGATATGCATCAGATTGTTAGATATCCCCAGAATTATGCTGCTTTTTGCCTGAGTCTGGTAAGATTTCCCATGAAATCCGAGGATACCTTCCTAGTGGTTGGCCTTGTTAAGGACTATGTCCTTAATCCTAGATCCAATGAAGGTGGCGTCCTCTATACTTATCGCTTGTTGCCTCCTCGCGGGTCCAAGTTGGAATTCCTCCATGAAACAGTTGTCGAGGATATGCCAACAGCCATGCATCCATTTCAAGTTGGTTGATTTTCAGATCATTATTTGGCTGCTGCTGCCAGAAAAGTAACCTCTAACCTCTTATTATTTTTCCAGGGCCGTCTTCTTGTTTCCATTGGTTCTCGTCTCCGAATCTACGATCTTGGCATGAAGAAGCTTCTTAAAAAGGCCGAAAATAAATATTTTCCCAATCAGATTACACAAATCTCCTCTATTGCCTCGAGGATCATGGTAACTGATGTGCAAGAGTCGATATTCTTTGTCAAGTATCATCATCGTATCGATAACCAACTGGTCATTTATGCTGATGACAGTACACCGAAGTGGGTCACTTCTCAGCTCATCCTAGACCCAAATACTGTAGCCTTATCGGACAAGTTTGGAAATGTTTCTGTCGTTAGATTGCCAAGTGATGTTAGAGATGATGTTGACGATGACCCGAGTGGAACTAGAGCTCTCTGGGATCGTGGTAACCTCGGAGGTGCAAGCCAGAAATGTGAACTCATCTCTCATACCTACATTGGTGAGACAGTTACTAAATTGGAAAAGGTCTGTCTTGTCCCCGGAGGCTCAGAATGCATCCTCTACTCAACACTGAGTGGTGGGTTGGGTATTCTAGCACCTTTTTCATCAAAAGAAGCCTTTGAGTTCTTCCAGCATTTGGAATTGCACCTGAGGACAGAGAATAAATCCCTCGTCGGCCGAGATCACCTAAACTTCAGATCAATTTATTTCCCTTGTAAAGTGAGTTGTCTCCCTCTCACAAAAATGTAATGAAATGCAAACTGTCTCTTTTTCCCTACCTCTAGAATGTAATTGATGGTGATTTGTGTGAATTGTACAATAGTTTACCCATACAAACTCAAAAGAATATTGCCGAGGAAATGGACAAGGAGCCTAGCGAAATAGCTAAAAGACTCGATGACATGAGAACTCGATTTGCGTTCTAAGCTACTTTGTTGCTATTTTGATGACCACTCGAACAAAATCATTCAAAACACACTTATCAGTTTACTTTTGTACATTTTTATAGAATAAAATATTTCTACTGTAAATAAAGTCTCACCTTTTTCCCATTTAAAAAGAAGATTATGTTAAATTATGAGAGTCTTTAACTAGTTGGTTAGATAAATGAATGCACTTTCGAATCTAGTTCAAATTTAAAAAGGTTTCGATTTCAACTAATTTAACAAATCTGTAACTTATTAATCATAAATATTTTGTTTCAACAAATTCAAATTTCAAATTTTTAATCTAATTAATTTTAGTTATCAAGTCATTAAATGCATGGTCGTGTAAAAGTACTCCAAAGTGACGAGCAAAAGAAGAAAGCCAAGGCAGAGAAAGCTGAAAAGTTGGCTAGGTTCGCAGAGCTTGAAACGCAGACCCTTGAAAATTATAAAAATAAAAACGCAGATTTTTTGGCCAACTCTCGCTCTCTCCTCGAAGCTAACCCGAATTGCTTCGTCTTTTGGAATCAGAGAAGACTTTATCTACTTGAAAATCATTTGAAAGAATTACCTCAAGATGACCTACTCCATGAGGAGCTTCGTCTTACTAGGAACTGTCTCTTGAAGGATCCCAAGTCATATGGCGCATGGTTCCATCGTAACTGGATTCTAAATGCATTCAAAGTTGAAGATCTCAGTAATGAATTGGCCCTGTGCAATGAGTTCCTCACATTGGACGAGAGGAATTTCCACTGCTGGGACTATCGGAGGGGCCTTGTCTCGAAAATGTCTCTCCCCAAGGATGAAGACATCAAGTTCACCTCTAATCTCCTTGATAGGAATTTTAGCAACTTTTCTGCCTGGCATTATCGCTCAGAGTTGTTGGTTCCATCTGAGAAACAAGTTAATATCTCGATTCACCTAGAGAGTTCCATCTTCAAACCAGATAGCAATGAATTGGACCTGATCCACAACGCCATCTTCACTGATGCCATTGATCAAAGTGCCTGGTTTGCTTATTGGCGCTTGTTCAACGAGAAGAAGCGTCTCATCACATTGAATAGTGTGACAATTGCAAAGGAACACGGACTCATTCTAGTTCGTTTCTCCGCTCCAATCATTTCGGATCAGCTGAAGAAGATTACCTTTTCAATTGAAAGAGACACTCCTCTAGAATTGACATTGTGGAAGTCGGTTAATGCCTCTGAAGTATCCTCGGTATGGTTACATTCGTTGTCCCAAAACCTGATCAGGGGTCCAATAAAACTTGCAATAGCCCAGGGAGACCATAGGAAAAGTGTCCAGTTCGAATTAAACCAAGTCACGATTGCGATTAATGAGGAAATACAAACGTTAAACTTTAATTTGACGATAAGTCCAAATATCGACAAGACCCTACTCCAGGAAGAATTAACTCTAATGTTGGAACTATATGAAATGGAACCAACAAATAAATGGGTCCTGCTAACCCTTGTCAACATGTTAGCTTTCCTAAAGCCCCAGGACTACCTGAGTAGTACAACGCAATATTTGAACTTGCTCAAAGAGCTGGACAGGCCAAAGGTTGGCTTCTACAAAGTCTTTCAATCGCATATTATTGTCAATGATGCACTGTCCCAATATTACAAGTCTCTAGGCACTGAGTTCACAGATCACTTTGTCTTGGCCAACTCAAATATTACTGCTCTGCCTAATTTTAGTTCCTTGTATCATATAATTCGTTTAGACTTGTCCTCAAATGAGCTTGAAAGCATTCCAGCCACCCTGCAACACCTACCTCTACTGAAAGAATTGAAATTATCCAAGAATTTTATTACAAGTCTGGAAAATATTCCCAAAATGCCCAACCTGCTAACTCTTTCCTTGGACTTTAATCAGCTGTCCAAAAAGAATTTGATTGAAAATCTCTTCCGACTCGGGAAATACTCGCCCAAACTAAAGGAGGTTGATTTAATTGGCAACCCCGTCACCTCCCCCCTGACAGGTATTGAGAACTTGTCGTTTAACCTTAAACTGTGATAATTTTTTTTTAATAAAAACTCTGATTTTTTCCTCAAAACAAACCTCGTTCAATAAAGAATAATGACCATTGTAGTTGGAAATTTAAAGAAATTCCTTATACGTATAGTTTTAGTGATTCGGCCTAATCAAGACAAAATGTCGGATGAAAGTCTCCAGGTAACTTTTAGCAAGATCACCGGCAACAAGGCCGGAATGGAAGGCCTCGACAAGGAGACCATAGCCAAGATAATCCGGGAAAACTCAAAGGGTTCCAAATTCTACGACAATGAATTCGCCAAGGAACGCAATGTCCAACGTCAAATGGAAGAAAAGATTTCGCAGAGCCGGCGTTTAACTGAATTCCAACTAGCCGAAGGAAGCGCAGAAGTAAGAAGTGTAGAGTATTTCTCGAGTTACCCAATAAAATTCACGAGAATTACGAATCTCATCCCTATTTTCTATACGAACAGGGCGATAGAATCCTTACCGAGTTGACACAACGCCAAGATTACTCGCGAACCTTTGTCCACATCGATATGGACGCTTATTACGCGAGCGTCGAATTGAGAGACAGGCCAGATCTCCGAGAGAAACCGATGGCAGTCGGCTCCAACATGATGCTCTCCACGAGTAATTACATTGCCCGACGTTTCGGTGTTCGCTCAGCTATGCCCGGCTTCATTGGAAAGAAACTATGTCCCAACTTGGTGATTATTGAGCCAGATTTTGTAAAATACTCCGAGGTTAGCAAGAATATTCGTAGAATTATGACAGAGTATGCCGATCCTAACGTCGGCCTGGTTACAATGAGTCTTGATGAAGCCTATCTAGAGATTACAGAGGCCCTCAAGTTCAGATCTAGTCTGTCAAATGAACGAAGAACATTCCCGCCTAAAAGTCCCGCCTTTGGGACCATGCTTTGTCGGTGAGTTTTGTCATGAATAAATTTTAAAAAATATCTCGTAAATTTATTTTCAAAACAAAAATAATCGAAAAGATATTCATAAAATAATTTCGGCCTTGACTTAGTGGTGGATGCCAGCAATATATCCATGTCCGTAGTATGGGGTATGGGCAGTCTTGACTGAGCTAACTGAGTGGTGGACAGCTGGGTAGGTGGAGGCAACAGTCTTTTGACTGACGACAGCGCCGTGATGAAGACCGTGATAGCCGAATCCTGCATGACCCAAATGGGCATCATAAACTGGACCGACAGCACTGGCTAGACAGACGAAAGCAAGGATGATTGAGATGATTGAATTCATAACTGTTGTGTTTTTTGTCTCTTTTAATCCAACCGTCTTATTTATACTCTTTGTTGCAACCTGTTGGTGATAAAACATTTCATTTATTCCGGTCTGGACATTCTTCACTCTATAACATGACCTTGTACTTTAGAGAGAAAAAAAGTATTCTTTAATTGAAAAAAATATTGAACTTTTACCAAAAAGCCTTTAACTGATCTATTTTTATGAGTCCCAATAAAACTACTCGTAAAGCTTTGAGTCCATCACTTATAAATGAAAAGTTCTCCATTGGGGTGGATGTGTGTATTATTAACCTTTATTAACACTCTAAAATCAACAATGATGAATGATCACTGGAATATCACATGACCTCTGACAGGCTCTAGGACATTCAGAGATGGCTCTTTTGATAATCCTTCTACCACACAAGGGACACGTTGAGCATAGAGTTACAGGCGTCGGTCTGCACTGGCAACTTGTTCTCGTCAATCGATTACTTTGATTTGAAATGCAAACGGGAACATGAACAACATCGATCATCTGGCATTCCCTTGGCATCCTTTCACCAGATTTCATTGTCAACATTCCTTTTTATAAGTAAATAAAAGAGGCCTAATCATGTGTGCACCATTGAGAGTTTTGTGATTGAATTCCGAACTCAGCTGATTAGAATTTTTCTTCAAGTAACAAACTATTTTATTCACTATCTTAGATGTTCCAAAGACCACCGAGAGTCTGTGTTGAAAGAGAACAGTGAAGGAAAAAGAATTGACGAACGTCTCCTCACCTGCAGTATCTGCCTCAAGTTGGTCAAGACGGGTAATCGAACCTTTGGCCAAGATGCCAATGAATTAGTTCACGAGATGAGATATCGAATCTACCTTGAAACGATGCTCACCTCAAGCGGAGGGATAGCATGTAACACGTTACTCTCAAAAATAGCCTCCGACATTAACAAGCCAAACGGATTATTCGCGATTGAATCGTCTGAGAATGCAATACGAAAGTTTATGGAGGATCTGCCGATACGAAAGGTAAGTTGGGAAAATTCTGTAACACAGAGCTCGCATTTTCTGTTGAAATTTGTTGTTGATTGGGATCACCAATAGAAAAGTATAAACGGTTGTTTATGTTGTAGGAAACTCTCAATTATGGTGGGAAAGTCTATACTTTTTCTATATTTTTTTATTCGATAATTAACAAATTAGGATGATCAGAGATCAGCTCAAATTGACGGCTCTTTCAAAATATTGAATACTGATGATTGGTTTCTTTTTCTATTGGTTATTCTGAAAGATAACGGTTGATTCATCTCAGAGTTTAAAATTTATTAAAAAATCTTAACCAACTGTGTAGGTGCCAGGGATTGGTTATGTGACAGAGAAAAAACTGTCTGCTTTCGATATAAAATCATGTTTGGACCTGTACAAGAAACGAGCAATACTGTACAATTTATTTTCCAAGACCGCTTTCCATTATTATATGCGGATATCCGCCGGATACTGTGACGACACTGAATTTGGCATGGAAGCTCCAGTAACAGAGAAGGATTTCGATGAAGAAGGTAAAAAAATTGACGTGAACCGAAAATCTATGAGTTGTGAGAGGTCAGTTCCATCTTTTGAGAATTTCACTGTCAGATAAATCTCATTTTTCCCGATAGAACGTTCAAGGAAACTTCCAACATTCAAAGTCTTCAAGATAAACTCCGCCAGTTATGCTCGGAACTTGTCACAGACATGAACGATGCCCATATCAAAGGTCGTACACTAACGCTGAAGCTGAAATTGGATACATTCAAGGTTCGTAGCCGAGCACAGACTATGCTTGAACCCACTGATGACCAAGTCCTGATTTATGACTGTGCTAAAGAAATTCTCAACGAGGATATGAAGAATTATCGTCGAGACTTCGGGCAAGACATGACCCTACGATTAATGGGGGTTCGCATCTCCAACCTAATCCCAGTTGAGATATGTCCTCCAACTAAACAACTCCTCTTATCCAAAATTTTCGGTCCCGCTGTCTATATTAAAGAAACGTCTGTGAAAGCCTCTTCTCAAGAATCAAAGCCGATGAATACTCTCAGTGATTTTCTCAGGAAAGAACAGGTTTTGGCGAATGTTGAAATATCCAATGTGACAACAAAACTACCGAAATCTTCAATTGATGAACCAATCCGAAGGTCGTCACCAGAGGTCCTGGTAACTAACCTGACAACTACCAAACTCACTTGTCCCATATGCAGTAAAGATGTCCAGGTTATTAACGAGAATGACGTAAGGTTTCTTCTTTCTCTATCTGATCAAAGCAATAAGAGAAATTATCTTGACGCTATCTCATCATTTCAGTTCAACATACACTTGGACAGATGCCTCACCGGAGATGAAGGCATGATCAATTTGAACTCATTACGACAGCCACTAATAGAGAAGAGGACAAGTCCCACTAAGATGTAAGTAATTTTATTTGAAATTATTAACCTGGTAAAGATCTACGCAAATCCGTCAAATGTGGCCGCTTTGTTGTGAAGATCTTTGAACTTTTGACACAACTGAACAGTACCAAGGCTATTAGTATTACGTTAATTTTCTTCATTATCATAGAAAAGCAAAAACTAATTGATGAGACTGGTATTTATAGTATTTATTAGGCAATGTTACAATTCTTATTTAAAGAAATTAAATGATACATTTTATCTAATACAAGACTTATTCATATTATAAACTTTAAATTTTAAAAAGGGAAAAGAATCAATGTACCACAAGAAAAATATGATTTTATTCGTGAGAAGTAGGATCATAACTTAGAGGTGGTATGGGTAGGCTCCCTTGACACTGTGTCCGGCAACAAAGCCAGGGTGTACAGCAGAGCTGTGTGTCTTGACTGAGTGGCTGGTGACGACTGGGGCAGTGTGGACAACTGATTTGTGACTGGTGATAACAGCCGGGTGGTGGTAGCCGAATGAGTGGGCTACGTGACCGTTGGCCATGGAGATGATGGCGACAAAGGCGAGGATGATTGAGAAGAGACCGTTCATGCTTGTTTGATGACGTTGAATTGTAATTGATCTGTATTTATAGACAAACCTGGTCGTAAAATTATTTGACAAATTGTACTTTTTCAAAATCAAGAGACTGTAGTACAAAGTAAACCACAGGGCTAGTGTCAGATGAACTAAAGATGAGATACGTAAACTATATGGTGGAAGGTATTCAGTCGGATACTATAAAAAGCAAGGAGTGAGCTGTGTCTAGCATCATCAAACAAGCATGAACGGTCTCTTCTCAATCATCCTCGCCTTTGTCGCCATCATGTCCATGGCCAACGGTCACGTAGCCCACTCATTCGGTTACCACCACCCAGCTATTGTCACCAGTCACAAATCAGTTGTCCACACTGCCCCAGTCGTCACCAGCCACTCAGTCAAGACACACAGCTCTGCTGTCCACCCTGGCTTTCTTGCCGGACACAGTGTCAAGGGAGCCTACCCATACCACCTCTAAGTTATGATCCTACTTCTCACGAATAAAATCATATTTTTCTTGTGGTACATTGATTCTTTTCCCTTTTTAAAATTTAAAGTTTATAATATGAATAAGTCTTGTATTAGATAAAATGTATCATTTAATTTCTTTAAATAAGAATTGTAACATTGCCTAATAAATACTATAAATACCAGTCTCATCAATTAGTTTATGCTTTTCTATGATATTGAAGAAAATTAACGTGGTACATTGATACTTTACTCTCTTGATATTGCTATCAGTTTTTTCCTTACTTATTCTTAGTTTTCCCTATTAAAATTCTAAAGCTCTTACTCAGTTTTAGACTCACAAGGAAGTTTTCTCACTTATTAGTGCCTTTCATTATATTTTTTTGAAATTGAAACATATATATTTATTCATAGAAATGATTTGTATAAATAAGGGAACTACAAGGTCTTCGAAAAAACGGCTTTGATCCACGAATAATAAAATTGCTTGAGCGATAATTATAATTTGGTATATTTCGAAATGCTACATTTCGTTTTCCAATATTCTCGGTGCTAGTATAAATATCTAGGGATACTCGTTTTATAAAAAAACTGAAATGTTATTGGCTCTAATGATCCTATAAAGTCTACGAGTATCTAAAACATTGATAAACTTGAGGTTATACTGATCAGGCTGGAAAACAATTCAACCTTGTAGATTTAGCCTGGGTATAATTTCTCCTTCATTCATGAGATTGACTCAGAGACCCCTAAGTGTGTAAGAACAAGCTTTGGGTATCTTATGTTCTATTGCAAAAAAATAATTCCTGGTGAAAATTACGACAGGATGGTAAAATATTGAGTTATTACTTCCTCAAAACTGATTCTTCACATAGATTTCGATTTAGAAGGGTTAGCTCATCAAAACTGAAAGAGTTATCTAATTTTTTAACCATCATAAAATATCTTTATTATATCACAACGAATAAAAGAAGACATTCCATGAGTCATTTCTCATAAGGATTTAGAGATGGTAGCCACCGACGAGACCTCCCTTGACACTGTGTCCGTAGTATGGGGTGTGGGCAGTCTTGACTGAGCTGACTGTGTGGTGGACAGCTGGGTAGGTCTTGACAGTCTTGTGACTGACGACAGTTGAGGCGTGGTGGGGATATCCCTTGACCGAGTGTCCGTAGAGGGGTCCGATGGCGCTGGTCAAACCGAGGAGGCAGACGAAAGCAAAGATGATTGAGATGATTGAATTCATAGTAGTTGATACTATCTCTCGACCAGTGATCCGTATTTATAGTCGTTGTGGTTTTTATGATCTCTGTCTGGAGTTGTTTAATACCTTCAAAGTACATCATT